>JAWPEI010000050.1:37500-544473 GCA_035578085.1 Solanum pinnatisectum
CAGGGTACTCTTACTTCCTCTGATTTGGCTAAAATTGGCCATTTGATGACTTTTGCCCTTAAGAATGACGTCAAACGCTCCATCATTGGGCAAAATATGATATTTAGCTCAATCCAAGTTTACTAAGACTTCACCCTACTTGACCCAACAAAAAGTTAGCACAACCCAACAATTTAAACTCAATTTTAACAAGCAATGACACAAGAATTGATCATTCACGAACACTTAGGCATGAATTCAATTAATTTTGGCCATTTCAACACTTAAACCATGATTACCCAACAATATTCACCAACAAATTACCAATTGCATTCAATTTCATCCACATATAGAGTTTGGGGTTCGGGAAAACCAACCTTTTGTGCCCAATTATATTTGTAAAGCTAAGCGGCAAAGTAAAATCAAAATTTCATCCCCGACAAAAGATTCCAAATGGTATGAGAGTAAAAACATGAAAAGTATGAAAGATCTAATATAAAGTGTGAGAGTACGGGAATTAAAAATGGGAATAGATGAAGTATTTTGAAATTTTAAACCGTTTGGTGTTTACAACCTTTCATTTTGCGCTCCATTTGGAGGACTAAGTTGGGCCTGCTGAACCACTTGGTGATGCGCCGAGTGTTTCTTTGGATCGATGTGTTTTATCGAGTTCCCCATCAAGTTGGGCAGTTCTAACAGTGGTCCAAGTCGGGCTCACTAACTTGTTCAACGAGTCATCTACTGGACTTTTGGCTTGCCTAATTGCCCATTTTCTAACACTTTCACTTTTCAACCTGCACAATCAACACCCATTATTCCCAAAAAAATTTAAAACATTAAAGACTTGGGTTATGTCAAAAGGAGCGCCTTATTTAATGCCATGGCAGGAAGAAAATACCAAGTCAAGCTTCATTTTTGGGGTTGGTAGTTTTGTCACTACGCAACCCCCCCCCCTTTTGTATTGGATTCAATTGAGTCGAGATTTGACCCAATTGTGTTTCTAGCTGCTTAATAGAGACTGAATAATAAGTTGCCTTCTGATTGAGAATTGAGACGTCCCCTTCATCTCTTTCAACACTTTGTCCGACCTTTCAACCTTATTGAGAATTCGTGCAAGCATGTCTTCCGTACGGAAGTTCTCCGAGTTAGTTTTTTGCTCTTTAGGCTTTTGGCATTCATGAGGTGAGACATATCTATCCTTGTCACCATCCCTTTCCTTCCAAGTCGCATTGCGAACATGCCATTTCCTGTCACGATCTCTCCATCCATCATCTCTATTCCATACCGAATTTCCACCCGGCCTTGGGTAATTTGAAAAAAATCCTCCTCCTTGATTTGCAAGGAAGTTCACTTCCTCATTGTACAACGCATCAAATTATGCTTCATTGGGGTTTACTCAACCAACACCCACAACATTTACACTATTCAACCCACTACCCATCACATTTTTTGATAATAGGTCCAGCTGGGTCATCATTTTAGCCATATTTTAGTCTCTCTCTTGATCCTTCTCGATGTGCTCTTTTGTCATCCTAAAAGTGAGAGGAGACACCTGGTCCTCACGAGTGTACCATGCTCTATTTATCTTGGTCATGAAATCAAGGAGTTGAGATGCTTCTTTATAGGGTTGTTGCATTATACCTCTGGGAACAAGTTGATCAGCAACTTCTTTGTTCACCGAGTTAAGACTCCTATAGAAGTATTGCTGCAATAAATGGTTTGGTAGTCCGTGAGTCAGACATTGAAGTACCAACTTCTTAAACCTCAGCTACCTCATGTGTATTGGTTCACCTTCCAAGCGTTTGAAACCTTGGATGCTATCTTTGAGCGTCATCATCTTTGATGGGGGGGGGGGGGAGAATATCACATAGAATGCTATTGTCAGTTCATCCCAAGAGGTGATTGAATCCCTTGGACACTCAGCTAACCATTTGGTCACTTCACCCATCGAAGAGAATGGAAACAACCTAAGACAGACTGATTGTTGTGATATGTTGTTGATTAAGAATGGACCACAAATGTCCATGAATTTCCGAATATGCTCATGAGGGTCTTTATGGGCCAGTCCTCCATATAGACCTTTCATTTGGAGGAGTTGTAGTATTGTGGTAGTAACATGGAAGACAACATTCCCTTCCATTAGAGGTAGACGTATTGCACCAACACCACCCAATTAGATTGGGTCATTCTCATCGTTCATATTTCCAATATCGTCTTGGTGGCCCACTTGGCTACCTTTACTCCTATTCACACTCATCTCTTCCTCTGTTCGACACAAAGAAACACAAACACAAACCAAAAGTAAGTCGATTCAATTATAACACAAAAAGAACACAATTCAACTTCAGTAATAGAATTCTAAACAACACCACTCCCCGGTAGCGGCGCCATTTTGATTAACATTTCAAGTACACCTCATCCGATTTTATGTGTAAACAATCGTTAAATAGTATAAAACCCAGAATTGGGGTCAAACCCACAGGAAGCGGTACGTGTTCAACTTCACTTATGAAGTGCAAATGTTGTCTAAGCGATTATAGGAATAAAAATTATTAGAAACATGAAAACAAATCTAAGGGGGTGAGAACGAATGCCAAATGGGGGGTTTGGATTTGTAATTAACAACTAAAACAAGAATGAAAATAGGGGAAACAACAATATCAAGAGGAATTCTTGGGATGTAAATTTTTATAAGCTAATTACACTAAATAGGTAGTTGAAATTTAACAATAATTTGCTTAAATATTTTGAGTAGGTTGGACTTTAAATGTAATAGCGTTCTCTCGAATAACTATTACGGTTCATGTGATTTCTTTCAAACATCAACAAGCTTAACAAGATACCCAACCCACAACCTTAATGCATCCACTCTCTTGAGCTAGATGGGTAAAACTGGGTTTAGGATTCACTCTCTTGAGCTGAACACATATCAACCCAATACCTACAAATCATTATTCAAAAGCTTTGGTTCCAAAAACTCTCTATCAAGCAAGCCAACAACTAAAAATTAGAATTGCATTTACAACTACAATTCATAGATTAAAACTCAGCCAATGATGAAACCCACATTAAAACAACAACTTCATCATCAAACAATAATACCCATAAGATAATTAGACAAATAAACACATGATAACACCCCAAGAATTGGGATTTTTGCTACACATCATAAAAATAGAGAAACTATTACCAAATACATTAACCATGGTCTTGGTAAAGGTTCTCAAGTCCTTACAATAGTCCAAATTGAGTAAATTCAAAAACCCACTCGCAAATCTTCAAGTTTGATCCTCAAAAGCTTCAAAGTCTACAATGGAACTCAAAAACTAAGATAAAACTCTACTGAATGATCGCATGATACTGAATCGGCATTTCAAATTTCAATTTATAGTTGCCTAATTATTGGCTTGAAAATCCATTGGGCGAGATAATTCGGGCATCGCCGATCAAGTCAGCGATCCGCCGTTCGCTCCAATCCATCACCGATTTGCATTGGTCAGTTGTCCTTAGGGTTCTGTGACTTTAGGCGATCAAGGTTTCCATCGTGGAGTGGATCGGTGATTCACCGACTGCCTATTTCTATTGCCAACTTGGTTTTTCTGCCTAGGGCTAGAATGCTAGAACTTTCGGCGAGATAAAGAGCCACTCGGCAGTTCGCCGAGTGGTCTTGGTGATCACCAGGATCGCTTTTCTTCACTTCTTTAGCTTGCTTGCTCCTTTTTGCCTTGTAGTGTCCTTTCCTTGTTCCTTAGCTTACATTACCTGAAAATCAATGCTTTAACATCAGTTTATAGCATGAATTAGGCATTTGAGGAGACTAAAACTATCAAAACAAAGCCCTAAATGAGTCCAAATCTTGGACTCATCAATTCCACAAATACATTTCATCTTCTCTAACACGATTACACATCGACATCAACTCTATTCTGGTTAACAATAGACTCTATCTTATCGTGACTAGTAACTATTCCTCTTATCTTGAACTCTTCTAAAACCTTACTATTCCTTACTTGACTTATAAAGGAACTCATCACTTATAAGATTATCTGTCCTATCACTATCTCTTTCCCTTAGATTACTGAACCTCTGCATACTTTTCTCTTGAATTAAGGACACTCATCACAACCATAAACAAGACCCTAGTTGACACGGCTTTATACACACCCTAGCACACTTGAACTCTGTGCTCTGATACCAAGTTTTTCACGACCCAATCCTACACCTTGGACGTGGCCGGCACTCGAGAACCATTGTTGGTCCCCAAGTGAACCCTCATCCTGGCTGGCTACAAGCGGAAGACTAACTCAAGCATACAAAGCTTAAAAGATGAATAAAATTCATTGAACTCAATTACAAATACTTAAACTCAAATGAGTAACTCTGAATAAAAATAATATATTAAACTCGCCATAAAATAGGCAACTTAAGTCTTTAAAACATTTAACAAAATAAATGAACAAACTTTTGAAACACTACAATATATCTATGAAGCCTCTAAATGACAAAGATGGAAGTCGGGAAAATACCCACGACATCCTAACAAAACTGAAAAAATAATGACATCCTCCGAAAGAAAGTATGTTCACCATAGCTAACTCGAATTGCATGTGGTATCAATGAAACACCTGTTGATAATCTTGAATACCTCTATCTGCATCATGAAACGATGCAGGCCAAATGGCTCAGTGCATGGAATATACGAGCATGTAAGGGGAATTATAAAGCATAACATAAGCTTGAACTTGATAAAAAGGAAACATACTTACCTCTTCTTAACTCACTCAATTAAACTCAACTCAAGAATAAGAAACTCAACTCAAAGATATGATATTCAACTCAAAGGTATGATACTCAACTCAAAGATATGATATTCAACTCAAAGGTATGATACTCAACTCAAAGGTACTCAACTCAAGATACTCAATTGAAGATACTCAACTTTGGATACTCAACTCAAGATACTCAACTTTGGATACTCAACTCAAGATAAAGCAACAATCAAAGATGCAATATATGGAAAGATTTTAAAACAATAGATAGCAACTCATTGTATTGAAGAATACGTAAAAACTCAATTTGTATAGCTTTGTGGGATATTCTCTAACCGACAACCATAACTATGAGCTATGTGATGATATAGCGTCTTGCCCACGCTACCAAAATTGTCATATACTTTGCCGGGGTATAGAACCTCTCAACTAAGTGGATCCACTAAGCTATGCATAAAAGCATAAGAAATCATCTAAAAAGTATGACCCTTTCTACCCACGTTGGCTACATGGTTTATGGAGACTTGAGTTATCTATACTCATCCCTATATTGGTGGTACTCCTAAAAATATATTCAAATCATATGTTTAAAGACCTAACTCTTTCTGTGGTTTGAGATTATTACTCAAAATCTTTCTCTAAAAAGAGATGTTACTCGACTACTCAAAACTCTTTTGGAAATCTCAGTTTCCTCCTCTTTTAAATGTGAAAACATTTATTCTTGGGACTACTTAGTTCCCATATATCATTATAAAGAAAATGAACTCGACTCTACTCTTTCTCAACTCAAGTGATCAAGTCTTAAAACAAGTTTAGAAAAAAATTTTAAAAGACTTCTCAGAATAAAGTTCATACCAAATTATGGACGTGAACAACTCAATTCGAGGTTTTCAATAACCATACATAGAATTTAATACTCAAGACTCAACAACTCAGAACTCAAGAACTTTATTGGTAATACTCGTTTCAAGAATGCTATACTCAGAGGGTTCATGCAGAATTATGGGCATGAACTACTTAACTCAAGGACTCAAAGATACTTCTCATATCCAATTTGCTCGACTTATATGGCTCATGTGGAATTATGGGCATGAACAAATCAACTCAAGGACTCCTTGGGTAATATGTGATAGTCCCATGATTAGGAATAAATCTCAAAAGGGTTAGGAACTCAATACTCAAGACTTAGAACTTGAAGATACTACTCCTCTCAAAGATGCCAGTTTGTGAAGTTCATGTGGAATTTATGGGAATGAACGACTCAACTCGAGGATCTACATAACAATATGGAACTCATGTATATGACTCTTATCATTCTCATACTTGCTTCTTCAAAACTTAGTTAAAATCAATAGGTGATCTCAAAGGATTCATAATTGAACTCTTTCTTGAACTCTACTCTTAACTATTTCTTGAATGTGAATTATGAATTCAAGTGTTATGATTAATGATATGAAGGATCTCGTGATGATAAATTAGACTAATGAATAAATTCTCATCAATCTCATACTCACTTGCTCGAGTTATGAAACAAGTTGTTAGAAGTTGTAGAAGACTCTTTAAAAGATTCAAAGGGACTTTCTCAAAAGACTCGAAAGAACTCTCAAGACTTGACTCTAAACTCTACCTTGAATTTGAATTATGCATTCAAGGTTATGATTTATGATAGGAAAAGTATCGTGGTGATTTAAATAAGTTTTAGATAAATAATTCATGAGAAACTATTGAAAAACACTGTCAGGGGTTCAAGTCCTTCTTTGTTTTCTAACTCCAATTCTTCTAAATTCGATTTCTTTTCTCAATTTCTCTTTAGATTCAGATACCCAATACATGTAAACAAGAATCTAATAAAAATCAACTCAAAAATTGACACGATTTCCTCAAGAACTCATCAATCTCATCGTAATTCACGAACAAAAGCCAATTTCAAGAACACAATTCAAGAACATCAAACCATCAACTTTCTAGAATGAATTTAACACTAAAATTAACATGATTGGAATGTGGGTGAATGAATCCAAGGCTTGATCCTTTCCTCTTTTCTCCTCTTTTCACTTCTTTTCTTTTTGAACTCTCTTCTAAAACCTAGGTATATATTAGGATTATAAAACTAAACCTAATCATATTAGACCCCTAAAAACTTACTAAAAATGAATTAAATCTGATTGGGTAAGGAAAGGCCAAAATACCCCTTATATTTTCGGGTAACTTTCCTTATTTGGATAGCCCAACTGCAAACAGGGACATCACTCTCATACAAACTTGAAAATTAGCAAACTCAGTGGCATTGGAAATATAATTCAAAGACCTTTCATTTGATATCTTATGGGCCACCTAATTCATCCTGTATTGAAAGTTACGGTTATTTGAAGTTGACCCAAAACTTAGAGAACTTAGGAATGACTTGAATGAACTCTCTTTAGTTCTTCTTGGAACTCAAGGTGCTATATCTAGTGACCTTAACACTCAAGAAATTTAAAATTCCTTGGTAAAATCTACTCACAATGAAGTATGGTTCTAGTCTTAGCTTAAAAAATTTTCTAGAGTGTTACAAATTACTAACCGACTCTCCATGTAAAGCCACGAAGTTGTTAATTTTATCTTTGATCTTAAACTTATATGACAATGAGAAATATTTATCTAAGAATATTATGTGTAGCTCTTCCCAAGTGGTAATTGAGTCATACTATAGTGTCACCTATTAATAATAGTGGAAACACCCTTAAACTGATCGCGTTCATGTCTAAATTTGGTGATCCCACACTACTCATACATACTCTTTTGACCTTGCTTAGATGAGCATATGGGTACTTAGATTTTAACCCAACAAACAACCCTCTAGATGTAAGAATTTGCATCAGGATGCTAGTCACTGCAAATGTATATCCAGGTGGTAGTGGGGGAACAACTGTATCACCCATCGATCCCAAAGCATCATGATTAACCATGTAATTATCACACACATCATAATCTTTCAACATTTTCAAATAGAGGGTTATCTTGACGGTTTCTCGGCACCCACATTACTCCTTGAAGTTGAGCTACGATAACATTCCGATGACCCTCTCTGATTTGAACCATCATTGAGTCTCTAGTTTTGACCTCTTCCAGCCATTCTTCACAAACTTTTTCTTAATTCAAAATCTTAGGGTGTCAGGGGATTGCCTCGACTTCGTGTATTTTGCATACGCTGAAAATAAGACATCTAGAAAACAAAAACAAAGCAAACATTAATCAAGAAATAATTGACTAAAGTGCAATAACGAAATTAGCGTATTCTAAAAGCCTTATGCCCCAGTAGCAGCGCTAAAATTTGATACACCCAAATTACACCCCCTAAAGAAGTATAAGTGGTAGTTGTCAAATAAAGAACCTAATTGAGGTTAGGGTCATCCCACAATGAATATGGTCTAGACTTAGGCTAATTTATTGTTGGTTATACTTTTAGTCAGCTTATTTCCGTACGTAAAAAGGGGGATTTGTAATACAAAATAATGATTGATTGATTTGTAGTAACAACTAGAAGGATTCACAATTTGTATTATCAATATGAGATAAAACCAGGGCACATGTGTTCCCTACAAGTTCTTAACATAATAATCCTAATAATAATAACTCTTTCCTAGTGTTTAACATGAAAAGTTAGAAAGTTAGGTATCTCCTAAGTGATTGGTTGTCCAAGTACTGAATTTCATAATGCAACTTTGTCGGTCTACGGATATATGCTTAACTAACCCTTACCCGTTACCCCAGATTAATCCTCACTTATTTGGGTTAGGCTATCAGATAGCAGATTATCACGTTAAATATATGTTCTTTAACCACTTTCTCAATCATTACTTCCTTGGTCGGAAAAGTAGGAATGATGCAATCTCCAACATTGCGCACTATTAGAAAGCATTCAAAACAAGGAGATTAATAATACATGCATATATAGTATTCCAGAATTACTTAGTTATTAGTTTTACATTTTTAATTACTCATGGTTGCCACATACCTAGTTGTGTATTTAATTACTCATGTTTGTGTGCTCACAATTCATAATAGGGTAAATAGAATAAATCATGAACTTACAATTAGAATAGATGAAATATGGAATCTTTAATTGAAGAACTAATGCAACTTTCATAAACCAAACATCAAGAATTAAATGCCAAAAGTGTTTGAAAATAATTCTCAAAGCCAAAATAAGTATCTCAAAAAGCCTAACCACCCAAAAACAAAAGATATAACTAATATTTATAGAAACCAAATCCTAATTAGAGTAAGAAAAGGAAGACTAATGAAATTCGGCTTGGGTAGTGTCATCTACGGTTGGTAACCTATGGCTCGTAGTAGTTCCTACGGCTCGTAGGTGTCTTCTATCAATCAACAGTTGGTCCATCATCTAAGGAGTTCTTTCTACGGGCATGATCTATGGCTTGTAGATCTCTGTACGATCTGTTAAACTATCATTGATGGACTAAGCTCATCCTTTAAGAACTTCTCTACGACTCATCGTTTATGACTCAAAGTAGTGACTACGATTCGTTAGTCTGCATCCGTCGTTTGATACTAAGCTCTAATTTTCAGCACTTCATCCTGTCACTTACACCTACGGCTCATAGTGGAATTTATGGCTTGTAGGTCAAGTCATACTTCACCATAAATCACTGCTGCAGTAACACTTTAACATCAACTGCTCGAAACCTATTTCCTACAAAAATCAGAGCAAAAACACCATAACATCTATTAACAAAATGTCCAAGACTCGTGTAAAACTCTAAGTTTAATTCATCGAAAGTATCGTAAATTCATGATACATCAATATCCATGCACCATCACAAGTTGAGTTGAAATATTTGAGATTGAGGATCAAATTCTTCACCAGATCTCCAGTTTGAGGTGTCGATTTATGTCATTCAGATCTCAGTTTTGCTTGGACAATAGAAGCATTGTTTACTCGAATAAAGATTCCATCTTTTTATTTTATATAAGTTATTATTTCAATCTTTTTTATTATGTCATATGTTCATTCTTCCTACCCCTTTGATTGCATTTTCTTTTATTTGAATTATTTGTTAGCATATTTTTTAGTTCACGCATAGTATCTTGATATGCTTAAATTAGTTGTCCTTCCGGTCAATGTTAGATATTTGAGTTAGAAAACATTTTATGTTTATGGACCACAATACTTAGGTTAAGTTTTAATATTTTTGTTGAATAGTATTTAACTTCCAGTATTTTGTGTGTCTTATATTAGTTGATAGTGTTAAAGTTTTGATATAATTTAATTTGTGACTAGTCAAAATGAGGCAGTAAAGAAGTTGTGGAGTTTTAGCAGGTAAAAATTGTTTGTTGACGATTGTTTGCATGAAGTTTTAATTGATATGATGTTACATACTTTTATTCTTTCTCATCATCTTAATCAAGTTTGAATGCTTGCCTTTTTTTATTAATTTGGTTTAGAATGTCAGTACGAGAATTTTGGGTCTTTCTTTTATATATCTATATAAAAGAGAATCCTAGGCCTGCCTACGTGGCACCCTTAGAATTGAGGAATTTACTTTTATATTTTACTTTGTACTTTTAGCTTTTTACTCCTATTTTATTTTAACCTTTAAATTGGATTCTTCAACTCTTGTGTCCCTTCATACAGTTATATCTTTTCGGTTGTGTCTCTTTAGAGTTACGTATAAAAATTAAGTAAATCATACCAGTATTTGTATCTTCTTCTTCTTGAAAAAATTCTTCCCTATTTTTTGTGGAACTTGGCCAATTACTAAGAAGTCTACTTTGAATCTTCACAAAAAAATATTGACACAATATAATTTTATTGTAGTTTTTCCATCCATTTATCATGTCAAAAGAAACACTATTTCATCTGCTCAATTCTTAAACAACTGATTACAGCCATGACAATTTTATGGTTCGTACCTACTTTTTTTTGTGGACTATTTTCTTTTGCCATCAGTTTGTTCATCATCTTATATTAGAGTTCAATTCAATTATATGTAAAATTTTGTATTTTATGAATTTGTATCAAATTAATTTTGTGTTCTTTGTTTTGAAAATTTTTTAAGCATAATTAATGGCAACAAAATTGAGGAAGAGACAACATAGAGAGAATAACTTCCTCCGCAACTAGATAAGGTACTTGTACATGTTAATATATTTTATTGAGAGTTAAAATTTTGTTGTATTTATCATATCTCCAAAATATTTAACAGTTTGGCCGATATGGAAAAGTCACAACTCTTTGAAAAAGTCACAACATATCAGAAAAGTCACAACTCTTCAATGTGAAAAGGTGTTTGCTTTTAATATATTTTATAATTTTTTCTTCTGTCATCACATTTTTCAACATCTTATGTTAATATTCTATTAAACGATCTATAAAATTTTATTTTCTATGAATTCGTATTGAATTACTTTTATGTTTTTCCTTTTGAAAATTTTTAAGCATACGTGATGGCATCAAAATTGAGGCAGAGAAAACAAAGAGAGAATAAATTTCGCCGCAACTAGATAAGGTACTTGAACATGTTAATATATTTTATTGAGTGTTGAAATGTCGTTGTACTAATCATATCTCCAAAATGTTGTACAGTTTGGCCGATATGGAAAAGACACAACTCTTGAAAAAAATCACAACCCATCAGAAAAGTCACAATCTTTCAATGTGAAAAGGTGTTTTCTTTTAATATATTTTATAATATAAATAAATATAGTATTGAATATTTTGTAGGATTTGGGCTAAGACTTTTGGTATTAATACTTATCCATCATTTTTGAGATAATCAATAAATTAGACCATTGGTCCATGAGATAGTATGAAACATAGAATGTGTAGGGTGTTAATAAGAAGAAGAATATAAAATATAGAAAATTTGTGGTTTAAATATGTGAGAGAATCCCATTATTTATTGCCAACAAAGGGTATTATGAATAACTGTTTATTGTGCCTTATTTGAAAAGTCACAACCCTTCTGAAAAGTCACAATCTTTCGAAAAAGACACAACTCTTTAAAAAAGTAACAACCCTTCGAAAAAGTCACAACTCTTTGAAAAGCTGGCAACTCTTTCGAAAAGTCATAACCGTTTGGAAAAGTCACAATCCTTCAATGTGAAAAGATATCTTCTTTAATTATATTTTATATTTATATTATTGTATAAATAAATATAGAATATGTACTAAATTAGGTGTTTGAAGAAGAAGAAGAAGCATACTGAGAAAATTTGTGGTTTAAAAATTCGAGGGAACTCCTCTATTTATAGCCAACAGAGGTAGAACAAACATGTGTTTATTGTGCCTTATCATAAAAGACACATTTCATTAAAACATTCGCAATTGTTCAGAAAGATCACAACTCCATAGAAAAGTCATAACTCTTTAGAAAAGATACAACCTTCAGAAAAGTCACAACTCTTTGGAAATGTCACAACACTTTTGAATAATCACAACCCTTCGAAAAAGTCATAATCCATTGAAAAGATCACAACTCATCCAACAAGTAACAACTTTTTGGAAAAGTCGTAGCCTTTTGAAAAAGTCACAACCTTTTGAAAAAGTTACAACTCCTTGAAAAGTCTCAACACTTAATGTGAAAAGGCATAGATATGCTTTAAATATATTTTATAAGATAAACATTTGTAATATAATATAATATAAAAGTTAAAAGATATATTAAATTGGATTTTTTAAGTTGGGGTATTATAAAAATGTAACATTCAAGTTAGGGAATTCATGATTTGAAGGTAGTATAAATATAAATAGATAGACAGATAGTCAAGTCGATAGATAGATCTATATATAATTGATGTTTGCATAATCAAGACACAACTTCCAATGCAAGTGTCTACGATTGTACAATAGTAAAGTAACCCAACCAAGGGTTGGGGTCGAGTCCCAAGGGAGTGGGCTTGAGAATTAATAGAAAAATAAAATTAAGTTCTAATTAAGCTAAAAACATTGTCAAATACAAACATACTAAATCAAAGGAGTGATACAAAAATGTCAATTAACAATGGGGGTTTGTAACAAGTAAGCAAAAATCAGCGAAAATGCAAAGAATACTAATCAAGGAGATGAGATTATTGGGATGTGATAGGAATATGGGTTAAACTAGATCATTGGGTACATGCTTTGGATAGTAAATTCGTTGAATAATTGTGACTAGGCTAGACCATAGTGGGGATAAATTCTCTCTCAAACAACTTACCCTGAATCAACTCGGTTTCTCTCGAACACCGAGTTGTCGAATGAAGAACAGCCTCCGCCTTAGCCCACTCACTCTCTTGAACTGAGTGTGTGGGAGAAGGACTAGGGTTCACTCTCTCAAGCTGAACCTCATGTCGATCCAATCCCACTGGCCATCAATTTAGTAGTCTTAGTTTTACGACCTCTCTCTCGAGCAAGCTGAAAACATAAAGGTGAATAGTATTTGCAACTACAATTTCATTAAGTTCTAACACAACTACTAAACTAAATCACATTTAAACAACGATTAAACTATCAGCAAGCAAGACCCAACAATTAACTTAACCCATATTTACAAAATCACACCCCAAGAATTGAGGTTTTAGCTAGACATGTATAAGAGATAGAAATTTATACGAATATGAGTTTTCATTCAAATGGGTATGAAGATTTAAGTCTCAAAACAAGTCAAAAGTGAAGAATCCACAAGACCTAAGTCCAAAATCTTGTAGTTGAAACCCTTTGAACCATCAAGTTCTTCAAAACCTTCTCCAAACTTAGAACTCAAAAATATAAGCAAAGTCTGAAAAATTACTGTTCAAATCTAAAAATTTGATCCTATAATAATAATTCTCAATGAGTATTTATAGTTTTCAAAAATTTGTGCTGCGAAGGATCACTCGGCGAAGTTAGTCGGAATCGCTGATCAACTCAGCAATCGGCCCTTTGGTATAGTTCATCGCCGTCTTGCATTAGCCTTCAACATCGTCGTATTTTGGATCATTAGGCAACATAGTACTGCTTCGTGGAACTGCTCGGTGACACGCTGACTACTCTTTTCCACCATTGATTTGATCCTTTCCTTCAGGGCTCAGCACATTGGAACAAAAGGCGAGGATAAGCCTTTTGGCGACTCACCGAAAGGGTTCGGTGATTCTAAAATCTTCATTTCTTCGTTCTTTCAGCTACTTTTGTTCCTTTTTCTAAGTAGTGTCCATGCTTTCCCTCAAACTCCAAATACCTGAATCTTAGGGGTTTTGATCAAATATTGAGAGAAAATATGCATTTGAGGACACTAATTATATCAAAATATTGCCCTAAATGAGTCAAAATCGTGGACTCATCAACACACCCAACTTAAAATTTTGCTTTTCCTCAAGCAAACTCAAGTTCAGCCATTCAAAAAGGAGGTCATGAACACTTCTACAGAAGACTCAATCATGAATGCACACAACAAGACTCAATTTACTTATGCAAAGATCAAATGTGTACCCAAAGATTCATGTTGTGACACACCATTCTCAAATATTCTCAAGCCCGCAATACTTGCTTCAAATGCAAGTTCGAGCTCAACAAAAGTATTCGAATGCCCTCACAGAAAGGATGATTCCATACTCACCCACAAAGGTTTAATCATTAAAAGTTCCGAAATCAAATGCAACACTCACTCTCACAAGGAAGAACACAATTCATTCTTTCACCCATAGGTTTGCCCATATTTTCTAATCAATATCTGTTTCGGCTTACTCAAGATAAAAAAGGTCTTTTCAAGGTTTGTAATGGGGCTGAATGCAAAGGTATGGTCATTTATGCTCAGTGACTTTCATCCTTATGAAATGTGGTTCTCACAATACTTCCTTTCCTTTTCCTTTATCATTATTTTTAGTGCTCATAAGTCATCCTATTATTCCCTTTCCATGGATTGTTTGGGAACCCCATTTCTTTTGTACTTTATTCCACAACTTTCTTTTTCATTCTTTTTCTTTTTGTTTCTCTTTTTTTTTTTTTTTGTATGGAGGGGTTCTATGTTTTCTCAAAACCATGGGTAAGAGGGACTTTCTTGCACTTCTTGATTTGCCTTTTCTTTTCACCACACCCCCAACTTAGGATTTTGGCCTAAGTTGGCTATTCAACTAACCATAACTTCATGAGGATTATGGGTAATGGATAAAGAATGGTCTAGTTTTCATCAAGTTTCTTCCAAAAAAAGGTAAGGTTCAAAGGGTGTTCAAGAGAGGTTCACACACTTACAAGGTTGGTCACGAAAGAGGTATCTGTCAAATTGGCTCACACTCTTCAAAGTTGCATAAGATCATATCAAGAGATAGCCTTACTTAATCGATCGGACCAATGAGGAAAATTCTAGGTGTATTCATGCATGGTTCACAGTAAGCTCATCACACAAGGCATCGACACTAATGTCAAACAAGACTCCACACTTTCGCTAGTGTGCAACGGTCATCACAAGAGAATCAATTTGATACATAGATAATCACAACGAGATGCAAAGAGTTCACATATTATCTAAGCAACTTCATTTTGCCTCATCGTAGTCACACATTCATGTTCGTTCGATCATGAGCACTATTCAAGTCATCGGTATTGATCGGAACCGATACTTAAATTTTACAAAAGAATAGCCACATTCAACACACGAGATGTGGCAAAAATATTTGGAAGGGTTAAAATCATTTCGCATATTTAAAACATGGAGCTACAAGCTTAAACATTCGCAAAAATAGTATTAACACAACATTATAGCTCACAACCCAAATACTCAAACAAAACACGATTCACAAATAGCACACAAAGGTGGGCCTCACCCCACCACAAACAAAAACATTTGTCCTCAAATGCAAATAACACAAAATCTAAAAGGTAAAATAAAGAAAGACTGAGAGGGAGGTAAAGAGGGGATCCTGTCTAAGTAGTTGCTCCATCGGTCTAGGCATTAGTGTCCGGAGTGTTGTCATTCTGACTCTGGTTTTCATTGTCTGTGTTTGCCTCAGTTGCTGCAGCAATATTAGCCTTAGCCATATTGTCCAAATCATGAGTTGTCCAAAGGCATATATCATGTTAATGAACCCTCAAGCCCACGAAGGGATATCAGGGTAAATGAGAATCCTTCTACTGGAACTAACTTTCTTGTTCTCGCTCTTTGCTTTGGGGTGATCTGTCATCCCTACATCTATTATGGAGTTTTGTACCTTTATATGTCCGTGTTGCTCTGGTCATGTATACAAAGCCTTGAGATAAAGTTAGAAAATATTCGACAAGCAAACTGAAGACCATCAGCTACAGGCAAACTTAGCAATCTATTCTATGAGTCACCGAATACTTTCAGCGAACAAAGGGGTGTCCACTGAAAGTTACAGTGGAGAAGGGGTCAGGGGTGCAGACAAAGGGTGAACAAAAAGACTTTCAGTGAGTCGCCGAGTGCTTTTGGTGACCTTATGCATTTTGCCAAAACGTACAGAAGCCACAACACATAAAGCATGATATCAAAGGTGAGGTAAGGCAACTAGGCGAATCGCTAAGTGGTTTAGCAAGCTCGTCTCAAATTGCCGAAATAACTCATTGTGCCTATTATCAACCCAACTTCTTGAAATCAGCCACGCAACCCCCGAAAATGCAATTTAAGCTCCTACAACACAAATTCGACTAAGACCCGTAACATAAAAACATTCCCTATTACAAATTAATTTAACTTAACACACTAGAAAGCAGGATTTCACCTTTCAAGCAAGAGTTATCGATTAGGAATAGGTAATTAAGCCATCCGATCCAATCAGAGAGGCTAAGTATAATTCAACAAGATTAACATATTGCAAATGAATACAATTTCGACAAAAAGAACACGGGTTTGAAGTACCAACCTTTTATGCCGATCAAATGGATGTTAAGATGCTAGGAAGCAATGTAATCCAACTCGTAGCACAATTCAATACTAAAAATACTCCAAAAATGCAATAAATATAAAACTAGTGTGTAGGTGTGAGTTTGGGAAGATGAAAAATTGAGGGAAAGGGAATGAGTTTGAAACTTTTAAACCTTTGGCCTGAAAAACCGTCCACTTTTCGCCCATTTGGAGACATTAATCCCGATCACCGAACTATTCGGTGTAACGCCAATTAGTCATTTGCCTCACCAGATTTTACAGATCCTCCATGTATTGTGGGAGTCCAAACAGCAGCCTTCGTCAAGATTGCCAACATGATAGGTGATTCGCCAATAATTTCCTAAGGTTGCCGAGTTTTACAGACTCCAATGTAAATTAGTCTTGAGTCTAATGGTGGTCTAGTTCAGGGTTGCCGAACCCTTCGGCGATTTGCGAAATGGACCTGTAACTACCCAATCTGCACTTTTTGTTCACTCTCAACACTTCCATTTACACAATCTACACACTATTATTTTATAAAAGCAAAATAAAGCAATAAACGGTTTTGGGTTACCTCCCAAACAGCGCCTTAGTTAACGTCGTAGGACGATGCAAGTCCACCTTCAAACCTCATTTTTGGAGCTGACCATAGTGTCACTAGGCAAACGCCCTTTTTGTCTCGAATTTAGGTGAGACAACATCTAACCCATTTAGGTCTCCAGCTGATTGATTGTTACTGAATAAGAATAGGTAATGGTTTGGCTAAGGGTCGACACATCCGCTTTCATCTTTTTCAAGATCTTGTTTGACCCTTCAACTTTATTGAGGATACGAGAAAGCATATCCTCAGACCTACCACCCTCCGAATACTTTGGCTTTTGGTGCTCGTAAGGATGCACATACCTGTCCTTCTCCCTATACTTCCAATTAGGATTTCGGTCCCTCCATTCATGATCCTTCTGTCCTTCGTCTCTAGCCCAACCTTGGTCACCACCCTGCCTTGTCTAGTTTGAACGATAACCACCGCCTTGGTTGGCTAGGAAGTTCACTTCCTCATTATACAAGGCTTCAAATTTTGCATCCTCAGGATTAGCACACTCGATCCCCACAACGTTGACACCACGAGCACCAACCCCCATGACATTTTTAGATAAAATGCCAAGCTGTGTCATGATCTTGGCAATGTTTTGGTCTCTTTCATTATCTTTTTCCATCTGTTCTTTGGATAGCTTGAATGTGAGAGGGGAGACTTAGTCTTCACGAGTGTACTATGCCCTATTAATAGTTGTCATGCATCTAAGAGTTGGGCTGCTATTGTATACGGTTGCCACATCAGGCCTCCAGGTGAAAGTAGATCAGTAACACCTTTGTTTATCGAATCCAGGCTTCAGTAAAAGTAGTGTAGCACGACATTGTTGGGCAAACCATGAGTCGGGCATTGTAGCACCAACTTTTTAAATCATAGCCAAGTCTCATGGATTGGCTCACCCTCCAACCACTTAAAGCTTTGGATACTATCTCGAAGAGTCATCATCGTTGAAGAAAGGAAAAAATGCACATTAAATACGGTTACCAATTCCTCCCAAGAAATGATGGATTCGCGAGGCAACTCTACCAGCCACTTGCACGCCTCTCCCATCAATGAGAAAGGAATAGCCTTAACCAAACTGACTCCTGAGAGATGTTTTTGAAAGAGAATGGTCCGCACACATCCACGAAGTTTTGGAGATGTTCGTGAGGATCCTCATGAGCCAATCCACTGAAAAGTCCCTTTAGCTGCAAGAGTTGCAACATAGTGCTCGTTATGTGGAACACTGCATTTCCCTCGGCTAGAGGTAAACGGATGGTCCCAATACCTCCCATGAGATGGGGGTCATTAATGTTAGGCTCTTGGACATCGTTGAGATTTCCCATGTCGTCGTGGTGGCCCACCTAACTGCCGTTGCTACCATTAACACTCATGCTTTCTGTTTTCAACAAAAACAATAGAAACAAAACTGAAAATTAAGTAAATGAACTACAACTAAGAAGAACAAAATTTTTACTAAATTAAGAATTCTCAAGTAACACCACTCCCCGACAACGGCGCTATTTTGATTTTCGCATAATCAAGACACAACTTCCAATGCAAGTGTCTACAATCGTAAAGTAACCCAACCAAGGGTTGGGGTTGAGTCCTAAGGGAGTGGGCTTGAGAATTAATAGAAAAATAAAATTAAGTTCTAATTAGTCATAGCTAAAAAAATTTTCAAATACAAACATACTAAATCTAAGGGGTGACATAAAACTGTCAATTAACAGTGGGGGTTTGTAACAAGTAAGCAAAAATTAGCGAAAATGCAAAGAGTACTAATGAAGGAGATGAGATTCTTGGGATGTGATAGGAATAGGGGTTAAACTAGATCATTGGGTACATGTTTTTGAAAGTAAATTCAATGAATATTTGTGACTAGGCTAGACCATAGTCAGGGTAAATTCTCTCTCAAGCAACTTACCCCGAATCAACTCGGTTTCTCTTGAACAACGAGTTACTGCATGAAGAACAACCTCCGCGTTAGCTCACTCACTCTCTTGAGCTGAATGTGTGGGAGAAGGACTAGGGTTCACTCTTTCGAGTTGAACCTCATGTCGACCAAATCCCACCGGCCATCAATTTAGTAGTCTTAGTTTTACGACCCTCTCTCAAGCAAGCCGAAAACACAAAGGTCAAATGGTATTTTCCAACTATAATTTCATTAAGTTCCAACACAACTACTAAATGAAATCATATTTAAACAATGATTAAACTATCAAAAAGCAAGACCTAATAATTAACTTAACCCATATTTACAAAATCACACCCCAACAATTGAGGTTTTAACTAGACATGTATAAGAGATAGAAATTTATACCAATATGAGTTTGCATTCAAATGGGTATGAAGATTTAAGTCTCAAAACAAGTCAAGAGTGAAGAATCCACAAGACCCAAATCCAAAATTTTAAAGCTGAAACCCTTTGAACCTTCAAGTTCTTCAAAACCCTCTCCAAACTTCGAACTCAAAAATAGAAGCAAAGTTTGAAAAATTATTCTTCAAAGCTAAAAATTTGATCCTAGAATAATAATTCTCAATGAGTATTTATTTTTTTCAATAATCTGTGTTGTGAATGATCACTCGGCAAAGTTAGTCGAAATCGGCGATCCGCCCTTTAGTCTTGTTCATCGCCGTCTTGCGTTAGCCTTTAGAACAATGCCCATATAGAACAATGCCCATACTCATACAATCAAGTAATGGTTTCATGGCTTGTAATTATTCATATACATATACTAATTTGCATTAGATTCGATTCACATTCCTTGTTCTCATATATGCATGCATACAACAAAGCAATTAACCGGAATATATCACACAAACATGAAATCAAACCATCACCTTCCTCAAAATCAAGCTTGAATCCTCCTAAGAAACTTAATCCTTCCCTTTGCGGATTTTTTTATCTTGTTCTAGGTCTACAAACAATTAATATAAGCATGGATCAATAATTAAGGTCTAATTTACTAGAATTATAACAAACCCCATAACCCAAGACAAAACCCATGATCATAATGTGTAGCTAGGGCTTTTTCACACCATCAATTTTAGGCCAAAACCCTCCCCCAATTATAATTACCCATAAATATAAGTTCTACGGATCAAAAAATGGATTAAGGGAGTAAAATCCTTACCTTTAGCACCAAAAGTCGTGGAAAACCATCAAGAACTCGTCCTATGTCGTCTCCTAGCTCTTAAGGATGAAGTTTGAAGAAAACAATGAAATTTGGGGTTTTCCCCAACTTAAATCGCGACTGGCCCACTATGGCGATCCCCATCCCACCACAGCGACCCTACCTTGGTTGGATTAATCCAACCCTGTTGGCTTACACGGAGACAGAACCTCAAAATTTGAGTTCCAAGAACGTCTTAGTTATCCCCTCGTGTGATCAAAATCATAAATAGATTCCTCTTTCATTACCAGATTTCCTTAGACCTTACCTGACTCAGATTTCATCCGAATTTGGACTAGGCTACAAATTTCCAAGTGACTATGAAAAAAATTCCCCAAATTCTATCCCCATTGGCTTTTCTATGACAACGCGAAATGTCGTTACAATAGAGACCAATTTACCCATCACTTGTCCCTAAATGACAAACTAGGAAAAATGGGCTAAGGTAAGATTAGACTAGTACCTAAATCGTCAAACAACTGAGAATACTTGTCTTGCATGTCCTTTTTAGTTTCCTAAGTCTTCCTCACCCGGACGATGGTTTCATTAAACTTTCACGGACTTAATCTATTTGATCCTCAGCTTTAGGACATCACAATCAATAATTGCAATTAATTCCTCCTCATACTGATGGTCTTTGTCTAGCAACATTGAGTCCCATTTTATGATGTCATCTCCGTTGCCATGATACTTCTTCAACATGGACACATGAAAAATTGGATTAACTCCAGATAAGCTAAGATAGGGGCTAAGGCCAATCTATAAGTCACTGTCTCTACATAGTCAAGAATCTCAAATTGACCAATGTATTGACGACTAAGCTTGCCCTTCTTACCGAATCTGACACCTTTAGAACAACTTGTTCACTAGCCTGAAAGGCTATGTTCCTTACCTTACGGTCTGCATAGTTTTTTTGTTGACTCTGGGCTGCTAGAAGCTTAGCTTAGATACTTCTAACTTTGTCTTGTGCATCTTTCACCAAATCAACCCCCAAAGGTTTTACATCTGTAGCCTCAATCCACCCTATGAGTGATCTACATCCTCTCCCATAAAGAGCCTCGAATGGTGCCATGTCAATGTTGGAGTGGTAACTATAATTATAGGAGAACTCACATAACTGTAGGAACTTATACCGATGTCCTCCAAAATCAATCACACATGCCCTCAACATGTCCTCTAACACCTCAATAGTTCTCTCTGACTGCCCATTTGTGTGCGGATCAAAAGTTGTACTAAAGTGAGTTGAGTGCCTAACTCATCATGTAATTTTCCCAAAAACTTGGAGGTGAACTGCGTACCATGGTCTGAGATGATAGAAAGGGGCACCCCATGCAGCCTCACTATCACTTTCACATAAACGTTAGCCAACTACTAAGCATTATAGTCTACTCTGACAGGAATAAAATGGGTTGACTTAGTCAACCTATCAACTACTACCCAAATAGAAACAAACTTCCCCAAAATCTTGGGAAGAACCAACTACAAAATCCATAGCTATCATTTCCCACTTCCATTTTGAAATTTGCATTCTCTAAAGCAAACCTGCAGGTCTTTGATGCTCATACTTTACTTTTTGAAAGTTTTGGTACTTGGCCACAAATTCAACTATGTCTTTCTACATACCAGGCCACCAATAAAGTTGCTTCAAATCTCAATACAACTTGGTCACACCCGGATGAATGTTATACCACAAACCACGGGATTCAATCAACATTTTCCAAATCAAGTCATCCACTTAGGAAACAAAAATTCTCCCCTTAAAACTAAGCACACCTTCCGCATCAAGAACCACATCGTGTGCTTTACTATATACTATCTTCTTTCTAAGTTCATTAAAATTCTCATCCTTCAACTATTTGTCCTTGATCTCCTCAATGAATGTGGGTCTAACCTCAATGCTACCTAAGACCCCATATTTCTCTATGATGCCCAACTTGATGAACATAGACTCCAAGGTTGGAATCTCCTTGGCCAAAGGTCTCTTGGACACACCCAAACAAGCTAGATTACTTATACTTACCGCATTTTGGCTCAAAGCATCTGCCACCACGTTAGCCTTACCCAGATGGTATTAGATTGTGACGTCTTAATCATTAAGTAACTCCACCCACCTTAGCTGTCGCAAATTCAGATCCTTTTCAATGAATACATGTTGTAGACTACGAAGATCAGTAAACATCTCACACTTGACACCATAAAGGTAATGCCGCCAGATCTTGAAAGTAAACACTACCACTGCCAACTTTAAATCATGTGTTGGGTAATTTCTCTCATGTATCTTCAATTGCCACGATGCATAAGCTATGACATTCTTATCCTACATCAGCACAACACCTAAATCCGAATGTAAAGCATCACAATAAACAATGAAATCCTTACCTTCCACCAGTAGTGCTTAATAGGTTTTGAAAGCTCTCCTCACATTTTTCAGTCCATTAGAAAGGCACCTCCTTTTTGGTTAACCTTGTCAAATGCATAGCAATAAAAGCAATGTTTTTCACAAATCGATAATAGTAGCTAGCGAGCCCTAAAAAACTCCTAACTACAATCACAGAGCTAGGCTGAACACAATTCTTAACCACTTCAATCTTTAAGGGATCTACCATTACCCCCTCCCATGAAACTACATGCCCCAAAAAGGCAATTGAAGTCAACCAGAACTCACAATTGGAAAATTATGCATATAACTTTTGTCTCCGAAGAACACCAAAAACTATACGAAGATGGTTTGCATGCTCTTCCTCAGTTTCAAATAAACCAAAATATCATCAATAAAGACAATCAAAAAGGAATCCAGGAATGATTTAAACACACCATTCATCAAACTCATGAAGGCTACAGGCGCATTGGTCAATCCAAACTACATTAATATAAACTCATAGTGTCCATAGCGTTGTTTTGGGTACATCCCAAGGCCTGGTCTTTAACTGATGGTAACTAGACCTTAGATCAATCTTAGAGAAAACTAACGCACCCTGCAATTTGTCAAAAAGATCATCTATTCGAGGCAATGGATACTTATTTCGAATGGTGATCCTATTCAACTGTCAATAATCTATGCACTTCCTCATACTACCATCCTTTTTCTTAACAAACAAGACAGGAGCACCCCATGGGGAAGCACTAGGATGGATGAAACCTTTATCAAGAAGTTCCTGGATTTGAGCCTCAAGCTCTATCAATTCTACCGGAGTCATGCAATAAGGAGGTATGAAAATTGGGTGAGTACCTGGTTCCAAGTCAATACAGAAATCTATATCTCTATCCAAAAGCATAACAGGAAATCTTGGGAAACCATTCCTTAAATTCAGAAACAACAGGAATACACATAATAGAGGGAGACTCAACCTAAACATCTCGAATATGAGCCAAATATGCCAAACATCCCTGCCCCACCAGTTTCCTAGCTCAAATGGAGGATATGACCTTAGCTGGCTTAGGCTTGTACACCCCTTCTCACTCTAACATTTCCCTACCAGAGATCTCTAGAGTCACACATTTCATATTACAATTTAACACAACATAATGGGGGTACAACCAAGTCATGCCTAAGATTATATCAAAGTTCATCATATCCAAAATAACCATATCAATCCAAGTCTAAAAACCCATAAACAAGATAGGGCAAGCACGATATACATGGGTTACTATGCCTACTCTCCAACTGGGGTAGAAACATGGATGGGGGCATCAAGTATATCACAAATCATATTAAATCCCAAGGCAAACTGACTAACATATATGAATAAGTAGAACCTGGATCAAACAAAACAGTAGCCATCTGGTCACAGACAAAAATGGTACATGTGATCACTGCATCAGACGCTTCAGCCATGGTTTTGCCAGGAATGGCATAACATTGAGTCGTGTCATCTTGATGAACAACTTCCTTACCTGGATGCACTACTCCTCTACATGCATTACTATCTCCCGGGCCTCCACGGCCTCGCTGATTTCCTTCTCGCCCACCTTGTGGACGACCTCTACCATTATTACCATTACCCGTGGATACCACTTCTCTAGTCTACTGCTGTGGAGAATCCAACATGCGTGGGTGGGGACAATCACTCCTTATATGCCCAAGTTCTCCACAATTATACTAAGTATGGTCAAAAGATGGTATGCTGCCCGCTGAAGGTGAAACTTCCTAGCTATCCTGAATAAAATTCTATAGTGTGGAGTTCCCTAATAACTACCTATTGAAGTAGGCAAGGCTGACTGAATTTGATGGGCTGCAAGTGTCAGCCTACCTGAACCTTTGGAGTAAGAACCTTGAAAGTTACCAGTGCTCTTGGGCTTCTTAGACAAAGCCTTGGCATGCCCATCACGTCTAAATCCTTCCACCTTCTTCAAAAAATATATAACTTCATTAAAACTTTTTCCTACAGAGGTCATATGAACAGACAATACCTGTAACTCAGAATTTAGTCCCTTGACGAATAAACGAATCCTCTCTTTCTTAGTAGCCACCAATTTTGTAGCATATCTAGCTAATGCATGGAATTTAGCCTCAAGAGTATCTACAGACATGCCACCTTTCTCCAAAGCCAAGAAATCATCTTTCTTGTAATCCCTCAAAGTCTGGGGCATATACTTTTCCTAAAACAGATCATGATACTGCGTCCAAGTGAGTGGGGGCAAAACAGATGATCTACATTCAACAGAGGACGTCCACCACTTCTTAGCCTCAGCTTGAAGTTGGAAGGTCACAAACTCCACCCCATGCTGATGTACAATACCCAACTTATGAAGCCTCTCATAACAATATAAGATGAACTCATAAGCTTCCTCACTCTCAGAATCATGGAACACATGTGGCTTCAATTTCAGGAACTTAGTTAGCATCTCATACTCATTACTAGTCATTACGGGACCCAACAAAGGATGGAATAAGGCATTACTACTGGTTTTCCATCTACCCTAGGAGTAGTAGTAGCAGTAATGGAGCGGTTGATCAGTGATTGAGTAGCTTTCACTATGGAAAGGATTTTAGGACCGACCAACCCATTAAGGAAAGACATTATTTGCTGAGCGAACACTGGGTCTAAGGGAGAAATGATGGTATTCCTAGTCAGTGCATTCTCTTCCTGTACAACATCCCTCTCAGCCTCAATCTCTACATTCTCTTCTGTCCTTCTTATGGTGCAGGATGGGCCTCTTTTCTTGGAACATTTTCAGCTGGGTCATCACCCCTAGCGGGTGCCACTCTTCCTCTACCTCTGCCCCTTGTTCTTCCCCTATCCCTGCCTCAACCATGGCCTCTGGCTGTAGACTCCTCAACTTGCTCATTGACGGGAGCTACAGGACTGACGCCATTAAATCTAATGTTAACCATTTGTGGACAGAAGAGTGAAGGAAATTAGATACTAATTTGGATCACCAAATACCAATTGGAATAAAGTTATAGCACGAAAGGAAATAAGAGAAAATAGAGAGATTTCTTAAAGTCCTATAGCCTCTCAAAGAAAAGTATAGACCTCTCTGTACTTGTCACGACACAAAGGTACCCCCTAGATGTAACATAGCGTATATAACCCCGGAGGATTCCATACAAGCCACTTAGTTCTCATAAATATAAGAAATAGAACAGTAATGTTAAAACTCATTTCAAGTCAAAAAGGTTTTTCATAAAAGAAAGCAAAAGTATAGACATTTGTCTCATTATAGCCATATATTACAATATCAAATGAAAGTGGGCCTAGCCCATATACATCATGTCCAAAAATGAAATACAAAAAATGGAAACTAAAACAATAACTCAGTCCTCAAACCATGAGTTCTCACCAAGCTAAAAAACAAATCAAAGTCCAAGTTCTAGCCACTAAAATGGAAACCCTGTCTATCAGATCTTATATTTGGGGAAATTGTAGGCAAAAGTATGTCATAGTACAAAATTCACTAAGTATGATAAATATGCATGAAAACATTTAAATATGCAAAAAAGGACATTTCATTTCAAAGCATGAAATTTACCAAGTTTAACATCATATAAGAGATTAGAAATCATAAGTCATCAACATAGATAATAAAAGTCAACATCATCTTTGAAACCGTTGAACTCATGTACCATACCTCTTGAAGTAACCTTAGTTCATTATTCATGTTCTTGTTGTGGGAGATAAGCCTTAACCAACATGAGACCATATGAGCTATAACATGATCACCCGGTGTTACCCACACCGAAAAAGGTTGTCTTACTTGCCTAAGGTAGAAGCATGAACTTTTAGCTTCGGTGGATCCACTAGCTAAATATACTACGGGGGCACATAGTTTATGGAATACGGAGATTGCTACTAGAAACACGGACTTAACTAACATAAAAGGATTCCATCTCATGAGATATACATGGGAAGCCCGCACTCAACTAATGTAAAAGACTTCCATCTCATTTCAATATCCACTCAGTGCTAAGCATAAATCCGATGGAGTACTTATTATGTATTACTTAACTCATTTCTCATGGAAGGATGTCCTTGACAACCAATCCAAGTTAGTTCATTAGTATAGCTCATTAGATCATGCGTGAGAAAACCTTTCACCGTCCATGTCTACATGTAAATCTTAGATTCAATTAAGTGAGAAAGACTTTCAACCTTAGAATCATCATTATGTAAAAAAATCATTCACATCATGTTCATTATCTGTTCATGATAATGTCCTTCCAGTCAACACAATAACATTATTTTAATCATTGACACTTTACTCTCAAAGTATCCTTAAAGCATATACATAGATTTCATGAAAACATCCATAATCTCATAAATTACCCTTCCAAGGATCATAACCTACTTTCAATCATCATATCTAGAATTCAAGCATTAGACATGGATTTCATTATAATTCATGTGAGCCTATCAATTCATGCAATTCCTTTTTCATCAACAAAGACCCACATTATAAGATCACAATTGAGAAATATGGGGATTTCATGGGTTCTTGGGGATACATCATAAAAACCATAGGAAATCATCAATTCATGCTTATAATAACATATTTCAACCATTAGAATCAAGTTTGAAAGGAACCATGACGTTTGAATCAAACCCTAACAATGGGGGATTTCTATCTTTCTTTTAAACTTGAATTTTGAAGGAACTCCATGGATGCAAGGTGTCCATGGATGAAAGCTATCATACCTTAACAAAAAATCCCAATGCTATGCTTCAATGAAGAATTTGGATCCTTAGCTTGAAACCCTAGGTGAAATCTTCTTTTTCTTCTTCAAATTCTAGAGGGAGAATATTTGAAAGTAGTTGGTTTTCTTTTGGGATTTTGGTAGAATGAATTAGATGGGTCTAATTTGGGGGTAAAAAGACTTATATAGAGGTTCTAGATGTAGGAAAAATGACATAGTATAGTAATTAATTAATTAGGAAAAGACCTAACTACACCTGAGTTAAGTGACACCTGACACTAACTTACCAACCGACGGACCCCATCTACGGACCGTGGATGGACCTACAGTCCATCCTGGTGAATAGTGGTTGGTGGTCTGAGACTTTGGCCTCGACATACAACCACTGGACCCCGAGTCGTGGACCCACCTACGGTCCGTAGGTCCACCTATGGTTCATGCTTGGACAGTTCTGACCCTAGCCGACAAACCATGGTCTTACCCACGGCCCGTCCTGGTGGATCGTTGATCCTGTTACGAGAGTTGCATTTTGGGATCTCTAACCACAGACCACAGTACGGTCCATGGGTCCACCTACGGACCGTGGTGGTCCTCGTGGATGGCACCTGAAGGTTCTGAATTTCTGGTTCATTACCCTTATTCGGATACGAGGTGTTACAATATCTCCCCTTGGGACCATTCGTCCTCAAATGATGCTCTAGATACCTTACAGAAGTCCAGACTGAAGACTAGTAGCCCATCATGCATGCAACATCATAACAATGCATAATATGAAGGAGAAAACATCAATTCCATATAAAACACATTCAATACATCTCAAGGAAGAGGGAACTACACGTAACAACCCATTATGCATGAAACATTTAAACATTTCTCATGTTCTAGGATGAATTACCTTCTCTAAAAAGTATGCTCAACACAATCTCATGAAGTCAATATGCAATTTACTCTCAAAAAGCATAAATAAAGCACGTTCAACAATTATCTCATGAAGCATATAGCCAATTCATACTTAATGCACAACAACATGAAGAAAATCAATATAATTCATTTTCTTCCAAAACATAAGCTTTCATGAACAAGCATAACTTAAGGAGACCATGGGACACATAAAGCACACATGACTCCCAAAACATAGAACAAACCAAGAAGAACTCATCACCTCAAGCTAGAGTAGTGATACGCTCAAATACACCTCCCTAAAGAAGTATAATCTATCGTTGTCAAATAAAGAACCCAACTTGTAGGCTGGGGTCGATCCAATGAGGAATATGGTTTAGACTTAAACTTAACTCACTATTATATCCGTTTAGTAAACTTATTTCCAAGACAAGAAAGTAAGGGGGGAGAGGGGTTGTGTAACAAATAACTGATTGTAGTTTAGAGAACAAGTGAGCAAGATTCTAACTTTGGTTGTTATCAATAAGAAAGAGAAACTAGGGTGTATGTGTTCCCCATAAGCTCATAATGCGGTAATCCTAATAAGAGTAATCCTATCCTATTGTATCACATGCAAAGTGGTAAGTTACATATCCCTAGGTGCTTGGTCCGCCAAATAGAGAATTTCACCCTGCACCTTGGTTCGGCTACGTGTGTATAAGTTACTAACCCTTACCTTTACCTCAGATTAGACATCACATCAATCTATGACTTAGTTTTCACCCTCGCACCAATTGACATTAGACTATTAGATAGTATCACACTAAATCTCTCTTGATAATTCTTTTCTTATTAACTGCTTCCTTGGTCCGGCAAGTAGCAAAAAGGCTAGTTCTAATGTTGGCCACCGTTAAAAAGACTTCTAAATTAAAGTATTATCAATGCATGCATGAACACTATTCAAGAAATACTTAGTTATTATTCATACTTTATTAATCGCTCATGGTTCCCATAACCCTAGTTGTGGATTAAGTTACTCATGCTTGGAAGAACACAATTCATATTTTTAGAAGAAGAATTCATTAACTTATGTAATTAGTAGAAGAAACATGTAATCTCCAATTAAAATTCAAAGCAAAATCATTATAAACCAAAATTCAGAAATCAAATTGCTAAAGTTTGCAAGTTAATTCCCAAGAAAATACCAAGAACTAAATGTTAAAAATAATGTCTAACCCCCAAAAACAAGGTTTACATACCCTATTTATAGAAAAGCGTGTCCTACACAAAAATGAAATGAAATAAGAAAATAAACTGCTGGACACGGCTTTGATTAATGAGACTGACCTACGGACCATGGATCGATCTACGGTCCGTAGGTCCCTTCTATAGCTCAAGACTTAGACTTTTTCTCAGAAGCTGGAACCTTCAACTTTTAGACAGAAATGATGGACATGCGTAGTACGGACCTTAGGTTGACCTATAGTCCGTGGGTCCCCTTCTGTGGCCCCACACATAGAACTGTTCATCAGGTACTGGAACTCAAAATCTCTAATACAAATAACGAATATGCAGGATGACCTGTAGGTTGACCTACGGTCCGTTAATAGCCACCGTGGTTCCACACTTGGTCAAGACTTCCCTGATGATCATTCCACGCTTGCCTATGATGGATCATGACTGGACCTACAGTCCATAGGTCACGTCCATGGGTGGCTCCTTTTGTAGAATTTTAGCTGTTGTCTCTCTCGACCTCGTCCATGCCTATTTCCAGCAAATATAACATGATAAACATTAATTCTAATACAAAATAGCCCTGGACACACACAACTCTTAAATGAAATGTATTAAAAATATCGTAAAATCATGGTATATCAACACCTTCAACTTAAATTTGTTGTTTGTCCTCAAGCAATGCACTAAGACTCTAAACGACACTTGTATAGAAACATACATTCAAACTTAAGCAATCACATTGCTAGTTCAATCCATTCCATTCTCTCAGCGCAAATATTTTCTCTCAGCCTCAATAAGCTAACTCATGTGGATCAAGATATGACAAAGATAGAACAATAGACACCCCAACATACACTTTTTTCCCAATCACCAAGGTACCAACTTTTTGACAATGTAACTAGTCCCCTCACTTCAATCGAAATCCTTTTCACACACAACATATGAATTTTAGAGTTTTAGGATTAATTCAACACTCACGATCAGAAGTGTCTTCAAGTACTATTAGTGCCCAATACCACATGCTTGCCCTTATTTTCACTACTTCGATTCTCCAAACTAGTTGCTAGGATCACTATAGGACTTTCTTAACTTGTAACATAGGCTCAGGGTCAGGTGTGGTACATTTGGGTACTTTTTAGTGACTTTCTTCCCTCATTGACATTAAATTGGCTATTTACCTCTTCCTTGACCTATTTTTGGCATCTTTTCATTTACTTTCTTTCCCTTAACTCTTTTCAACATGGATGCGACTTTTGACTTTGTGACACTTATTTTTATTTTTTATTATTTTTCACCTTCTTCTTTTTCTTTCACTTTATAATTCTTTATTTTTTTCTACACTTTCACTTATCACATTTTTTCCTTTTTTGAACAAAGTCACATCCTCTTTCTTTCATTTACTCTTTTCATACCCTTTTTTCCATTTGGTTTCCCCTTTCATAGCCACCCTCAACTTATGCATTTTGCATTAATTGAGGTGCACATTGTCCGATGTCGAACCAGGGACAAGATCAAGCTCACTTTTGACTTAGCCACCCTCAACTTAGGCTTTTGGCCTAAGTCAAGGTGCACATGTCCAAGGAGGGACCGGGGCTAAAGACAATATTTTAAGGGAAGGTGAGTTAGGTGAATCAAAAGAAATGGTCTATTTTAAGCTCAAATATTTGGATCAAAAGGGAATAATGTTACCATTTGGTGAGATCATTTTAGGCTTAAGTGGACTAATTTGAACAATTGTCTATGATCACTTCCCAACTCCTAGCCTAGATTATCCTAGCAGGACCAACGGGGCAAGTTCTAAATTGGCACAAAACTGTCTAAACATTCAACTATCCTCACACACTCTTGGCAGCTTGTTTAATTATCAATTATTATATTACCTAGTTCAAGTTTTTAGCTTAACTGATGAGGTCAAATCAGTTTTTATCATGTCACATTTAGATCCAACACATTCAACTCATCAAGACTATAGATTCAGCACCATTCAATATTTTTGGACATGGATCATTTTTATCATGCTGTTCATGCCATCATGCTTTTATTTTTCACGTAACTCCTACACATACATTCCTACACATGCCGGTGCAATAGAAATTAATACAGTCTCTTGGGGGAAAAGAACACATGCAAGAAAACCCCAAGAGAGGATTATAAGTTGGGTTACTAAGACTTCACCCTATCACTCCCAATCCATTTACCCTACCCCCCACAAAATAGAGTGCAATTTTCCCCAATGCATAAGAAGTAAAGAATAAAGGATCGGGTGAAGCAAACTGTAGCGCATAGCACCGAAGACCTATCAACAAATAGGTGGGTTCGATTTCCCAGAGCCCACTGGATCAACAATCAGGTCACCCTCAATAGTGCTCGCATCAACTGTCTCAGCACCCTCAGTAGTGTTATCAACAACTCTCACCGCACCATCAATGGTGCTCACACTGCTAGAGGCGCCAACGCCAATCTCCCTAGCCTGCTGTTGGCGTATCTCCTTCTCAACTAAAGATGCCCTCTGAGCCTCCTCAAACTGCTATTGATCCCTCTTGCGAGCTCTCCAAGTCTCAGTGTCATCAGACGTCTGATTGTAGTGAGGGCGCATCCCAACATGATGAGAAGAAATAGTTGGAGGCGTCCCATCTGCAAATAAAGCATCCAACACCATATTATCAACCGATGTTGCGGCGGCCGACTCATGCTCACTCTCTGGTGGAGCTAGGAGGGTATCAATATCAGCCCGAAGACTAGCTAGCTCCATTTGAAAAGCAAAAACATCAGTAGTGAGGGCTGGTCGCTCTAAGACGTGCAACTCAGTAGTAGGGGATGGTCTCCTAAATCTTACGCTCCATCATCTACTCCGTCCGCTGCTCAACCCTAGTTGCAGATTCCTCGATCGTTTGTTGCATCCACGACCTCACATACTGATGTAGTGTGGCCATCTAAGCCTTTAGCTTATGAACACGGGCTAGAGGCACTGTCGCATGAGTGGCTCTGGAGGTGCTAGGGGCCTGATTGGTGGCAGGAGAATGGAAAGTCCGGGCATCCTCAATATGGGTTGGAAGGGCAGGGTCCTCACCCTGCATCTGCTCCACATCTGCTACCAAGTCTGCTCCCAATGGAAGCACCTCAACCTGCGACTCTCAACGTGATGCTGCCACATTGGCCTTATTGCGAATTAGACCTATATCCAGGGTCTTAGTCACCTGGATCAACTTGTCGCAATGTTAAACCGGCACACCAGCATCCCTGCACAACTAAAAAATGATGCATGGGAAGGGGTAATTCATGGTAGCCTTGAAAGCCCTCTCGCGTATCTCCGCAATAATCATATGAGAAAAATCTATCTCTAACCTTGCAACTAAGGCTGCGACCATGACTGCGCGGTCCTAAGTAAGAACATTGTCTGCCTATGTAAGAGACACCCTTTTTTGCACCAATAGCCAAAATAATTTGGCCACAAAAGTCAAGGTGGAATTCTTGATGCCTAAACTCGGGGTGCTGACCCACTCGACGCACTCTCTATCCGTAGCAATGTGATGGGCCAACTAGTGCAATAGAGTCTCCCTCTACTCTGCATTCCTCTGGAATACTCCACTCCTCACGATGTCCCACCGATAATCAAACTTAGCTGTGTTGATTGCTAGAGTGTGGCTTGGGCCGTAGAGGAATCTGCGGATAGTAGCCTCCGATATATCAACTGAGAACCCACGAACTAGTGTAGCTATGAGTGGAGCCTGGACGGTGGGCTTGGCCCATCTGTTAATTGAACCTTGGAAGGTGGCTGCGTAGGAAGCATAAAACTCCCTAACTATGTCCTCGCTAAAGGAACCTAGGCTACAGGCCATCCACTCGTACCTGTGTCTCTTGAAGAGCTCATGGATGGCAGGCGCGATATGCAAGCAGCCTGTGAGGACCCAATGCTCATCAATGACTAATCGATCTATCCTCTCCTTCTCAATCATCATCCGGGCATCCCTGTACATTTTCCATTGACCACTTACACACCACTGGTTTGGCTTCTTAGCAACTACAACATGCTCGGTGTTTGGTGGGACTGGAATGTCCCCGCACTAGTAGCCTCATCAGACGAGGCAGTCTTACCATGTGAACTAGAGCTGGATACGAATCTAGAGCCGAAAGAAGAAGCAGACTCAGAGTCAGAAGCAGAACCAGCTAGTGAATCAATTGGTGTATCCTCGTCATCAGATTGGGAGGCAGTGACCACGTCGGGAAGCACCTATCGGGTTTGATTCTGGGTAGTACGAGGTGCAGCTGGGGATTTCCTCATAGAAGGTGGGACATAGGCAGGATCTTTCTCTGCATCAGCTTCATCAATTAGCCACAAGGTTGGTGCCACCAACTTTGACTTTCCCTTTGGTACTTAATTCGGAGATTTCTTGGGAGCCATGGTTCCTTTGGAGGCTTTGTTAGTACCAAAATAGACCAATGACACACTCAAATAAATTGTAGTATAAAGAAAAACCAAAACAAAAAGTAAAAAAATAATTGTAAAGTAGCATCAGTGGCCACCTACGGCCCGTCGGTCCCCTTCGTAGGTCAGAGGTCCCAAAAAGTTGGGCTCTGATGGGAACCATAGATGTGCAGAACGGTCTATAGGTTGATCTATGGACCGTAGTCCACCTCTGTGGTTCCTAACTTAGTCGATTCTCTATGTGCAACAGACCCACAGACCTAATCTATAGTCTGTAGGTTATCCTACGGCCAATGGACGGAGTCTCGTGGGTCAGGTATGTGCCAAGTATCCGACATGCTTCATTTGTAAACCATTTTTCAACCATTCAAACAATCAACCTAAGTCTAATCATGCATTTCAACACAATTTATGGTAGTTTGTCATCCATAGGGTTCCGATTACTCATTATTTACCTTTTGTAGCATACAAAACTAGGAACCCTAAGTCGAAACTTCCATTTAGACTATTTACCCAGAGTTATTTGATTACAAAAACAACACAATCATATTCTATCATCCCAAGGGTGTTTCTAACTATTATTTATCATGTAATTTCATACAAAAACAACCCAAGGTAAAGTCCCACTTCTTGACTTTATGTATTGAACAATGAATACCGAAATTCAGAGTTAAGGTAAAATCATTTACCTTACAAGTATTTGAAGTGAGTGATTGTGTGATGCAATAGACTCTTTAGACCGTGTGACACCGAACCCAGACTTGAACTCTTTCTGTGAAGGGAGAATGGGAGTGTTCAGTTTTGGGAGAGAGGAATAGGATTATGGAGAGGGTAAATGATTATGGAAAATGGGAGTGATGTGGGGAGTTAATATGGAAATTTTGGGATTTGGAGGGGTTAGAAACGGTTGGGAGGGAATATGGGATATAGGGGGATGAATTTAAACTTGAAGAGTTTTTATTAGAGGGGTCCGGGTCAGGTCTCCAGTAACCCTAGATTGGACCCACGAGACCCCGTCTATGGGCCGTGGGTCGACCTACAGACCATGGGTGGGGTCCGTAGCTCATTCAAAACTTAGAAAAAATTTGAGGACTTATATAGGGTCTACGGACACCATTCACAGTCCATGGATTGAACCACAGATCATCGATGGGATTCGTAGACCTCTACAACAAACATATTCTGCAAATTTGGTTTTTTATCCCTATACATGTAGCAACTGTTAGGACTTTCCTTTTACATTTTCTGGACACTTTCTAGACACGGACCCTACCCTATGTCTAGCCAACACTAAAACAAATGACGGACATGTGCAGTACAAATCGTAGGTTGACCTATGGTATGTAGGTCCCTTTCTGTGGCTCCACACTTAGAACTTTTCATCAGGTACTATAACTCATAATCTCTTATACAAATAATGGCTATACATGACGGTATGTAGGTCGACCTACGGTTCGTCAATAGCCACCGTGGTTCTGCACTTGGTCAAGACTTCCCTAATGATCATTCCACATCTGTCCATGATGGATCGTGACTGGACCTACGATCTATAGGTCACGTCCATGGATGGCTCCTTCTACAAAATTTTAGCTGCTATCTCTCTCGACCTCGTCTAACCTATTTCCTGCAAATATAACATAATAAACATTAATTCTAATACAAAATGGCCCTAGACACACACAACTCTTAAGTTAAATATATTAAAAATACCATAAACTCACGGTATATCAAGTAGGAGTAGAAGGAAAGAGATGAGGATATCGTGACATCATATCGGCCTCGACTTCCCAAGTAGCACCCTCAACTAAGTGATTCCTCCACAACACTTCTACGGAAAACAGTTCCTTATTCCTTAACCTCTTAACTTGCCAATCCAAAATCTCAATCAAAACTTCCTCATAAGAGAGACTTTCATCAACTCCCAACCCTTCTAGGGGAATTATGGTCGTCGGATCTCCAACACACTTCTTAAGCATAGAGACATGGAAAACCGGATGCACCGATGCCACCTCATTTGTCAAGTCCAACTCATAGTAAACCTTACCAACACGACTCAAAATTTTAGATGGGCCTACATACCGAGGACTAAGCTTCCCTTTCTTACCGAGCCTCATTACATCCTTCATAGGTGAGATTTTAAAGTAAACCCAATTATGAACATCGAACTTAAGATCCCTTCTTCTAACATCGACATATGGATTTTGTCGACTTTGAGCTGTTTTCAACCTTTTTCTAATAAGCTGAACTTTCTCAATAGCTTCATAAAGTAGCTTGGGACCTATAAAAAAAACTTCACCCACCTCAAACCAACCTATAGGAGATCTACACCTCCTACCATAAAGAGCTTCAAATGGAGCCATACGTATGCTCGAATGGTAGCTATTACTATAGGTAAATTCCATCAATGGAAAATGGTCATCCCAATTAGCCTTAAAATTGATCACACAAGCCATTAACATGTCTTCCAAAGTTTGAATAGTACGCTCCACTTGCCCATTAGTTTGGGGATGAAAGTCGTGCTATGCTTAACCTTGGTACCGAGACCCTTTTGAAATGACTTCTAAAATTGAGAAGTTAATTGGGTACCACGATCGAAAATGATAGACGAAGGCACACCATGCAATCTTACCATCTCTCTCAAGTACATCTTTGCATAGTCCTCCGCCGAGCATGAAATCTTGACAAGATGGAAATGAATCAACTACGTCATCCGATCTACTATTACCCATATTGAATCATGTTGTCTCCGGGTGCAAGGAAAAGTAATTATAAAGTCCATATTCAAGTCTTCGCACTTCCAAGTAGGAAAGCAATGTCTTGGGACAAACCTCCCGGTCTTTGGTGCTCAACTTTCACTTGTTGACAATTAGGACACTTGGCCATAAATTCTACAATATCTTTCTTCATCCCATTCCACCAATAGACTTCTTGTAGGTCACGGTACATCTTGGTGGCTCCTAGGTGAATGGAATACCTAGAACGATGGGCTTCCTCTAGTATTTGTTCCCTTAAGTCATCGACATTTAGAACATATAAATGTCCTTGATATCTAAGAACACCATCTCCCCCTTAGGAGAAAGCCTCAATGGATTTCTTAAGCATTGCCTCTTTCAACTCAATCAAAATGGGATCAAGACCTTGCTTAGCCTTCACATCCATCACAAAGGACGATTCAAAACCATTATAGACCATGACACCACCCTTGGTGGAATTCACTAGTTATACACCTAATCGGGCCAACCTATGAACATCAAGAACCAACTCTTTCTTTTCTTCATCTACATGAGCCACACTACCCATCGATAATATACTAAGAGTATCCGCTACAACGTTAGCTTTACCAGGGTGATAAAGGACACTCATGTCATAATCCTTCAAGAGTTTTAGCCACTTTATTTGGCAAAGATTCAAGTCCTTTTGACTAAACACATATTGTAGACTTTTGTGATCGGTGAAAACATCAACATGAACCCCATACAAGTAATGCCTCCATATTTTGAAGGCAAAAACAATCGCAGCAAATTCAAGATCATGGGTAGGATAATTCTTCTCATGTACTTTAAGTTACCTTGAAGCATAGGCAATCACCTTACCATTTTGCATAAGCAAACATCCCAACCCAACTCTACAGGCATCACATTACACCACAAAACCATATGGACCTTCTGGTAAGGTCAATACTGGAGCGGAAATAAGTCTATCCTTCAACTCTTGGAAACATTTCTCACAAGCCTCCTACCACACAAATTTAGCCTTATTTTGAGTCAAAGTCATTAAAGGAGAATCAATGGAAGAAAATCCCTCAATAAAACTTCTATGGTAACCAGCCAAACCCAAAAAGTTTCTTATGTCGGAAGGAGATAGAGGTCTAGGCCAATTCTTGATCTCATCCGTCTTCTTAGGATCTACCTCAATACTCTTAATTCACACAATATTACCAAGGAAAGCTGCGGACCTTAACAAAAATTCACACTTGCTAAACTTTGCAAAAAGTTGTTGGTCCTTAAGAATTTTCAACACAATCCTTAATGGTCAGCATGCTCATTACCGCTCCTTGAATAGATCAAAATATCATCAATAAACACAATTATGAACATATCAAGGTATTGTTTAAACACCATATTCATCAAATCCATAAACGCAACTAGAGCATTAGTCAACCCAAACAACATTACCATGAACTCATAATGACCATACCAGGTTCTAAAAGTCATCTTTACAATATCATCCCCTCTCACCCTCAATTGGTGATAACCCGAACGAAGATCAATCTTAGAGAAATAACTAGCTCTTTGAAGTTGGTCAAACAAGTCGTCTATCCTTGGAAGAGAATACTTATTTTTAATGGTCACTTTGTTCAATTGACGATAATTGATGCATATTCGAAAAGACATATCTTTCTTTATAATAAATGATACGGGAGCACCCCATGGAGAGATACTCGGTCGGATGAAACCCTTATCCAATAAATCCTTTAGTTGCTCTTTCAACTTTTTTAACTCTGCTGGAGCCATTCTATAAGGAGGGATTGAGATAGGTTGCGTATCTAGGAGAAGGTCAATACCTAAATCTATCTCCCACTTGGGAGGAATATTGGGTATATCATCGGGGAAAACTTCTGGGAATTCATTAACTACGGGGACCGACTCAAGACTAGGGGTTTCGAAATCTACATCCCTCACCCTAACAACATGATAAAAGCAACCTTTTAAGATCATCCCCCTAGCTTTAAGGTAAGACACAAATTGACACCTAGGCATAGAATTTCCCCCACTCCACTCTAGGATAGGCTTATTTGGGAATTGGAATCTAACCACCCGAGTCCTACAATAAATGGAGGCATAATATGCATGCAGTAAACCCATACCAAGAATCACATCAAAGTCTAACATGTCAAGCTCTACCAAGTAAACAAGAGTAACTCTATCGGATAAGGAAACATGACATCTCATATAGACCCTCATAGCCACCATAGAATCACCTACAGGGGTAGAGACAGAAAAGGGTTCTTAGAACACTTTCGGGGGAACATCAAATGTCATCGCCACATATGGTAACAGAAAAGGTAAAGTAATACTAGGATCTAAAAAAGCATACATATCATGAAGAAAAACTTTTAACATACTAGTGACTACATTCGGGGAGTTATCTTTGTATCCTCGGGATTGGAGACTATAAAAGCGATTTTGTTTCGAAGCATTGGAGTTTGAACCGCAAGGAGGGGCTTGCTTTCCCTCTATCCCCTTAAACTTGAGCATCGGGAAATCTCTCACTCTGTTTCCACTATTCCCACAACCATAGCAACTATCCATGTCGGCTAGGCACTTACCATCATGTTTTATCACATGCTTCACACAAGTAGATATAGCAAAAGAAGAACCACCTCCATTTCCTCCTTGAGGTTTAACGTTAGACACCCTTTCCTTATTTGACTTAGGAGGAGCATCAAACGAACCTTGAATGGAAAACCTTTTTTGAAATCTAGGCTGACCTTGTCCCTCAGATGTTACATTAGAGAAGTTTCCACCGGTCCTAGTCCTTTTCACCTCCCTTGACTTTTCATTGAGTTTCTCCTCCTAAACTTGTTGTGCATGGATCATAAGACACGAGAAGTCTATGTCACCAATGAGCATAGGGATACGACACTCTTTGACCACCATATCGGATATACCCGTTAAAAATTTACTCATCTTAGCTCTAGGATCCGCCACCATAGTTGGAGCATACCTAGAAAATTGGGTGAGCTTTAGGGCATACTCCTTCAAACTCATACTTCCTTGACGAAGGTTAATGCACTTCGAAACCTTTGCTTCCCTCAATTCAAGGGGAAGGAACCTGTCAAGAAATGCCGATTTAAAAATTTCCCACTTTACGGGACCCTCTCCAACCGGCCTTGCCTCTTTCCACTGATCATGACATATTTGAGCAACTCCCTTCAATTGGTGCCTGCCAATTCCACTTTCTCTACCGGAATCACCCCCATAATAACATGTACCTTATAAACCTCATCGACAAACTCTTAAGGGTCCTCCTTAACTTTAGAGCCATAAAATTTTGGAGAATTCATTCTCATGAAATCCCTCACTCTCGAAGCCGCCGTACCCACATTTGGGTTCCCATGAGCTACCATATCTCAATTGTCTTGTGTTGTCATAGCTTGGGCCAACATTTGAAAAGTTGACCTAACTTCTGCATTTGTCATATTCTTAGGCAAAGGATTAACCGAAGCGTGAGGAGGAGCTCCTTGTTTGACATTGTCACCCTCCATCCTTTTAGTAGCCATTCTAATCGTTTTGTCCTGAAGAACAAAAGGCAAGGATTAGGAGAGGGAAATATTTTAGAGTTATACTCTAAGGCATGAATTAAGAGTAATGAAGAAGTGATATTTCCTAAACGTCTTGTAGCATCTCATTACCCTGTGTTACCCACACAGAAAAGGGTTCTCCTACTTGCCTAAGGTAGAACCATGAACTCTTAGCTTACGTGGATCCACTAGCTAAATATCCTACGGGGGCACACAGTTTATGGAATACAGAGATTTCTACTAGAAACCCGGACTCAACTAACGTAAAAGGTTTCTATCTCATGAGACATACATGGGAAGCCCGGAGTAAACTGACGTAAAAACTTTTCATCTCATTTCAATATCCACTCGGTGCTAAACATAAATCCCACGGTGTATTTATTAAGTCTTACTTAACTCATGTCTCATGAAAGGACGTCCTTGACAACCAATCCAAGTTAGCTCATTAGGATAGCTCATTAGATCATGCGTGAGAAACCCTTTTACCATCCATGTCTACATGTAAATCTTAGATTCAATTAGGTGATAAAACATTTCACATCAAGTTCATTATGTGTTCATGAGAATGCCCTTTCAATGAATGTTACAACATTATCATAATCATTGACACTTTACTCTCAAACTATCCTTAAAGCATATACATAAATTTCATGAAAACATGCATAATGTCAAAAATTACCATTTCAAGTTTCATAACCTACTTTAAATCATTGTATCAAGAATTCAAGAATTAGAAATGGACTTCATTATAATTCATGTGTTCCTATCACTTCATGCATCAATTCATAAAATTCCTCTTTCATTAGCAAAGACCCACATTATAAGATCACCATTAAGAAGCATGGGGATTTCATGGGTTCTTGGGAATACATCATAAAAACCATAGGAAATCATCAATTCAAGCTTATAATAACATAATTCAACCATTAGAATCATGTTTGAAAGGAACCCGTGACTTCTGAATCAAACCCTAACAATGGGGAATTTCTATCTTTCTTTTGAAATTGAATTTTGAAGGAACTCCATGGATGCAAGGTGTCCATGGATGAAAGCTATCATACCTTAACAACAAATCCTAGTGCTAAGCTTCAATGGAGAATTTGGATCCTTAGCTTGAAACCCTAGGTGAAATCTTCTTCTTCTTCTTCAAGTTCTAGAGAGAATATTTGAGAGGAGTTGGTTTTCTTTTAGGATTTTGGTAGAATGAATTAAATGGGTCTAATTTTGGGTGTAAAAAGACTTATATAGGAGTTCAAAATGTAGCAAAATGACATACTATAGGAATTAATTAATTAGGAAAAGACCCAACTACCTTTGAGTTAACTGACAGCTGCCACAACTAACCAATCGATGGACCTAGTCGATGGACCATGGATGGACCTATGGTCCGACCCGGTGAACTGTGGTTGTTGGTCAGTGAATTTGGCCCCTACCTACGGCCACTGGACTACGAGTCATCGACCCACCTATGGTTCGTAGGTCAAGCCGTGGTCCATGCTTGGACAGTTCCTGGGGCACCCATCCACGTACCCCAATCGACGGACCGTGGTCTGACCCACGGCCCGTCCTGGTGGATCATGGATCCTGGTCATAAAGTCATATTTTGGGGGATCCAACCACGGATCACACCTACGGTTTGTGGGTCCACCTACTGACGTCAGTGGTCCTTGTGGATGGTACCTGAAGGTTCTGAATTTCTAGTTCATTACCTTTATTTAGATATGGGGTGTTACAGTACCATTCCCTAAAACACTACTAGACTCATTTTGGTACAATAAGGTCAACGAACCTAGGCTCTGATACAACCTTTGTCACGTCTCGTACCATCGTGATTGATACCCACACTAACTCTCTGGTGGGAGAACCTTTACTATAATCGAACTAAGCAACTTAACAAAAAACTAAAGTATTTAAAGATACAAAAGCAGGTTTAAATGTCTAAAGAAAACTGGAGTCCCCATAAACTCTGAAAGCTAACAAAACAACTACCAATGATTGCGAAAAACAAAGCCTAGAACCTGTAAGTCAATGTACCGAAAAACTAATAATGACAATTCTAAGAATAAGGGGTTGATGTGTCCACAATTTGGACTCATTTAGGGCGTGATTGTAATAGAATTTGTGTCCTCAAATGCATATTTTGTCTCAATAACTATTGTAAAATCTTAAGTTTGAGGTATTTGGAGTTTGAGACAAAGCATGGACACTACTTGGTAAAAGGGAACAAAACGGCTGAAAACACAAAGAAAAGAAGACCTAAGGATCACCTAATGCATTAGGTGAGTCATCGAATGGCCTGAACCTTGCTGAAAGTTCTAGTGTGCTGAGTCTTGAAGGTAAAGATCAAGTCGGCGACAAAAGGGAGCAGTTGACGCATCACCGAACAGTTCTGTGATGCAGTACTATACCGCCCAATGATTCAGAATGCGAAGATGCTAAAGGCAAGAGCTGAAAGGTGATAAAGCAGACCAATAGGCGGATCGTCGAGTGCATCAACAATCCCGACTAACTGCACCGAGTAACCCCGCAACACATTTTTTTACACCTATAAATACTTGTTTAAATTTTATTTCAGCAAGCAATTTTTAGATACAACATTTTATTTTTTTCTAAGTTTCAAGTAGAGAGACATTGCTCTTAGACATTGAAGATTCAAAAGTTTTCATCTCCAAGAAATTGGACTTGAGTCTCAAAGATTCTTCACTCTTGAAGTGTTTTAAAACTTAATTATTCATACCCAGTTGATGCAAACTGATATTGGTATAAATATTTATCTCTTCTACATGTCTAGCTAAAACCCAATTCTTGGGGTGTGATTTTTTTAATATGGGTTAAATTATCTATTGGGTCTTGTTTATTGATGGTTTATTTGTTCTTAAAATGTCATTTTTTAAATAGTTGTGTATGAACTTAGATGGAATTGTAGTTGCAAATACGATTTCATCTTAGTGGTTTTGGCTTGCTCGAGAGAGAGGTCATAAAACTAGGACTACTAAATTGATAGCCAGTGGTATTGGGTCAAAATGGGTTCAGCTCGAAAGAATGAATCCTAGTCCTTCTCCCACACATTCAACTTGAGAGAGTGAATGGGCTAAGGCGGAGGCTGTGCTTAATGCGGCAACTTGGTGTTTGAGAGAAACCGAGTTGATTCGGGGTAAGTTGCTCGAGAGAGAATTTACCCCCACTATAGTCTAGCCTAGTCACAAATACTCAACAATTTACTATCAAAAACATGGACCCGATAATTTAGTCTATCCCGTTCCTATCACATCCCAAGAATCCCGTCTCTTTATCTTGTTTTCTTATATTTTTAATGTTTTTGTTATTAGCACAATACAAACCCTTATTGATAATTGATACTTGTTTCACCCCTTTTAGATTTAGTATGTTTATATTTGAGAATGTCTATAGGTATGACTAATTAGAACTAAATTTTATTTTTCTATTAATTCTCAAAATCACTGCCTTGGGACTCGACCCCAATCCATTCGATTGGGTTATATTACTGTTGTATGATCGTATACACTTAAATTGGAAGTTGTGTCTTGATTACGCAATCATCGAAATGGTGCCAATGCCAGGGAATGGTGTTATTTGAGAATTTTTAGTTAAGTAATTTTTTTGTTTTTATTAGTTGTAGCTCTAATTATTTAATTTGTAGTTTTGTTTTGCCTGTTTGTGTAAATATTTTAGGAAACATGTGTGTTAATGGCAGCAATAGCAGCAGGTGGGCCACCAAGATGACATTAGAAATCTCAACGATGTCCAAGAGCCCAACATTAATGAGCCCCATCTCATGGGAGGTATTTGGGCCATCTGTTTACCTCCAATCGAAGGAAATGTAGTGTTCCATATAACGAGCACTATGTTGCAACTGTTGCAACTAAAGGGACCTTTCAGTGGATTGGATCATGAGGATCCTCACGAGTATCTTCAAATCTTCATGGATGTGTGCGAACCATTCTCTTTCAAAAATATCTCTCAAGAGTCATTCCGATTAAGATTATTCCCTTTCTCGTTGATGGGATAAGCGTGCTAGTGGCTAGAGGAGTTACCATGTGGATCCATCACTTCTTCGGAGTTGTTGGTCACTGCATTTAATGTGCAATTTTTCCCTCCCTTGAAGATGATGACTCTTCGGGATGGTATCCAAAGCTTTAAGAGTTTGGAGAGTGAGCCAATTCATGAGACTTGGTTGCGATTCAAGAAGTTAGTGCTCTAATGCCCAACTCATGGCTTGCCTAACAACGTATTGCTGCAATATTTCTACCGAAGCCTAGACTCGGTGAACAAGGGCGTTGCTGACCAACTTTCTCCAGGAGGTTTAATGCAACAGCCTTACATGATAGCAACTCAACTATTGGATGGCATGACCACGATAAATTGGGCATAGTACACCGGTGAAGATCAAGTCTCCCCTCTTACATTCAAATTAACCAAGGAGCAGATGAAAAAAAATCAAGAGAGGGACCAAAACATGGCCAAGATCATGGCACAACTTGACATTTTGTCCAAAAATTTCATGGGAGTTGGTGCCCGGGGTGCCAATCTTGTGGGTATCAGGTGTGCAAATCCTGATGAAACGAAGTTTGAAGCCTTGTGTATGAGGAGGTAAATTTTCTAGCCAACCAAAGTGGTGGTTATCGTTCAAACTACCTAATGCAAGGTGGTAACCAAGGTTTGGATAGAAAAGATGGTTGGCAGGATCGCGACAGAGAATGGTGGGACCGAAATCCTAACTGGAAGGATGGGGAGAAGGACATGTATATGCCTCCCCATAAGCATCAAAAGTCAAAGGATTCGGAAGGTGGTAGGTCTGAGGATATGCTCTCTCGTATTCTCAACAGAGTTAAGGGATCAAACAAGATCTTAAAAGAGACGAAGGAAGATATGTCGACCCTGTGGCAGACCGTCACCTCCTATTCAGTATCAATCAAGCAATTGGAGACCCAATTGGGTGAGATGCAGTCTCACTTAAATCCAAGACAAAAGGGGGTTTGCCTAGTGACACTGTGGTCAACCCCAAGAATGAGGGTTGAAGGTGGACTTTTGTTGTGCCACGACGTTAACTAAGGCATTGTTTGGGAGGCAACCCAAGACCCCTTTTTGCTTTTATTTACGTTCTCGTGAAATAATGGTGTGTTGTTTGTACAGGTTGAAGTATGGAAGGTGTTTGAAAAGTGCAGGGTGGCAAGCAACAAATCCAATCGGCAAATCATCGAGGAGGTCGGCAAGCCCGACCTAATCCATCGTTTGACTCAAAAGATATTTAAATCGGAGTCTATAAAACTTGGCGAGCCCAAGAAATTATTGGTGAGTCGGCGACCTCGACGTAGATCACTGTTTGGACACCACATTAACTGGAGGTCCTGTAAAACTCAGTGAGGTAAATGACTACTCAACAAAATGCCGAGTGGTTCGGCGATCATGACTAATGTCATCAACTGGGCGAGAATTGGATATTTTGTTTTTTCGTGCCACAGGTTTAAAAGTCTAATTCATTCACTTTCCCTTGCTTGTTATCTTTCCAAATTCACACCTGCACAATATTCACTATATTTTGCGCTATCTCAAGGTGTTAGTTATCGAATTGTGCTCAGAACTTGGATTACATTGCCTCTTAGCATCTCAATATCAATTTAATCAGCATAAAAAGGTTGGTTTTCCAAACCCCAATCTTGTTTTGCCATAATTATACTCAATTGTGATATTTTGATCTTGTTGATTTGTGTTGGGCCTGTCTGATAGGATTAGAGTGCTTAATTGCCTGATTACATTCGATAACTCTGCCTATATTGCCTTGAATATGGAAATTCCATTTCTAGTGCGTTAAGATGAATTTATTTGTGATGGGTAGTGCTTGTATGTTATGGGTCTTAGTCGAATTTGTGTTGTGTGTGCTTTAATTGTGTTTTCAGGGGTTGTAGGGTTGAACTCGAGAAGGAGGATTGAAAATAGACACGTTGGGCCATTTGGCAAGCTGGGTCGAGCTCACTGAACCATTCAACTATTTACCAAATCACCTTTTTTCGCCTTAAATTTCTTGTTAGATGTATTGTTTCATTCTATAACTTTTGGTGAGAAGACTGAGGTCGCCGAAAGCACTCAGTGACTCGCCGAAAGTATTCTTGATCGCCCTTTGTGTGCCCCCCTAAACCTTTGTTCCACTTTAACCTTCGGCGGACAACCCCTTACTCACCGAAAGGATTAGGAAGTCTACCTGCAATTGATTGTCTTTGTTTTGTTTGTCAAATATTTTCTAACTTTACCTCGAAGCATTGCAGATATGGCTAGACCTAAAGTTGCAGGGAGATTCATGCTGCCCCGACTGATACAAGCATGGGATTCCCAACTAGAGAGCGGAAGGTCGAATCCTCCCAAGAAGGTAAAGCAAGAACATCCACGTGGAAATAAAGAAAAAGGCAAGAAGCCTAGTGCTAACATGAAGACTAATCCACGAGACCCCTCTATTCCTCAATATGCCTGGGGACTCTACACAGATGTCCATTCATTTTTGGCGGCTGCAGACTTGGACAATCTTAGTAAGTTCGGCACTACCGGATCTTTGGAGGTGACTCCAGGCACTAAAGCCCAAATCCAGACATATGCACTAGGCACTGATGCCTAAACAGATTGAGAGACTGCATAGACATGATCCTTTATTTACCTCCCTCTCTGTCTTTCTTTTGTTTACATTTTGGATATTTGAATATTTGCATTTAAGGAATTTTTTTTATTTGTGGTGGGGTGAGGCATACTTTTGTGTGCTATTCGTAAATCGTGTTTTGTTTATGTATTTGGGTTTGTGTGCTTAAATTGTGTTGACACTGCTTTCGTGGAAGGTTTGAGTTTGTGGCTCCTTTTGCTTTAAATTGCAAATAATTTCGGATAATTTCTGACCCTTCCAAAAAAATTTTAATTTTTGCCACCTCTTGTATGTGTTGAATGTGGCTATTCCCTTGCAAATTTGAGTAATGGTTTTGAGCAATATCGATGACTTTAATAATGCTCATAATCTAACAAAAATGAATGTGCGGCTACGATGAGGCCAAATGAAGTTACATAGACAATATGTGAACTCTTTGCAGCTTGTTGTGATTTGCCAGTTATCAAATCGAGTCTCTTGTGATGGTCGTTGCACACTAGCGAAAGTGGGAGCCTTGTTTGACTTATAGTGTCACTGCCTAGTGTTATGAGCTTACTAGTGAACTATGCATGATGGATCCTAGAATTTACTCTGTTGGTCCAGTCAACTAAGTGATGCTATCTCTTGATATGATTTTAGGCAACTTCGAAGAGTGTGAGCCAATTTGACATATACCTCTTTTGTGGCCTACCTTGTGAGAGTGTGAACCGCTTTTGAACACCCCTTGAGTCTTACCTTTCTTTGGAAGAAACTTGATGAAAACAATGACCTTTCTTTATCCATCACCCATAATCCTCATGAAGTTGTGGTTAGTTGAATAGACAACTTAGGCCAAAAACCTAAGTTGAGGGTGTGCTAAAAAGAGAAGGGAAAATCAAGAAGTGCAAGAAAGTCCCTTCTACCCATGATTTTGTGAAAACTGGAACCCCTCCATATATTTTTAAAAAAAAAAAAAAAAAAAAAAAAAAAAAGGATGAAAAAGTTGTGGAATAAAGTTATGAAAGTACAAAGAAATTGGGGTTTCCAACTATACATGGAAAGTAAAGAATGGGACTACTTGTGAGCACTAAAGAAAATGATGAAAGAGATTAAAGGGAGTATTGTTCAACCCTTATTTCATGAGCACAATAGCCACTGAGCATAAATAACCATACCTTTGTACTTAGCCCCATTACAAGCCTTGAAAGACCTTTGTGATCTTGAGTGAGCTGAAGAAAGTGTTGAGTGGAAAATACAGGCATACCTAGGGGTGAAATCATGCATTATATTCATTTTTGTGAGTGTGAGCGTTGCATTTGATTCCGAAGCTTCGAATTGTGAACCTTTGTGTGAATATAAAATCATTCTTTGTGTGAGGGAATTTGAACACTTTAGTTGAGCTTTGAACTTGCATTTGAAGCAAGTATTGAGAGCTTGAGATTCTTTGATAATGGTGTGTCACAACTTTAAACTTTGAGTGCACATTTGATCTTCACATGGGTAAATTGAATCAAGTGTGCGCATTCATGATTGAGTCTTGTGTAGCACTGTTCGATACATCCCTTATTGAATTACCGAACTTAAGTTCACTTGAGGACAAGCAAAAGTTTAAGTTGAGGGTATTGATGAATCCACAATTTGGACTCATTTAGGGCATGATTTTAATAGAATTAGTGTCCTCAAATGCATATTTTGTCTCAATAACTGATGTAAAACCTTAAGTTTCAGGTATTTGGAGTTTGAGAGAAAGCATGGACACTACTTGGGAAAAAGGAACAAAACGGCTGAAAAGACAAAGAAAAGAAGGCCTGAGGATCGCCTAATGCATTAGGCGAGTCGCCTAATAGCTTGAACCTCACCGAAGCTTCCAGTGTGCTGAGCCCTGAAGGAAAAGATCAAGTCGGCAATGAAAAGGAGCAGTCAGCGCGTCGTCGAACAGATTTACGATGCAATACTATACCGCCCAATGATCCAGAACGCGAAGATGCTGAAGGCAAGAGCTGAAAGGCGATGAAGCAAACCAAAGGGCAGATTACCAAGTGCATCGGCTATCCCGACTAACTACACCAAGTGACCTTTCATAGCACACTTTTTGACACATATAAGTACTTGTTTAAATTTTATTTCAGCAGGCAATTTTCAGATACAACATTTTATTTCTTTTCTAAGTTTCAAGTAGAGAGATATTGTTCTTAGACCTTGAAGATTCAAAGGGTTTCATTTGCAAGAAATTGGACTTGGGTATCAAAGATTCTTCACTCTTGAAGTGTTTTAAGAGTTAATTCTTCATACCCAGTTGATGGAAACTATATTGGTATAAATTTTTATGTCTTCTACATGTCTAGCTAAAACCCTAATTCGTGATTTTGTGAATATGGGTTAAATTATCTGTTGGGTGTTTCTTATTGATGGTTTATTTGTGGTTTAAACGTGATTTTGTTTAGAAGTTTTGTATGAACTTAATGGAATTGTAGCTGCAAATACAATTTCATCTTAGTGTTTTTGGCTTGCTCGAGAGAGAGGTCATAAAACTAAGACAACTAAATTGATAGCCGGTGGTATTGGATCGACATATTCAGCTCGAGAGAGTGAATCCTAGTCTGTCTCCCACACATTTAGCTCGAGAGAGTGAATGGGTTAAGACGGAGGCTGTGCTTAATACGGCAACTCGGTGTTCGAGAGAAACCTAGTTAATTCGGGGTAAGTTGTGAGAGAGAGAATTTACCCGCACTATAGTCTAGCCTAGTCACAAATACTCAACAATTTACTATCAAAAGCATGTACGCAATAATTTAGTCTATCCTGTATTCCTATCATATACCAAGAATCCCATCTCTCTATCTTGTTTTCTTATATTTTTATTATTTTTGTTATTAGTAGAATACAAACCCCATTGATAATTGACGCTTGAATCACCCCTTTTAGATTTAGTATGTTTATATTCGATAATGTCTATAGCTATGACTAATTAGAACTAAATTTTATTTTTCTATTAATTCTCAAAACCACTCCCTTGGGACTCGACCCCAACCCATTCGGTTAGGTTATATTACTATTGTACGATCGTAGACACTTGAATTGGAATTTGTGTCTTGATTACGCAAACATTAGGGGTACAACCCCGAAAGCTAAAACATAATAAATATCTAAAGATCTAGTGTAAGTCCGAAGAGAATGGACTAAAAAAATGAGAACTCATGGCATCCTGGAAGAACTGGTTCACCCTTGAATTCGGTCTTCGATCAATGATCTCCCAAATGAGGTCTGTCAGTAGCCCTCTAAAGATGCCCTATACTCAATAAACAAAGAGCAAGTGGAGAATCAATACACAACTGTAATGTACTGGTAGGATCACACGGTTACTCCCATAAGCACAATATACAACAATCAATCACAACATAGTAAACACACATATACAAATACAATTTAGTATTCATTTTAGAGGAACATACAGTCTTTCATTACCAATGACAAATAGACGTAAAATAACAATCACAATGGTCCTCTCATGGAACCCATACCCAAAATGTTAGTGTGTTAGAATGTGACACCAGATCTAATATATGTGTCGAAATGTGACACCTGGTCCAATATATTTTTTGGAACGTGACACCCAATCTAGTTTACACAACCATAATCGCAATCACACTCATAAAGAACAATGCTCATATTTATACAATAAAGCAATGGTTTCATGGCATGTAATTATTCATATACATATACTCATTTGCATTAGATTCGATTCACACTCCTTGTTCTCATACATGCATGCATACATCAAAGCAATTAACTGATATATATCACACAAACAGGAAATCAAACCATCACCTATATAGAAATCAAGCTTGAATCCTCCTAAGAAACTTGATCCTTCCCTTTCCGGATTCTTTCCGCTTGTTGTAGGTGTACAAACAATTAATATAATCCTGGATCAATAATAAAGGTCTAATTTACCTGTATTATACCAAATCATATAAACCAAGACCAAACCGATGATCCTAATGTGTAGCTAGAGCTTTTTCCCACCATCAACTTCAGGCCAAAACCCTCCCCCAATGATAATTACCTATAAATCTAAGTTCTATGAATTGAAAAATGGATTAGGGGAGTAAAATCCTTACCTTTAGCACCAAAAGTCATGGAAAATAGTCAAGAACTCGTCCTGGGTCGTCTCCTAGCTCTTATGAACGATGCTTACAGAAGAATAACAAAATTAGGGTTTTCCCTAACTTAATTCATGACTTGCCCGCTATGGTGGACTCCATCCCACTAGACTGACCCCACCCTGGTGAGATTAATCCCACCACGGCTTACACGGAGACAGAACCTCAGAATTTGAGTTCCAAGCACCCATTTTACAACACACTTTCAAACCAGGACATTCAAAAACTACCCCTTCACGCCCAGATCAGTTTCGGGAGTTCTACTCACTCGAATTTGATTCCATAAAGTGGTACGGGCTCCTTAACGTCTTAGATATCCCCTCATGTGATCAAAATAATAAATAGATTCCCCTTTCATTACCAGAATTCCCTAGACCTTACCTCACTTAGATTCACAAATTTCCAAATTACTAAAAAATTATTCTGGCTTAACTTTTTTCCCCATTGGCTTTCCTATAATGACGGGAACAGGTAGTTACAGTTTCAATTACTATTTTTCTATTGTTTGTTAATGATTAATACACAAAAAAGGTGGAGAGTCTCAATTATTAAAATTAACCTTTCTCGATTCTCCTAATGACTTGTAATTGTTTTTCTTTCCTATATTTTTTCCCAGTTGGTGCACTTAAGATTAACAAACATGTGACTTGGTTTGATCATAATTCTTTAGTTGTTATTTTTTTTTTAAAAAAGAATGTATTTCAAAACATTTTTAATTCTTTAATATGATTAGAAAGTTCTTAAAAAACTTAATGAGATCTTTTTATGATTTAATAGGTCTTGAGCAATAAGGAAACACACACTTAAGAATATAAGGGGGCTAATAGCTTTCACATAATTAATATATTATGTCATATTTAGGGGTGTTTATGGACAATGACATGGAAGAGCATGGAAAACATGTTGATATTGACTAAAGAATGAATAATAGGCTATCAAATTGAGTATCTTATACTTTGCATGCATGTCACAACCCGATTCCTCGAGTCATGAGGGCGCCTACTATAACCCACCAGTAGACAAGACAACCCGTATCCCAGAACTACAAGTAATGGGAATGGGGGCAAACTAAAACAATAACATAAATAACAGAAATCATAGAAGAAGAAAAGGAAGCAAGAAAAAATATATATATAAATAAGAGATCCCTCCCAGAACCTGGAAGTCACATCTACAGAGCTACTAACAAAATGAGTGCAAGTCCCAAAAGTGGACCATAGAAAGAAGACTATCTTAAAAAGCAAAAGACAAGTGATATATATAGATGGAGACTGGTAAAGCACAAACGCTAAGTGCTCACCCCTATCTCCAAATCAGATCACTCTGAACTTGTCAACATCAGTTCTTTGGTGCTCGAACCTGAATCATGAAAACAGATGTAGAGTGTAGTATGAGTACTAAACAAACAGGTACCTTGTAGGCCTCATAGGCCGACTGAGCAAGAAAAGCAAAGTAATATGAAATGCGAGAATCTAAAACACTACCATAAACAGGAATGAGAAATCTAACAAGTATGCACACGAGTGTACTAACACATAGAAAATAGGAGAATAATTAACTAAATCTGACTGGGCTCCCATAAACCCAAAGGTTACACTCGCGTGCAAGCTAAATGTAAAACCCGAGCAGACTCTCATAAGCCCGACATGTACAAGGAAGAGTATAGAATGGAATAAAAGGACCCGATGAAGTTTCCAAGATTTCCACAACTTTTCGCAAACTCGAACTTAACCAATCCATATGCATGAAACTCATCCAAAACTGATAGGGATTAAGGAATTGAACCGAATTGAAGATTGAGGATCAAGGACTTGAATTGAGATTTGGAGTAACTAAGGAATTGAACCAAGGCTTAGGATAATCATGGACTTGAACCACGTATTAAATTGACCAAGGACTGGAACCGAGGTGAGTAGATTTAGACATGAACCAAGCTGTAACGAATGGTGGACTTGAACCATGACTGCAAATGGTGGTGGACTTGAACCACTGCTAAAGAAAGCTAGGACTTAAACCAAGGCTATAAAACCAAGGCGAGGACTTGAACCACGTCCGGTGGAGTGAATTGGTCGACTTGAACCACGAATAGAGGAAAATTGGGTAGAAATAGGATAGGCGGCCAATCGATCATCATGGGGAGTATCCCAAATCTGAGTGCTATCACTAAATAACTACAACCTGAACCATATCAAACCAGAGCAGACAAGTAGCTTCCACACAAAGAATTAGAGACACCAAAACCGACAAAAATAGAGGATTTATGAATATATGGCTCGAAGAGTAGTGTTACTGCCTAGCTAAGGCCCAAACTGTTAGACTTAGGTCTGCTACATAAGTCTACCGGGAGCTAAGCTATCCGAAGCGATGTCAGGGAGACTACAAGGCATAACCGCATCAAAAGACGCAAGTGTATGACAATCACTAGCCTAAGCCTAGAGTAAGGCCAAACATGCTCCAACAATATTTACAAATCACAAATAAGGCACACCACAAGGTGAGGATGATCAACAAATACAAAAGACATGCTTCAACTGCCCGAAAATTCGGTAAGTAGCCTAAATCATGGATTCTAGGAATTTAACATGATTAACCACCAATTCAACCCTAATTTCAAACAAATCAACATACAATTACTTAATCATGCTCATTCTAAGGAGAGGGAAGTTGGTGCCTACCTGCAGGCCGACCACACACGCTTCAAATCATCTTGTCAAAGCTTTTCTCTTTCGGAAGACCTCAGAACTCTGCAACACTATCAAAAAAAGAATCACAACGTTAATACGGTCATTTTGACATAACAATCATATTTTTCAAAGACAAATCCAAAATTGGGTCTAAAAAGAGATTGTGGGACCCGCATCGGGGATCCCGAAATAGAATCTATGAAACGGTTCATTTTACCTCCCCTAACTTGTGTCCAAAAGTGAAATAAAATTCGGGACTCGAAATAGCCCAGAATCTGCCCATGCATTTAAATCACCGTTAAAGCTAAAGAATAAGAGAGGACAACAACTAAAACTCAAAAATTACCTCAAACGGAAGTCCCCCCTCCCTCCCTACAGTCTCCAAGCACTCCAATGCGTAGCCAGACCTATTTCGAGCAACCCAACCTTTGAATCACCCAAAATAGAGCTAAAATGAGAGAGAAATCACGTTTAGTAAATGAGGGTTGAATGCTGATTTTTAGCTTTAAATAATTACAAATCTGGTCGCTAAAAGGACTTCTAGTCGCTAAAAAAGACATTTTCTAGTCTCTAAAAGTATGCACCAAATTTTTTCTATTTTTTATGTAAGTATCCAAATGAACTGTCGGGATTCATTCGAGATCCGATAAAAACAAACCAGCTATGCTACCCCACTAAATTCGACATTCCATACTAAATGGAATTGTCAGATTTTCGTAAAAAGATTATTATCATAGAAATACCCATTGGGACCCGTTAGGCCTAAAACTAAAATTTTTGCCTAAACAACCATATATCAACAAGAAGAACTCAAGACCCGAACCAAAGGTCCAACCAGACCAAATTCAACATTCTGAAGCTAATGGCGCTGACACAATTTTCATACAACAACTAATTCTCCAAATGTTGACCAAAGTAAACTCTAGGCCTTTAAGCTTTCCAACATCTTGTCAAAGTGCCGAAACCCACACTGGAAGACTTAGGACCCAAACTAAAGGTCCTTCTAGAACAAACTCGACATTCCAGAGCTAACCGCGCTGACACAATTTCAATCTAACCACGTTTACCAAGAATGTTGGTGTTGCTCCCAATTGCACACGCAAGTGTATGCTGTCGTACAAGTAATATAGTGGCTCTTAAAAGAACCAAATTATCGAACCCAAAGGACTAGTCAATGAACTATTTACTAAATTATACTAGTCTAATTATTTATTTAAGAGTGCCGAAAGAGTGATTTTTTATTTATAAAGAAAAGATGCAGGAATTAAATAATAAGATTACTTACAGTGATTGAGAAAATTGCAGCATGTATTGGATCTCATGTATCATTTTCTTGGCATAGAACTAATTTTAGTTGTCAAGTTACTGGTATATAAGGTTAATTGTGTGAGTCGGGTTACACATCTCTCGTCGCCTACTCCACTTATCTATCTAACTACATCGTTGAGTGGGGATAAATAGACTAACTTGCGAGCATTTATATTTCATCCTATTTCGTAACCAAGCAAGTCGTTCGTCCGGGCGTCACTCAACAACACTAATCACCTCAATCATATGGGTCGACCAAGCTCTCTATATTATCTAGTCTATGTAATCCCTCCTCTCTCGATTTTAAGATTAGACAATATATTTACTCTAGATCACCAGTCAAGAAATACTAAAACAAGAATATAAAAGTAACCTATAATGACAACCAAGAATTTATTCAAAAAAGGCTTAAATAATCAACATTCAATCCATAGCTACAACCCTAGAACTAGGGCTTTAGCCACTAATCTCTAAGAAAAGAAAGAAGAAGAAAAGAACCTGAAAAGTATTGACAACTTTATACTTTGATGCCCTATGATTGATCTCCCCCTCTAGATTGATGTCCCCTCATAATTATTTCTATGGACTATTTATAGATGTAGAAAACCCTAAATAAAATAATTGAGTCCAAAATAAATTAGGAACCCAAAACCTTAACGGAATTGGATTCCACCGTTGTATGAAGCATCTTCCGCTGTTGCCACATGGAAGCATCTTCTTTTCCAATTTGAACTTTGAAACTTTATATTTTATACGTTATTATATTGAATTTAATCCATTAAGCTGACTACTTGATTTCCTTCTTCAACCTTCCATCTTTAATTCATTTTAGCTCCAAACTTCTTTATTTTTCCATCAATTTAATCCTACAAATAAAATACACTATTTAGCACAATTCATAAAATTCATGCTAAAAAAGGCCAAATATAAATAATAAATGTGAGGCAAATAATGATTAAAAATATATATTTTTGGCCTCACATCAACACCCCCACACTAAAACTTTTGCTCATCCTTGAGCAAACATTAAAGCTCATCTCAAATAAATCATACTAGGAATGTCATCACTTTGGTGAATACAAACAATTAGTCCATATACCAATTTCAAAACATCAAGTAGACTTCTCAATTATGCAAGACATCCAAATAAACAACAAACTTCTAACCTCCTAACCTCAAGGAAAAACTTTGAACTCATCAAATTTAAGTTTGCTCACCTACTCTCATCAAAGAAACTTAATAAAATAGCCTATCCATCATGAAACAAGTACCCTCACAAGAAGAAATAGGCCATACACTCAATTCAAAGATTGAATAAAAATTAAGGACTTCATATCATGAACAACATTCACACTCACAAATAAAATTCACATATATGCACAAAGAACCATAGGCTTGCCCATTATGTACATCTCCACTAATTAAGCATGCTTGAATAGAATCAAATAGGACTTTAACAGGTTGAAATGTAGGCTAGTGGATAGGTAGGAAAACTATATAATAGTGACTTACACTTCCTTAAGCACTTTGCAATTTTAGACTTCATCACCCATTATTTTCTTCTCTTTATTTTCAGCCCTCTCTTCAATAATTATTTCACAAGTAATTCTCATCATCTCAAGAATCCTTCAATAATTTTTTTTTTTTAAGTTTTCCTTCATAATAGCCACCCTCAACTTACATATTTTACATGTGTTAAGGTGCACGATGTCCATGGAAGGACCAGGGCCATCATCAAGGTAACTTCTTTTGTTCATCTCTTCTTTTTTTTTCACATCACATTCTTTCAAAGAGGGCTTTTTAAGCACTTTGTAGCTATCATTGATAACCTCTTAAATCAACCATCCATTTTTCTCAAAATTGATAATTAGAATAAGTCTATGCTATAATTCTCAAGGAAAAATGTGCAAAAACTAGGGATTCAACAAAATAGTCAAGGGCAAAATATGGCTACCAACAAAAGGCTATAAGCTCAAAAGGGCTAACTAGTGATATAATATCTGAAAAGGCTAAAATAACCAGACAAATCAAAGAAAGCCTATTATCATATCCTAAACAAAACAACACTTTTTATTTCCTTTCAATAACATGTAGGGCAAGTTTTAAACTAGGATGCAAAACATGGAATAAACAAATTCTCACCACACATGGCACAAGTAGCAATCAAGATGGATCAATTCCACTTCTAAGAGAGACAAAATCATAACAAACTACAAAATAAAATAAACTATTCACAAGAAAGTAATACTAAAAAATTAGACCTAAATAGCAAGTATCACACCACTCAAAAGGGTCTTTTCTTTTCTCTCAAAAAAATAAATTAAAAGAAAACTTATTCTAAAAAAAATAAAAGACACTCGGTTCAGATGGACTATCCTCGGGAAAAGAATAGAAAACAAAAGCCAAGGAACCCATCCTAAAAAAATAAAAGACTCAATAAACAATAAAAACTAGGAATTTATTCCTCCACCCCACACTTAAAAAGATGTTATGTCCCCAAAGTATCAAATAAAAACAAGGGTTAGAAAAACTCCCTGAGTCCTTTAGGCCTAGCTAGTAGCATGTTCTCTCAATTTTCATCAAGGGTCGTACGTAACCCACACTTAAGGTCAACGTGCTCCTTTGCTCCAAATTTTTTGGATACTCAGACTTCTCCAAAACCTGTAAATACAACACAAAAAAATGACGCTAAAAATAAGTTACAGTATAAATTGGGTTACCTCTAAATAAGCGCCTAATTTAACGTCGCGGTACGACACAAGTAAGTTCACCACTTTTCTTTCCACTTTGAACTTATGAATTGTACCCCTAAATTTACATCTATTTTCTGCTCGTCTCAATGGGTGGTGGTATAAAGATAAAGGAACCAAGTAATATTTGTCACATCTTGCACTTCTTGGCCCTTAGGTGAGGAATGTCGTTTTGTCTACGTGGACTTAAAAACGTTAGAATGTAGGGGCCTTTTTCCTCATCTATACACTCATCCATTAGTTCAAATTTTAGAATAGTAACATCCAATAGAGGCATACATGTCATTCTTTCCACACTACTTGATGGCTGAAACTTACTTAGACTTGTAATAAGGTCATTTGTTAAGAAGGACCTCACTTGGGAAACGTTAGAGGATGTTATCTCAAGTGCATCCACATATCAAGGTTGATAGGACTCGGGTGGCAAGGATTTTCCACTTGGTGTATGAGGTGTAGATTTAGAACCACACGATAAAAACATGCTGGACCATCAACTTTTAGAACCTTCCTAATGAAGTTTGAAGGTGGAACCAAGAACACATTGGTTTCACCATCAAGTTTTGCAACCCCAACACGATCTCTTGAACTCAAGTACATCAAAAACTTTGTGTATGAGGCAAAATCTTTATTAGTATTAGGCTAGAAGAATACAACGTTGTACCCTAAAATAGCATCTGAAAAATATTTAGCCAATTTGTATAACCCCGTTCCGACTCAGCACTTGAATGTAGCTTATAAAATCCATACAAAATAGTTAACATATATAGGAATTATATGTACTATGCTAATCCAAAGAAAGATCAAACATGCATGTATTCTATGCTAACAACTTTTCTTGACACAATTTAGGAATGAGTTTCATAAAAAATTATGCTAAATCATAATTTTATCTCAGATTCTACACCTACCCCGATAGGAACACAAAAAAAAATAACACACAAATTTTACATTCTTGGCAATAAGTCCACGCATATATAGTCATGGCCAGAATAGTGTTGTCAAGGAGAAACTCTTGCATTACTAATGATGCTTGACTGAGTGTTACAAGACTTGAAGAAACATTTCTACCAAATGGACCTAAACCATATTTTCATCTAACACATGACCTCAATCACTTGTTATTTTATGAGGATAAGAACTATAGTTTGCCTCATTAATCCTCGATCTTATACTTTTCCTTTGAAGTTAGCTAGAATCAATAATTAGTTGTCTTGAAATAACAGGGTGAAACTTGCCTTGCATACTCAAAGGTCTAGGTGGGATGTCAGAACCATAACGTGGCAAACATCCATATACATTAGAATCCAGCATAGGGCAATTCTAGCCAAATATATGTGTTGGTTAAGACACCATATGTTGGCCTCAAATGTATCTGGATGTTTTCCATCTTACTGTCCTGACATCCCGGCTAGACCATTCAGTATGCAAGGAAGGTTTCACCCTGTTATTTCAAGACAACTAATTATTAATTCTAGCTAACTTCAAAAGGAAAGTATAAGATTGAGGATTAATGAGGCAAATGATAGTTCTTATCCTCATAAAATAACAAGTGATTGAGGTCATGTGTTAGATGAAAAATATGGTTTAGGTCCATTTGGTAGAATGTTTCTTCAGGTCCTATAACAGTCAGTCAAGCAAACAACGGTGATGCAAGAATTTCTCGTAGACAACACTATTTTTGCCATGAGTATATATGGTGTGATATTACCACTAAGAATGGAACATTTATATGTTGTTCTGTCTGTGTTCCTATCTGGGAAAGCATAGAATTTGAGATGTAAGTATGATTTAACATAATTTCTTATGAAACTCATTCCTAAATTGTGTCAAGAAAAGTTGTTAGCACAAAATATGTATGCTTGATTTTTCTTGGGATTAACACAATTTATATAATTCTTACATAAGTTAACTATTTTGTATGGATTTTCTTTGCTACATTGAAGTGCTTACATTTTTCATTTTTGCAGCCCTGATGTAGTTAACTCCTCAACCGAAATAGGGTTAGAAAAGTTGACTAAACACTATTCAGATGTTGTTGTCATCTTGTCTAATGTTGATGAAGATTTTACCTCATACACAGTTTTTGTAACACTTAGGATATCAAAATGAAGAAAATCCTAGTTTTCAAAACACTTGTGCTAGTAACAACGGAACCCACGGACCATAGGTGGGGTTTTGTCATTAAGGTCTAAATTTGATGTTCTCTGATCCCACCCACGATCGACCAGCATGGTTCGTGGTTGGACCTACGGACCATAGGTGAGGGTCAGCAGCTATTTAAATGAAAATGGTTGTTGGGTCAGCTTCAAACCGTCATATCTTTTAGTACAAAATGAATTAGGTGGTCCATGATCTATCAAATTAAATATAATTGAATTATCTTTCCGACGCCACCAAGTTTGCTAAAATCCAAGCACATAGTAAAAAGTTATGCTCGTTTTAGTGAAGCCCTATTGGGCAGAGCATGAACAGCGACCCCAAACGATGATTCGTAGTTCAAACGACGGCCCGTCAGTCCTGTAGTAGATGAAACTCATCAGTTTTAAGTTAGGGTCGATTTGGTCCTTTTCCCTATGTATTAGGCACTTAAAATATGTCATTTTACTCAGTGTAAGACTAATAACCTAGTCAGGCATTCCCAGAACCCTCATTCTCCAAAATTCATCCAAATTAGAATAAAAAGAAGAGAAAGAGGCGTCAGTTTCTTTCAAGAACAAGTAGCAGTGTTCTTCAAGTTGTAGCTCTGATATTTAAAGTATTTCTCCATAGAATTCATCATCAAATATTTAGTATTTTACTAGTGGATTCCTTTACTCCAATAGGTCCCTAGAATTCAGTCAGTTCCTTGATTCTACAAAGCTTGTTTAGACCTAGGGTTTCTAAAACCTTGGAGATTTGTTGTGATTTAGATATTGTAGTATCCTTAATCTAAATAGCATGTTTCTTGGAAAATCTTCTTAACTCCTTGTATAAAAACTCAGAACCCTAGTTTGTGTAAATTCTCTTCATCACGCCTCGAGGTTACCCCTTTGACGTAACATGGGACCTAAGATCATGAGTGACTGAAAACTAACCATGTGTCTGGCATATATCAAGCATACTGACAATAACTGAATAAGACATGTACTATGCAGATGCTAAAAAAATGGATATTTAAAATTGGTAAACCCCCAACTAGTCTAAATGTATAAAACATACTAAGATTTTAATAACAACCGAAAGATAAACTTAACAATTCAAGTTGATTCTACTACTATGTCTGAAAAGCCTCTAAATAAGTTGAGTTGTTGTGACATGCCCCCCAGCTAACTCTAACAAAAATGAAAATTAAATGTAAAAACTAAAATGAAAAGCATGTCTATTTTCCTCGAAGTATGAGGACTCACAACTGAAGTTGTTGACTGCAGACCGAGAATCGATCTAAGCGTGATCTAGATGCTGAGTACTTGAACCTACATCATGTAAGGATGTAGCACAGAATATGTGTCAATACTTGGAATGTACTAAGCATGTAGGATATAGATACTAAGCTGAACAAATATATATAAGTTGAACAAAGCATAACTGAGCAATGACATAAATTGATCAAAAATGTAAATACTGAAAACATAACTGAAAAGCTAAACTGATTGCAATGACCTAGTGCTAATAAAGAACATGACATGCTAAACTGAATACTGAAGTATATACTGAAAACCTAGTCAAATGCATTAGGAGTCAGAATGTGGGGGCTACTATTAACCGACATAAAACACGTGAGTAAAATGTGGAGTCTGATGTATACACCCCATTGAGAGGACCTAATATACCTTGCCAGGGGTATAAAGGCATGAGTTGCCTGACCACTAAATCTGATGCCCAACAAAGGGGACTTATACTCCTATAGATGCACGTAGTTCTTAGACTTTAAGGGTACATTTAACCCTAGTCCAACTCAGTGCTAAGTCTACTCCCAACTGAATATGAATATGACACAAATGTAACACAAACGTTTAATTACTAAATACCTCAAAATACTTACATGAAATCTAAGAATGCAACATTTATATACTGATAATGTTACATTCCAAATCTGGAGCATGATTATTTGTTCAGCTGACCTAGCACGTATAATTCGCAGACTAAGAGAATTTATTCAAACTAGGGTTCTGAGTTTCATACAAGGAATTAAGTAATATTTCCAAGAACAAGCCATTTAGATTTTGCATACTACAACAGCCAACTCACACTAAATATCCAAGGTTTTAGAAACCCTAGGTCTAAACAAGATTTGTAGAATCAAGGAACTGACTGAATTCTAGGGACCTAGTGGATGAAAGGAACCCACTAGTGAAAATCCAACATACCTGATGACGGAATTTATGAAGAAATCCTTTAGATTTTGGGGTTGAAACATGAAAAATACTACTGCTTATTCTTGAAAGAAATTGGCGCCTCTTTCTCTTCTTTTCGTTCTAATTTGGATGACTTTTAGAGAATGAGGGTTCTGGGTATGTCTAACTAGGTTATTAAGCTTAGACTAAGTAAAATGACATAGTTTAGGCATTAAATTGCATTGTTTAAGTGCCCAGCGCATAGGCTAAAGGACCAAAATGACCCTGAATTAAAACTAACGAGAGTCATCTACTACAGGACTGATGGGCTGTCATTTGAACTACTAACCGTCGTTTGGGGTCGTGGTTCAAGCTCTGCCCGATAGGGCTTCACTAAAACGAGCATAACTTTCTACTCCGAGCTTGGATTTAATTACCTTTAATTTGATAGTTCATGGACCACCTCATTCATTTTGTGCTAAAAGATATGATCACTTGAAGTTGACCCAACGAACATTATCCTCCAATTAGTTGTTGACCCTCACCTACAGTCAAACTTATGATATGTAGGTCGAACCATGAACTGTACATTTTGACTATGGGTGGGATAAGAGACAATCAAAATTTGGACCTTAACAACATAACCCTATATACGGTATATGGTTCTACCTATGGTTCGTGGGTGGTTCCGTTGGTACTAGCACCAGTTTTTCTGAAAACTAGGATTTTCTTCATTTTGAGATTTGAGGTGTTACATTACCACCCTCTTGGGAACATTCGTCCTCGAATGAAGTCCAAACAAGCTGAGTATGGAGAGAAAGAGCTTCAATCTCGACCATTAAGTAGTAGAAACTGATATTTGACTGATCTAAGTTCCATGAACATGCATATATGCTGAAATGCAAGAATGAATTAGGGAACAATATACTTAGACTGAATTACACAAGAGTAAACTAAGAGACTGGAGAGGAACTATTGCCTCAAGTTGAAACAGAATCGGAAGGAAAGAGATGAGGGTACTTGGACATCATGGGAGCTTCTGCTTCCCAAGTAGCTCCCTCTACTGACTGACTAAAGTTTTTTCATAGCCTCATGAACCGAATATAGCCCAATCAAGGCTGCTTCACCTACTTCAAACCAACCAATCAGGGATCTTCATCTACGCCCTTATAGTGCCTCATACATGGCCATCAAAATAATGGAACGAAAGTTATTATTATAGGAAAACTTTATGAGAGATAGGTGATCATCCCAACTACACTTGAAATTGATCACGCAAGCTCTAAAAATTTCCTCTAAAGTCTAAATGGTACACTCTACATGACCATGCATCTGTGGATGAAATGTTGTACTGAGATTTACCTACGTACGAAGACCTTTCTAAAATGTTTTCTAGAAATGAGAGGTAGACTGAGGACCTCTATCTAAGATGATAGACAAAGGAGCCCATGAAACCTAACTATCTCATTGATGTAGAGATTTTGGTGTAGTCCTCCGCTTAATAATGAGCGGACTTAGTAACTCTGTCCACTATCACCCAAATGGAGTCATGTTATCTGCGAGTGCGAGGTAAGCCCGTAATGAAGTCCATGTTTATCGGTTCCCACTTCTATGTAGGAATGTTAATCTCTTGAGTAATACCTCCAGGTTTCTAATGTTCTACCTTAACCTGTTGACGATTAGGACTTTTAGCATCAAGTCTTCTATGTCACTCTTTATGCCGCTCCACCAAAAGACTTCTCGTAAATCACGATACATTTTGGTGGCACCTAGATGAATAGAATGCCTGGAGTTATGAGCTTCTGTAAGGATTTCCTGCCTCAACTCGAGGTCATGAGTTAGGTAGTTCTTCTCATGGACCTTAAGCTATCTAGAAGCTTAAACTATGACCTAACCTCACTGCATCAACACAAAACCTATGCCGACCCTGGATGAATCACAATAAATTACATAACTGTCTGAACCATCTAGTAGAGTCAAGACTGGAGTAGTATTCAACCTATGCTTCAGTTCTGTGAAGATTTTCTCACACTCATCTGACCACTAAAATTTGACCTTCTTCTAAGTCAAATTGGTCAATGGGGAAGCTATGGATGAAAATCCTTCAAATCTCCTATAATAACCGGCCAAACCAAAGAAACTCCTAATATTAGTTGGAGAGGTGGGTCTGGGCCAATGTTGTACTACCTCAAATTTCTGTGAATCTACTCTGATCCCTTTTTTGGATACCACATAACCGAGGAAAGCAACGGACTGTAGCCAGAATTCATATTTGCTGAACTTAGCAAATAGGTGGCGATATTTGAGAGTTTGCAAAACAAACCTTAGATGAGTCTCATGCTCCTCCTCCCTTCGATAATAAATGAGGATATCATCAATAAAGATAATGACAAACAAGTCAAAATATTATTTGAACACCTTGTTCATTAAGTTAATGAAAGTTGCAGGAGCATTTGCTAGTCCAAAAGGCATGACTACAAATTCATAATGACCTTACTGAGTTCTAAAAGCTGGCTTCAAAATGTCAACTATATCTAACTCTAAGCTAATGATAGTCGAATCTTAGCTCTATCTTAGAAAAGCAACTAGAACCCTGAAGTTGGTCGAACAAGCCATCAATCATGGGGATGGGATATTTATTCTTAATTGTGACCTTGTTCAAATGCTGATAGTCAATACACATTCTAAGAGAACCATCTTTATTTTTCATGAACAACATTGGAGCACCCCATGGAGAGATACTGGGTCTGATGAAGCCCTTATCTAGAAGGTCTTTCAATTGTTATTTCAATTCCTTAAGCTCGGCTAGAGCCGTACTGTAAGGGGGAATCAAAATAGGTTGGGTATTTGGAAGGAGATCTATTTTGAAGTCAATTTCTCTTTTAGGAGGAACTCTGGGAAGATCTTCTGGAAACTCATTTACTACCGGGACTGACCCAAGAGTTGGGGTTTCAAAGTTTGAATCCTTAACCCAAACAAGATTATAACATACCCTTTGGAAATCACTTTTCGGGCCTTAGGGTAAGCAATCAATCAACCTATAGGCACTGAGCTACTAGCCTTCCACTCTAAGATTGGCTCATTTTTAAATTTATACTGAAGGGTCCTAGTTCTATAATAGACTGAGGCATAACGAGAATGTAACCAATCCATGCCTCAAATGATATCAAAATCAAACATTTCTAACTCTACATGATCTACTGAAGTGACTTTTTGAGAGATTATGATAGGGCAATTTCAGTATACCTGTCTAACAATAATTGGGTCACCAACTGGGTAAAGACTAAGAAGGGCTCTAAGAGTGTTTCTGGACTGACATAGAAGTTTATTGCTATATAGGGAGTTACAAAGGACAGTGTAACCCCTGGATCTAATAATGCATAAACGTCTAAATGAAAGACTCGTAACATACTAGTGACCACATTAGGAGAATCTTACAGGTCTTGGCGAGCCTGGAGAGAATACAATCTGTTTTGGCACTGACCACCACATATACCAGACAAAGCACCCTGCTAAGTTGGGCGACCTACTGGTGCTGTAGTTTGAGCCTTATTGTTGTTGCCTTCTTTCCCCTTCCTGGTAGAAGGGCAATCCTTCAACCTATGGACAGACTAACCACAACTAAAGCAACCTTCCTTGCCTGCAAGACACTCGCCTAGATGGTTCTTACAACACTTTGGACTAGTTTGGAAGGTCATGTTACCTAAAGAACTCCCCTGATACCTAGAACCTGATGCCCTGCCTTTTTTATCGTGTCAAAACCTAGGGAATAGAGCACTTGTTGATGAAGGTGCGGGGGTTGTAGACCTCTGCCGAAACTGTGAGTGATTCCTACTGTATGACTTTTGTTGTGAGTATTCATAGTTTCCTATTCTGGCCTTTTTGTTATCCTTAGCTAATTCCCTAAACTTGTCTCCCTCAACCTGCTGAGCATGTTCCTTCACTCAGTTTTCACCAGATCGGTTACCCCAAATAAGAACATACTCATTTGTGCCCTTGAACCTGCAACCATGTGTGGAGCATATGTGGAGAGCTGGGTAAACATCAGCCCATACTCTTGGACTGACATTGACCCCTACTTCATGTTTATAAACTCTTGTGTCTTAGCTTCCCTCAATTCCCTTGGGAAAAACCTGTATAGGAAAGCTGTAGTAAAATAATCCCATGTCGCAGGAGCTTTATCTATGCCTCTGTTATCTTTCCACTGAGTGAACTTGATATGAGCCACATCCTTAAGTTGGTAGGATGCCAACTCAACACTCTCAGTTCTAGCCACTTGCATTACTCCAAGAATTTTCTTAACCGCATCAATGAAGTTATGTGGGTCCTCACCAACCTTCAACCCGAGAAACTCAGGTGGATGCATCCGAACAAAGTTTGAAACACTAACTACAATTGATCCACCATTTGTGTTAGTAGGAACTACGACCTACTGATTATTCTGATTGGCCAGACTCAAAGCCAAGAGTTGGATCAAATTTTGAAATTCTGCATTTGTAACCTCATGGTTCAAGATTTGATGAACTACATTAGTATTGCGTGCATTAGCATTCCTTGCATTAGCTTTACGAGGAGGCATGATGAGTCCATAAATTGGACTCATTTAGGGATATATTTTAATAGAAATTGCTGTCCTCAAATGTTTATTTTATCTCAATATCTGATGAAAACCTTTAATTTTTAGGAATTTGATGTTTGAAGGAAAGCATGGACACTACTTGGCAAAAAGGAACGAAAAGGCTGAAAAGAACAACAAAATGAAGGCATGAGGATCATTGAGTTCACTTGACGAATCACCGAGTTCACTTAGTGAATCGCCAAAAGGTCTCACTTCGGCTTTTGTTCCAGTATGCTGATCCCTGAAGGAAATAATCAAGTCGGTTGAAAAAGGGAGAAGTCGGCGCATCGTCGAGGAGTTTCGCGAAGTAGTACTATGTCGCCCAATGACCTAGAGCACCACGATGTCAAAGGATGGTGCAAGACGATGATGAACTACACCGAAGGGCGAATCACCGAGTTGATCGGCGATTCCGGCTAATGTCGCCGAATGATTCGCCGCAGCTCAGATTTTTGAAAACTATAAATACTCGTTAAGAGTTATAGCTTAGTATCAGTTTTTGTAGTGTTATTAGACAATATCAGATTCTTAATATAATTTTAGTGCTTTTTATTTTACTCTTAAGTTTGGAGAGGGTTTTGGAAAACTTGAAGAAGAAGAGGGTTTCATCTCTTCCAATTTGGAAGTGGGTATCTTCGATTCTTCTTTCTTTGCTCAAATCAAGACTTATTTGTCTATACCCATTTGATTCAACATCATTAAAGGTATATATTTATATCTCTTGATGTATCGCTAAAAGCCCCCCATTCTTGGGGTGTTATTTAGCAAATATGTGTTGATATTATTGTTGGGTCTTGCTTGCTGATAGGTTAGATGTAGTTTAATGGTGATTTCATGTAGTGGTTATGGTTTAATTTAATGGGCTTTTAGTTGCAAATACAAAGCCACCCATGTGTTTTCGGCTTGCCTGAGAGGGAGGTCGCGAAACCAAGACCACTAGACTGTTTGCCTAAGGAGTGGCTCGACATGAGGTTCAGCCCGAGAGAGTAAGCCCTAGTCCCATATCCTAACACTCAGCCGAGAGAGTGAGTGGGGTAAGGCGTAGACTGGTCTTCATGCGATAAATGGGTGTCTGAGAGGAACGCATTTGAAACGGGGTAAATTGCCCGAGAGGGAACTTATTTCCATCTAAAGCTTAGCCTAGTCACTATTATCCTGTAAATTTCCTATCGAAAGCTCGTACCCAACTATTTATCTCAACTTGTACTGCGGTCACACCCCAAGAACTCTTCCCCATACTTGATTTTCTTGTTATTTTTGTTGTTTTTGCTAAACTTGTGACAAAACCCCCAAATTGTTATTTGACACTTTTGTATCCCCCTCTTTAAATTACAATGTTTTTCTTCGTTAATGTCTTTAGCTACTACTAGTTTGAACTCAATTTTATTTTTCTATTAATTCTTGAAACCACTCCCTTAGGACACGACCCCAACCCTTGGTTGGGTTACTATACTATTGCACGATCGTAGACACTCGTACTGGAAGTTGTGTCATTGATTACGCAAAACATCAAAATGGCGCCGCTGCCGGGGAGTGGTGTTACTTGAGAATTCTTAGATTAGTAGAATTTTCATTTTTCTTAGTTACATAATTTTCAGTTTTGTGTTAAGCATTTGTGTGTTTCAACAACCATATGAATGTGAACAGCGAAAATAGCTGCAAAGTAGGCAACCCAGCAGGTTCTGCTTTTCATCGAGATGATATTGATGATATTAATAGTGTGTACAACCCTGCCCAAGTGGGTGAGATGAATGCAATTCGCATGCCATAAGCAGACGGAAATGCAACATTTGAAGTTACTAGCACAACACTTCATCTCATACATTCAAGAGGTGTATATGGAGGGTTAGAGCATGAAGACTTGTATGAACATGTACGAAGCTTCATAGAAGTGTGCACACCTCTGTCATTCAAGAATCTATCACAAGAATGCATACGACTACACTTATTTTCATTGTCATTAACTGGGGGAGCCACTAAGTGGTTGATCAAGCTTCCAAAGAATTCCATCAAGTCATGGAAGGAGATGGTTACGGATTTTCATAAAAGATTCTTCCCTCCATCAAAAATGTTGAAACTAAGAGACGATATTCAAGGTTTTAATCAAAAGGAGGGCAAACCAATCCACGAATCCTGGACACGATTTAAGTGAATTTTTAAAAAATGTCCAACGCATGGATTGCTGAGTAAGTTACTGCTCCAATATTTTTACCGTAGTCTAGATTTAGTTAATCAAAGGATAGTTGATCAGCTGGTGCAAGGAGGAACAATGTTACAATCATTTGAAGTATCATCATTTCTCCTAGATGGCATGACTAGAGTAAATCAAGCATGGTACACAAAAGATAACCAAGTTCCCCAATATGCTTTAGATTAACACAAGAACAACTCGAAAAAGAAAAGGAAAGGGATGAAAACATCAAAAAGATGTTGTCTCAAATGGAAGTGATACACGAGCACATGAAGGGGACGTATGGAGTATTTTGAGTTGAGGAGGGTTCTCCTTTTGGTTATTTAAGACCAGGAGAGAATCAAGGTTGGAACTCCAAAAGAATTGAGGGGGTTTATTCATCCAGTTACTTAAGACCGGGGGAGAATCAAGGTTGGAACTCCACAAGTTATGAGGAGGATTTCCACCCATGCTATCAACAGTGGGGTGGAAATCTAAGTTGGAACCATTATAGAGGTGAAGAATCAAGGAGATATTGCGACGATTGGGCTGAGCAAGATGACCATGAGGATCACCGTACTCAATTGAGTGAAGGCCTGAAATCAAAAGGGAATGGAAGTAGTCCTTGGGTAAATGATCTATTGTCACGCATACTTGATAAAGTTGAGGGCTCTGATGATTTTCTGAAAGGAATGAGAGATGACTTTTCATCACTAAACAATAAAGTAAATTCTCATGCTTATCCTCGAGAAGACTAATGGAAGATAATGAAAGAAGGCAGGCTGTGGTAACCCGTAATGGAAAGATGGCAGAAGGGAATGTGATGGAGGATGAAGACCGAATACAGGGAGAGAGCCAGGGTACATAGGAGTGAGAATTGCCCATTCCACAAAACCTAGCCAAAGAACCACAAGAGGATGCAGAGCAACATGTTCAGGTTCCAAAAGTCATGCACCCTTTATCCAAAATACCTCCACCATTTCCTCAATGTTTGAAAAAGAAAAATGAAGATGAGAAGTTGAAAAAAATTTTGTCAGTATTCAAGAACCTATCAATTAACCTTCCTCTGGTGGAAGCATTGCTGGAAATGACGAGATACGCCAAATTTATGAAAAATTTGGTTACAAAGAAAATGAGCTTGGAGTATGAAACAATCGAGGTACCTCATAGTTGCAGCGCAATTATGACGAATGAGTCAATCACCAAGAGAGAAGATCCTCGGGCATTCACAATCCCGTGCACAATTTGCATGATCCAATTTGCTAAAGCTTTATGCGATTTAAGAGTAAGCATTAACTTGATGCCCTATGCAATATACAAAAAACTTGGTTTGGGTGAACCAAAGGCAATCACAATGAGACTCCTCATGGCTGAACGATCAATTAAGCACCCTGTAGGAATACTTCATGACATATTGGTAAAAGTAGATCGGTTCATTTTTCCAACTGACTTCGTAATTCGACTGTGAGATCGATGCTAAAATCCCTAATATTTTGGGAAGGCCATTCTTAGCTACCAGGAGAGCATTGGTGGATGTCAAAAGAGGAATACTGAATTTCATTTGAACGATGATGAGGTAACCTTCAATATTTGTAAATCTATGAAGTAACCAAGTAATATCCATGTGGTGTCTACTGAGGATGTTATAGATGAAGCAGTGGCAAGTGTTAGCCATTTAGTGCGAAAGAATGAACCCCTTGAGTCTGTACTAGCTAACTATGATGAATCCAAAGCTCAAGGCTATGAGGAAATGGTAGCTGCCTTATCAGGATTAGGAGTATACTCAAGGAATCCTATCAAGTTGGACATCGACCTAAAAAAAGAGAAAGCCCTCCTGCAAAGCCCTCAACAGAGGAATCCGCGAATCTGGAATTAAAAATCCTACCCTCTCATCTAAAGTATGCCTTCTTACAAACCAATAATACGTTACCAGTGATTATTGCAGCTGATTTGCTCGAAGGGCAGGTGAAATTGCTCATTGAAGTATTGTGGAAGCATATAGAAGCTATTGGATAGACAATAGCCGATATAGTAGGAATTCCTCCTGGGGTCTCTACTAACAAGATTCGGCTTGACAGTGTATGTAAACCTAGTGTGGAGCATGAACGGAGATTGAACCCTCCAATGCAAGAGGTGGTGAAGAAGGAGATCATCACGTGGCTAGATTCAAGAGCGATCTACCTTATCGCAGATAGTAAGTGGGTAAGTCCAGTGCAATGTGTACCGAAAAAAGGAGGTATAACCATAGTCCAAAATGCAAAAGGAGAACTGGTGCAAACAAGACCAGTGACTGGATGGCGAGTATGCATGGACTATCAAAAGCTTAACTCATGGATCGAGAAAGACCATTTTCCAATGCCCTTTATGGACCAAATGCTAGACCAGTTATCAGAAATGGGGTGGTATTACTTTTTTGATGGATATTCCGATACAATCAGGTCTCTATCGCATTGGAAGACCAAGAGAAAACATTTTTACCTGCCCTTATGGAACATTTGCATTCAAAAGGATGCCATTTAGGCTGTGTAATGCCCTAGTAACATTCCAGCGTTGCATGTTGTCTATTTTTATGGATATGGTCGAAGATTCTATGGAGGTATTCATGGACGACTTCTCAATTATAGGGGACACATTTGAGGAATATTTGACACACTTAGGACAGGTGCTCCAAAGATGCGTGGATACGAATTTGGTTCTCAATTGGGAAAAATGTCACTTTATGGTGAAGAAAGGTATCATTCTTGGGCAGAAGGTGTCGCAAAAAGGATTGGAGGTTGATAAGGCAAAAATTGAGGTCATTGAGAAATTACCCCTACCAATTTCAGTGAAGGGTGTTCGCAGCTTCTTGGGTAATGCAGGTTTCTATTGAAGGTTCATTAAAGACTTCTCAAAGATTGCACATCCACTATGAAAGCTCCTAGAGAAGGAAGTGAAGTTCTATTTTGATGATGCTTGTATGATCGCATTTAATTGTTTGAAGGAAAAATTAGTATCTACCCCAATTATCGTTAGTCCTAATTGGTCCGAATCTTTTGAAGTAATGTGTGATACTAGTGGAATGACATTGGGAGTAGTGTTGGGGAAAAAGCGCAACAAACTATTTCACCCAATTTATTATGTGAACAAAACTTTGAATAGTGCCCAATGAAATTATACGGTCACTGAACAGGAGTTGCTCGTAGTGGTCTATGCATTTGAAAAATGCCGGGCATACTTGCTAGGAACCAAAGTGCCGGGAGTTCATGATTTCAAGGTAGTATAAATATAAATAGATATATAGATATACAAGTCGATAGATAGATCGATATATAATAAAGGTATGTATGTATATATATATATATATATATATATATATATATATATATATATATATATATATATATATATATATATATATATATACACATGTTATAACATATTTTTCACACATTGCTTCATAAGCTTCCACATTCTTTATTGAGAAAAGTTTAAATGTTTCCATTACTATTTTTCTATTCTTTGTTAATGATTAATACACAAAAAAGTTGGAGAGTCTCAATTATTAAAACTAACCTTTCTCGATTCTCCTAATGACTTGTAATTGTTTTTATTTACTATATTTTTTCACAGCTGGTGCCCTCAAGATTAACAAACATGTGACTTGGTTTGTTCATAATTCTTTAGTTCTTTTTTTTTTTTAAATAATGTATTTCAGAACATTTTTAATTTTTAAATATGATTAGGAAGTTTTAAAAAACTTAATGAGATCTTTTTATGATTTAATAGGTCTAGAGTAATAAGGAAACACACATTTGAGAATATGAGGGGCTAATATCTTTCACATAATTAATTTATTATGACATATTTAGGGTGTTTATGGACAATGACATGGAAGAACATGGAAAACATGTTGCTATTGACTAAAGATTGAATAATAGGCTATCAAATTGAGTATCGTATACTCTGCATACATATCACAACCCGATTCCTCGAGTCATAATGGCGCCTACTATAACCTACCACTAGGCAAGATAACCCGTATCCCGGAACTACAAGTAATGGGATTGAGGGCAAACTAAAAAAATAACATAAATAAGAGAAATCATAGATGAAGAAGAAGTAAACCAAAATATATATACAAATAAGAGATCCCTCCCAGAACTTGGAAGTCACATGTATAAAGCTACTAACAAAATGAGTACAAGTCCTAAAAGTGGACCATAAAAACAAGACTAACTCAAAAAGCAAAAGACAAGTCATATATATAGATGGTGACTGGTATAGCACAAAACGCCAAGTGCTCACCCCCGTCTCCGAATCAGACTGTTGCAGGCTCGATTTCAACACTGGTCGCTGGTGCTCGGACCCGCATCACGAAAATAGATGTAGAGTATATAGTATGAGTACCAAACAAATAGGTACCTAGTAGGCCTTGTAGGCCGACTGAGCAAGAAAAGCAAAAGTAATATAAAATCCGAGAATCTAAAATAGTACCATAAACAGGAACGAGAAATCTAACTGGTATGCACACACACAAAAAAAAGAGAATATCTAACTGAATATGACTGGGCTCCCATAACCTGAGGTTACACTCGCGCGCAAGCTAAAAGAAAAACATAAGCGGAATCCCATAAGCCCAACATGTACAAGGAAGACTATAGAATGGAATAAGATGACCCGACGAAGTTTCCATGATTTCCACAACTTTCCGCGAACTCAAACAGAACTAATCCATATGCATGAAGCTCATCTAGAACTGATAGGGGTTAAGGACTTGAACCGAATTGAATATTGAGGATCAAGGACTTGAATCGAGATTTTGAATAACTGAGGACTTGAAGCAAGGCTAAGGATAATCGTGGACTTGAACCACGTATTTATATGACCAAGGATGTGAATCGAGGTGAGTAGCTATAGACTTGAACCAAGTTGTAACGAGAAGTTGACTTGAACCACGACTGCAAATGGCTATGGACTTGAACCACAACTGACAAAAGTCAGGACTTGAACCAAGGCTATAATACCAAGGCGAGGACTTGACCCACACCCGGTGGAGTGAATTGGGGAACTTGAACCATGAATAGAGGTAGATCGCGTACAAATAGGATAGGCAGCCAACCAATCATCATAGGGAGTACCCCTAATCCGAGTTCTATCAATAAATCACTCCAACCCGAACCGACGAGTAGCTTCTAAAACAAGAATTAGACACCGAAATCGATAAAATTAGAGGATTTATGAATATATGGTTTGAAGAGAAGTGTTACTACCTAGCTAAGGCCCAAACTATAAGACTCAGGTCGGCTACATCAGTCTATAGGGAGCTAAGCCGTCCGAAGCAACATCGGGGAGATTACAAGGCCTAACAACACCAAAAGGACGCAAGTCTACGACAATCACTAGCCTAAGCCTAGACTAAGGCCAAACATGCTCCCATAATATTTACAAATCACAAATAAGGGACACCATAAGGTGAAGATGATCAACAAGTACAATAGACATGCTTCAACCACCCAAAAAATCGATGTGTAGCCTAAAGCATGCATTCTAGGAATTTAACATGATTAACCACCAATTCGACCCCAAATTAAAACAAATCAACATACAATTATTTAATCATGCTCATTTTAAAGAGAGGGAACCCGTAGACTACCTGCAGGCCGACCGCATGTGCTCCAAATCACATTGTCAGAGCTTTTCTCTTTCGCATGGCCTCAGAACTCTGCAACACTATCAAAAATAGAATAACAATGTCAATACAGTTGTTTTGACACAAAAATCATATTTTACAGAGACAGATCCGAAATTGGGTCTAAAATCAGATTGTGGGACCTACACCGGGGATTCCAAAATCGAGTTTGTGAAAAGGAATATTTTACCTCCCAAAAATTGTGTCCTAGAATGGAACAAAATTTAGGACTCAAAACAGCCCGGAATCAGCCCATGCATTTACATCACCATTAAAGCTAAAGAAGAGAGGACAACAAATAAAACTCGAAAATTACCTCAAACGGAGGTCTCCCCGCCCAATAGTCCCCGAGCACTCCAATGCATAGCCACGCCAATTTCTAGCAACCCAGCCTTTGAATCATCCAAAAGAGAGCTAAAATGAGAGAGAAATCACGTTTAGTAAATGAGGGTTGAATGCTGATTTTCGGTTTTAAATAATGGCAAATCTAGTCGCTAAAAGGACTTCTGGTCGCTAAAAAAGACATTTTCTAGTCGCTAAAAGTCTGCACTAGATTATTTCTATTTTTTTCAAAGTATCCAAATGGACCGTCGGGATTCATTCGGTATCCTATTAAAATTAATCAGATATGCTACCCAACTAAATTCCACATTCCAGACTCAATGGAATTGTCGAATTTCAGTGAAAAGATTATTATGATAGAAATACCCCATCGGGACCCATTAGGCCTAAAACTATGCTTTTTTCCTAAATAACTAAATATCAAAAAGAAGAACTCAAGACCCAAATGAAAGGTCCAACTAGACCAAATTCAACATTTTTCATGTAATGGCGCTGACGTTATTCTCATGTGACAACTAAATCTCCAAATGTTTACCAAAGTAAACTCTAGGTCTTTAAGCTTTCCAACATCTCGCCCAAGTGCTCAAACCCTCACTAAAAGTCTTAGGACCAAAACTAAAGGTCCATTTAGACCAACTCGACATTTGGAAGCTAACCATGCTGACGAAATTTCAATTTGAGCACTTTTACCAAGAATATTGACCAAGGTCATACTTAGGCCAAAGCACAGAAGCCAAAATGCCCAATGGCACAATATCGTGTCGAAAGGCTTGGGATTCGAACCGACCATGTCACTAGCTGAAAATGATCATTCCAGAGCTGATGGAACCATCAGAATTCCATTCTGAAGATTTTTACCTGATCTTTTGACTAAAGTCAACTATTCAAGTTTCAAAAGCTCCATAATAGGGGAACGGGCATAAAACCCAAACGAACGACCACGAGACTGAAGAGTCCATGCCAACAAGTCATAAATGACTTGGGGTCACTATAGGAACACTCTAACCGATGAAAAGATGACATTTAGGCGAAAATGAACTGGAGGGTCATTACAATGCACATGTACAAAATAATAGAGAAAGTGTGTCTGTGTGTATATATATATATATATATATATCCCTTGAAAGATCTAACTATAGGAACTTTCTTCGGTGGGTGATTTATGTAGTTAGAAACTTCATATAATAGCAATAATGTTTAATATACGATATGATAAAATAATAAAATTTATCTAAATTTGTTTTGATGGTAATATATAGATATTTCTTATGTTAAATATAATATTGGTCTATAGGAAGATAGCCATTATATTTATGAGCTTAATCTTTAAGTAAATAATTATTGTTGTCTTTTCACTTTAGATTCAACAAAAAACTATGCTAGGAACTTGATTAAAAGAAACATGTTTTTACTAGATTACAAGAAAATTAAAACTTTAGAGAAAAAAAGTTATATACTAAAGACTTGGGAAAGCATGCAGGAATTTTCAACTTACTACTATTTAGGTTCTACTTCTTCAACATGCTAAATTGAGATTAATTTGACCTACTAGACTATTCATGCCGAATAAAAGTACAAGCACTAAAATTTATATCCTTTTACATACCTGAAAAAGGGGGAAAAATAAGAGTATAGTAATAAAATAATATGCATTGTGAGAGGCCACAAAATTATAATATTTTCAAAAACATAATTTCACTACAAGATAAACTCATGCTCATATCAAGTAAATAGAATTACAAATAAAGTAACTACACTACATCAAAATATTACAAAACAATGAGAAATACGAAAAAGTCACCTAACAAATGGATATTGTGCCAAAAGGAACGACAAAATCAGTAATGCACGTCAAAAAGTCAATTGAAAAAGAAAAAGGAATCGTGCTATGCCAACCAAAGGAAGAATTTTTTCAAGAGTATATAATTCATACTCTTGCAAGCTCTAACTCTAGGAATTTTCTTTGGTGGGTGATATATGTAGTTAATACTCCATATAATAGAAATAATGCTCCATATACTATATGGTCAAATAATAAAATTTATCTAAATTTATTTTGATGGTAATATATAGATATTTCTTTGGTTAAATTTAATATTGGTCCATAAGAAGATAGCTAGTATATTTATGAGCTTATTCTTTAAGTAAATAATTATTGTTGTCTTTTCACTTTAGATTCACCAGAAAAACTATTCTAGGAACTTGATTACAAGAAACGTGCTTTGACTAGACTACAAGAAACTTAAAATTTAGAGAAAAAAGTTATATACAAAAGAATTGAGAAAGCATGCAGGAATCTTGCAGCTTACTATTATTTAGGTTTAATGCCTTGAACATGATAAATTGAGATAAATTTGACCTAGTGGATTATTCATGTCAAATAAAAGTATAAGCACTAAAGTGTATATATCCTTTTACATACCTAAAAAAAAAATGGAAAAAATAAGATTATAGTAATAAAAGAATATGCATAGTGAGAGGCAGGAAAAATTATAATAACTTCAAAAATATAATTTCACTACAAGATAAACTCATGCTCATATCAAGTAAATAGAATTACAAACGATGCAACAACACTACATCAAAATATTACAAAAAGATGAGAAATACTAAAAAGTCACCTAACTAATTGATGTGGTGTCAAAAGGAATGATAAAATCAGCTATGCACATCAAAAATCAATTGATAAAAAAAAAAAAAGAATCGTGCTATACCAACCAAAGGAAGAATTTTGTCAAAAAAAAAAAATTATTCCTTCTAAATTGTAATCCCAAAAATCTTGCTACATTATTTGCAAATTGGCAGTACTTGATATGAATTGATACAAATAATGTGCTGCAATGCAATTAAGTTGGAAACACAAAAGGTAGAACAATTTTCTTAAATATCAAATACATTAACTGGTTTTTTAATAAGAGTAGACAAAAAGACCTAGCTATATTATTATAATATAGTACTCAACAAATTAATTCTTCCGTTATTGTTTTTATATGTTTCTCTTAAAGAATTTCAATAAGAGTAGATGAAAAGACTTGACTACAATATTATTAATTTATTTACTGCAGCATAAAGTACCATTTACTTTCGTATGTGTTTTTCTTGAAGATTTATTTCTCTAATGAAATAATATTTATTAGTAATATATATATATTCATATATTTATACTAAAATATTATAGGTTCAATCACGTACAAAACTTACGATTTACAGACGAACTTCTAAAATTTGCTTTTTAATTTGTTATTGTTTAATTAATAAGTATAATAATCCATCATAATTTATGAGTATGTAATTAAACTTTTTAACTTAATGATTTCTTGCTTAACCACCCCTTTATGTAATTTAAATACCATTATTCAATTAGATATTTAATTAAGAATTTATTGAATGAAGTCAAAAGATCATTACATATTTATGTAATTAAAATGATATAGTATTTACGGAGAAGGGCATAAAATGCCCCTCAACTATTTGAAATGGCACAAAATTACCTTCCATCCAGCTTTTGACCCCCAAATATGAACAACGTCAACCTTTTGGCTCAATAATACCCTTATTTGTAATTGTCCACACTCATAAAGTGGATGAAGGGTAAATTAATACCAAATCTCATAGTTTAAGGGCATTTTAGGCCCTTCTCCATTAAAATAATTTGAAATTACATAATATATGGGCTCGTATGTTTGGCCTGATTTTTTTCATCTTGGATCTTGTCCACCATTTTAAATTTTAATTTTTTTCCAACTAATGATAAATTAAAAAAGGGAGAAAAAAAGAAGAAAAATAACGACATTCATTTACGAATAGATAGTTCAATAGAAGATGATTTAATTATGCAACTATGTATACGTATACTGTAATTTTTCTTTTGCGTGCATCCAGAATTCAAAATAAAAGAATGAAAATAACTTTTTTTGCTGTCCCCACCCAACATAAAAATAATATAAAAAGAATATGAACATATATGTTCATTTCAAGTTTGAATCCTTGATATCTTAATTATGGATAAGAGATTTTTTTTAAAAAAAAAAAAAAAAGAAGAAGAGGGAAATGAACAAAACAATTGGATAACTGATAGAAAAAAATATATTAATAAAGAATATTAATATTTTTTTAGACTGACAATCAAACAGGGCGAGTATTTATATTAGTTAGATCTCTAATTATAAATTGGGCTATAATAAATTGGGTTGATTTGAAATAGGTCTATAGGAAAATATCATGAAACTGATATTGTTTTGAATACTATTTTCAAGCTTTTTGGGTCAAAATATGAATCATACGTAGTTTTCATTACTTATTTGACAAGAGAAAATATGAGCCACAAGTTTACACCAAGGATATTTTCGAACCAAAAGGTTAACTTCATGGGTAATTGAAGCTCGAAAGATGGATAGTGGGTAATTTTGTGCCAATTCAAATAGCTAAGGGGGTATTTTAGACCCTCTGTAGTATTGGATATTTAAATAATTATATGTTTTACAACATTTTAATTTATAGAGGGATAAAAACGTAATCTAACTTTGAAGTTAGGAGCTTCCACTAATAACAAGGTATATAACGCTCCTTATGGTTGAGCATATGGTGATGGTGTACTTTTTTGCTTCTTGTACAAGTATTGGAATAATAAAAATGCAACTCTATATAGGGTTCTACTTTAAAGACTTAATTATGATATTCTCTTGCTCCAATAGCAAGCTAAACAAAATATTTGGACTCCAAGGTTAAAATTAGTGGCACATAGCAATGTATCAAATCATTTTTATGACGATAGTGTCCGGACGCACTTGCATATTCTACTGTGTACTTGTTATCTTCCATATACATAGGGTAACTTTGTAATCAATGTTTAAGCAGATTGGAACCATCCAATGTCTTTTGCTTCCGACTAAGATTTTGAACTTGCAAGGTACCAAAGCTAGCTGTAAATTGTAATGATCCAGAAAAAAACTTCATGAAAACCATTGTCCAAAATTTGAAGAATTAAAAGAATCCAACATGATATTAGAAATAGAGTAGGGTATGGACTACCACAAGCTTCCTTAATAGTAACAAATTGAGCACTGAACCAGGCTTCCAGAAATATGATAGACATAACATATCGACATAATCATTAGAAAATATGGTTGCACATCAAGTCCATCATGAAGAATCACAAGCACAATAACATCCATATATGGATATATCAGCCTAGCAGATAAGCTTAGGTAAATCTGAGTAGTATTGCTAAAGGTAGAAAACCAATAACACATTTTATTTGCTTCATTAACTTATATTTCAATTTATATTTTATTGATGACACTAATCCTAAATGATCTGTGCAAAATAAAAATAAAAATAAGACATCCAAAATCTGTAAAAAGAAGGCATAAATCTAAGAAAGGAAATCACACACTTCAAAAAATAAGAAAGATTGACAAACGAGTATAATAGAATCAAGGAGATTGACTCGCGTAAAGATGGAAATAAGAAGATCCACCAACATACCACAAGGAAAGACACCCTACCGGAATCGAAGGATGAATGACTTGTTTAGTTTCAAAAAGTATTGTTGGTAATTGGGGACAATAGGAATCACTAAAATATACCAAACTTAAAGCTAGATAACCGCATTCGTACATGCTGAAATGTCTTGCTCAGATGCAGATATTCAAGTCAAAGTGATAGATAAACACACACAAAAAAAAAAAAAAAAAAAAAAGATGATTACAAGGAAGAGAAGTTACCGGTTTTCCTTTCTGAATGCATCTTGAATGCAGACTCCTTTCTTAAGTTGTTATGATTATCAATTGGTCATTCTAGTAACTGCAAACCTCATATTGAAAAAATATAGCATCGTAAGGAAACAAAGACAATTCATCAATTAGCAATGCCTTTGCCTTGATTGATACAATACGATGCAACAAATCTTTTCCACTCCTTTTTTGTGAGCGACACAAAACACAAATGCCAACCAAAATCTTTTTGATGTTTGCACGTGAAGCAACATAAGTGCAAATGTTTAAAAGCTTCACAACATGTGAAACAAAATTTGTCTTTGAATCACACTATCGATAGAAATACTCTGCATCTAAATTGATGCTTTCTCCAACTGTCCCAGCCATGTAAGCATGTAAAGCACAGTCTCTTGACACCCAATTTTCACCTCACATCTTGAGAATTCATACTTTTAAATTTTACTCATTAAATAGTTCAAAATACATTTTTTATAAATTTAATTAAATTTATCGATACTTTTCCTTATTTCTCAAAGCTTATGATTTTATAAATTAATTTTGAATATATTAATGTTTTCACGGGTAGTTGAATATGTTAAGAATATTGTCTCTATTTGATTAAATCATTATTCCTTGTTAAATTACTTTTTTATATGTCATAAATTACTCTTTGTTAATATTCATTTTAGTATTTTTAACATAGTCTAAAAATATAATGATTCACACCTATTTTATTAACCATTAATTTTGGGCCATGGTCCTGAGCCCATGGTTTAAGCCCATTATATTGTATAAATGTGGTTTGTTTTCAATATAAGTCTTACTTAGCGGTAAAATAATTTTCATTGTGGTATGAAGTTTCAAAAATTGACAAAACCCTAAAACATCTCTTCCATTTTTTCCCACTCAGCCGCCACCACCACCAAGCTCCAAACCCACCGGCAAAACCACACTTGAAACCCCAACCAATCCACCTTCATCCTCACGGTCTTCAACATGGTTCAACCAAGCAGCCCCCCCCCCTCCAAATCTCAAGACCATCCCTCCCTTTTCTCTCCTACTCCAGCAAAATCCACAGCCAGCCATCGCTAAAAAACCTCGACAACCACCAAAACCCCCCATTCCCTTCATCTTCTCCAGTGAAGTAACGACACCGGAGAACAGCCAACCTGAAACCACCTCAATTCCACCACAAAACCCCAACCAAATCCACCCAAAACCACAATAAATTCATCGGAAACAGAACCACACCACCACTTCCTCCCTTCCACATTCCCTATTTTTGTATCTTTTATTTGTTTTGCAGGTAGTCAGCAAGTTCAAATATGCAGTGTAGGTTTTGGGTCGCCCATGTGGACCGACCCGACCCGATTAAACCCAAAATTATTTTTTCTCAATAAAAAAAGAAAAGAAAAAAGAAGAAAATAAATATTAATTTAAAAAGGGGTGGGAACAGTTACATAGTAACTGTTCGAACGTTAATATGCTTTTCTTTTTAAATTAAGTTTTGTTTCTTTTACATTTTAGATGAGTGAAAACAAGAAGAGCAACAAAAACTCAAAAGAGAAGAAGAAAATACTCTTAGATTAAAGACATAGAACAAAAAGAATATTTAGTTTGTGAAACACTATCTTTGTTTCCTAGTGATTCAAAAAAGGATTTGGAGCAATTCATTCAGTTCGTGAATTTCATCCCGCTGCAACAATGAAAGTTACACAAATCTTGTACCAAACGCTATTTAAATTCTTCCATTGGTATCAGAGCCATCGTTAATTGCTCAATGATAATGTAGTATCCATTGAAATTATGTACTGATTATGTGTTATAAATTTTTTTATTATATATATATATATATATACATACTTGTGTCAAAAATATTTATATGAAGATCAATATATTTTTTTAAAACTATGGTTAAGTCGAATTCCTATGTTAGAACAAAAATGAATTTGATTGTAAATCTAAGAACATACCTTCAATTCTTCAACTTAGTATCCTGACGATGAACTATTTTTTATTCTTTGTTGGGTAAGCAATCGAAGATGATCAGTTTTTTTTTTTTTTGTTTTGGATATAGAATAAATTTTTTTTCTCTATCGTGGATGAAGGAAAGGACAGAGAATTTTTTTTCTCTGTCGTGGATGAAGTATTTTTCCTTCTGTTTGTTCTTTTGAAGTTTTTTTTTTATATATAAATATAAGATGAAAAGTTGAATAAGATTAGAGTTGTAAAGGAAAAGGAGTGTTATAGATTTTAAATGACCTTGTACTATTTTTTTTGTTTTTGTACTTTCTTTGTTGGAAGAGGTCAAATAAATAGTAAAAAGGAATAACATTAAATACAATGTCCTTTTAGAATAAGGAGACTAGTACACATGTATTTTTAATAGTACTATGGAAGGCTTAAATTTTTTTAAGAAAAACGTATGTTGCCTGATGTGACATCCATTCTAATTTACTTAAGGTAGTAAATATTGTACTTGTACAATGGATAGAATTAAAAAAAAGAAAAAAATAAAATGGTCCAATTTTTTTAGTAAAATACTTATACCATTTTCTTTGGAATCATAAAGTACTATTTTTTTTTTATGAAAAATAGACAATGATTTTGTAGTATTTTTTTTTATGTTAACAAAGTATTTATTTTAGTATATACGTTAACATAAGATTTTTCTAGTGGTCAAATAAGATTGTGGTTGACTTTAATTTTTTTTAAGGCCACGAGTTATCTTCTTTACTTAATGAAGAATAGAGATCACTTGTTTTGACTAGATTATAATTTTAATATGTGCATTAAAATTGGTCTCGATAAATTTATTTAATCCTTATGTTCTTTAAGCAGTTCCATACCTTTTATGAAAATTTGTGACATATGTTGTCGCATTAATGGTATTAACCATATTTTTGTTTGGTTCCCATTTCAGATATGGCTGAACGGGAACATGCTCAAATTACTCCAAGTGGGAGTTCTCAAAGTCGAACAAAGGGACAAGGTAGAAGAGTAAGTCACCGTAAGACATGTTTTCAAGGGCGTGAAATCGTATAGATTGGTGTGCCAAGGGTGACACAAAATCTATCAAGGAACCAAAGAGCCAGGTCGAAGGGAAAATGAGAAAAAATTTAAAGAGTTTGTGTCTTTGAAGATGTCCCTTAATATTTTAGCACGTGATTTTATTCACCTTTTTGAAATAAAATAGGCTGAACTGGCTGATTATAAGAAAATTTCATATTGGAGAGTCTTAGCTTATATAATAGACGCTCTCTGTGAACCTTCAGGTAGTAGATTGACTGATGTTTATCATGACATTTGGCCCAATCAACCTTTTAGGGTTTACATTTGTTGTCTTGAAGACTTGTGGGAGGATTTTAGTCTTTGAATTACTTGTAAGTTTTTATTGCTTATTTGTTTTTCAAGTTATGAATTATGTAGTTTGTTCTTTTTTTCTCAAATTATGTTATTGGACTTAAAAATCCTTGTTATCAAAGTCTTCAATATATTAATTATATACATTAAGAAATTAGATTTGAATTTTAATTAAATATTTAGTTTGTAGATGATGATTGGATGCATACATGTCTTTTTGATTTTACATTAAATTAAATATGAAATCTTTATGAGAATTAATTTGATTGAATGTGTATGTCGCATGCATAATTGATTAAACTTCTTGCCTAATTATATGTCAATAATAGACATGGCATCAAAAAGTATCATTACTGACTTAAACAAAGGTGAAAAACTTAACGATGATAATTACGACATCTAGAGTCGTAAAATATGGTATGTACTAGAATAGTAGCATGCTTTGGAAGGTATAAATTATGTTTTGAATATTGCACAACACATAAGGGATCTTGAAGCTTACAAAGCTTGGAAAAAGGATGACTCCACTGCAGGTGGAATAATAGTTAGTTCTGTAGTTGATGACCTCATACATTAATGTGAGGAATTCCCTATTGCTCATGCTATGTGGGCACATCTGCGAGGAACGTATGGGGGTACATCTGTAACCCGCCTCTTATGGTTGACTATCAAATTTGACACTTACAGAAAGCGTTATGATCAAAATATCAAACAACACCTTAGGGTGATGTCAAACATGATAGCTGAACTCAAGAGTGCTGGCCATGTTCTTTCAGATGACCAACAAGTTCAGGTAGTGATTCGGTCTCTTCCCAATAATTGGGAACACTTGAAGGTTAACTTGACTCATAATGATAGCATCAAAAGTTTTTTCGATGTTGCACGCCGTGTTGAATTTGAAGATGAGTGCCTTGGTGCTGCTAAATCTGCTTTAAATGCCTTTGTCGTAAGTAGATTATTGGGTACATGTATTGGGTAGCTGAATCTAAAGAAAAATTGAGAAAAATAATCAAATTTAGTTGAATTAAGATCAGAAAACGAGTTGAAAAATTCATCAAAATTGACTGGGGAAGGAGTGGCGCGTGCGCCATGAGGGCTGGTGTGGTGCACCAGAAAGTGCTCTCTGAACTTTAGGGGTTGGCGCCCTGCGCCAGTAGTGCGCCAGGGTCGCCTGCCCCCACCCATTTTCCGTCGTTTAGCCCTTCTGTGTCCTTCTAAAGTTCACTAACACTTCCTATCGATTCTAACTACTCTAAATGACTTCTAAACATATACAAATCATCCATAAACATGAATCATAACCTTGAATATATAAATTCAAATTGAAGGTGGAGCTAAGAGTCAAGTGTTAAAGAGTTCTTAGAGTGTTTTCAAAAAGTCTTTTACAGTTGTTTTAAACTTGTTTTAAGACTTGAGCATTGAGTTTAGTAAGAGTAGTTAAGTTCATGTTCTTTAAAATGATATATGGGAATTAAGTCTTCCCAAGAGTAAATGTTTTCACATTTACACAAGTGAGGAAACATTGCTTTCCAAAAGAGTTTGTAAGCTAGTTTTGAGTGTCATCTCTTTTAAGAGAAAGATTTTTGAGTAATAATCTCAAATCAAAGATTGAGTTATGTTTTTAAACATATGAGCTGGTTAAATTTTGAGAGTAGTATTAAGCACCGATATGGAGACGAGTTTGAGTTCATATAATTCAAAGTCTCCATAAACCGTGTAGCCAACATGGGTAGAAATGGTTCATACTTTTTAGATGATTCCTTAATGATTTTTAGCATAGACTAGTGGATCCACTTAGTAGTAGGTTCTATAGCCTGGCAAAGTATAGGACAGCCCTGGTAGCATGAGGCAAGACGTTGTATCATCACACAGCTCATAGTGATGGTTGTTAGTTAGAGAATCTCCCATAGAGTTACTTGTATTTTCATATATAAACTGAGTTATTGTTGTGTTTTTTAATACACTAAGTTGTTATCAACATGTTTTAAAGTTTTTCTTTATATTGCATCTTTAGTACTACTTTATATTGAAAAGAGTTGAGTTGAGTTCATACAAGGTCAGTTTATTCAGTTCCATTTTCAAGCTTGTTTTGGTTTACAATTCCTCTCACATGCTCGTACATTCAATGTATTGACACAATTTAGCCTGCATCATTTTATGATATAGATACAAGTAACCAGGGTCAGCATTCAACACTTCGTTGTTCCAGTTGAGTTTCAAAGTTGTTGGTGAGCCTTCTTGTTTCTCAAGGACCCCTTTTATTTGCGTTATCATTTTAGTTTATTAGGATCTCATGGATCTTGTCAGGACGTCCATCTCAATTATTAGAGGCTTCATAGACAGTTAGATAGTGTTAGTTCATGAGTCTTTCCATTTTCGTTTAGTTATGTTGAGACTTGGGTTGCCACTTTGGCTAGTTGAATGTTTATTTACAAAACATTCTAAGTTATCTTTGAGTTACAGTTTACTTTCCAAAGTGCTTTTATTATGAGTTAGTCTTCGGCTAATATTTAAGCCAGGCAAAGGGTTCGGTTGGGGCCAGCAATGATTCTCGAGTGTCGGCCACATCCAGAGTATAGGCTCGGGGCTTGATAATCTAGGTTCCACTAAGATGTCCCATGATCTACGAGAAATATTTTGGTGGAACGACATGAAGAGGGACATAGCAGACTTTGTGGCTAAGTGTCCTAATTGTCAACAGGTTAAGGTAGAACATAAGAAACCAGGAGGTATGACTCAAGAGATTAACATTCCTGCATGCAAGTGGGAAGTGATAAACATGAACTTCATTATGGGCTTACCTCGTACTCAGAAACAGCATGACTCCATTTGGGTGATAGTGGACAGAGTTACTAAGTTCACTCATTTCTTGGCAATCAAGACTACAGATTCAGCGGAGGAATACACTAAACTCTTCATCAATGATAGTGGATATGTTACATGGGGTTCCCTTGTCTATCATCTAAGATAGAGGTCCTCACTTTACCTCTCATTTCTGGAAATCATTTTAGAAAGGTCTTGGTACTCAGGTAAATCTCAATACAACATTTCATCCACAGATGGATGGTCAGGGAAAGCGTACCATTCAGACCTTAGAGTACATGTTGAGAGCTTGCGTAATCGATTTTAAGGGTAGTTGGGTTAATCCCCTACCTCTCATAGAGTTCGCCTATAATCATAGCTCCTATTCAAGTATTCAGATGGCCTCATATGAGGCACTATATAGGTGTAGATGCAAGTCCTCGATTGGTTGGTTTGAAGTAGGTGAAGTAGCCTTGATTAGGCCAGATTTGGTTCATGAGGCTATGGAGAAATTCAGCTCATCAGAGATAGACTAAAGACAACTCAAAGTCATCTAAAGTCCTATGCAGATGTGAGGAGAAGGGACTTAGAGTTCGAAATTGATGATTAGGTATTCCTAAAGGTGTCACCTATGAAGGGACGATGAGATTTGGCGAGAAAGGGAAGCTCAGTACTAGATATGTAGGTCCTTACAAAATCCTGAAAAGGGTTGGTAATGTGGCTTATGAGTTAGAGTTGCCAGCAAAACTAGCAGCGGTTCATCTAGTATTTCACATTTCCTTGTTGAAGAAGTGTGTGGGTGATTCGGCATCAATAGTACCATTAGAGAGTGTGGTTGTGAAGGATAGTCTAAATTATAAAGAGGTGCCAGTTAAAATTCTTAACTGTCAAGTTCATAGGTTGAGAAATAAGGAAGTCGCTTTAATGAAGGTTTTGTTGAGGAGTCCGTCCGTAGAGGGAGCTACTTGGGAAGCAGAAGCAACTATGATGGCCAAGTATCCTCACCTCTTTCCTTCCAATTTCGTTTAAGCTTAAGGTTATAGTTCCTCTCCAGTATCTCAGTTTTGTGTAATTCAATCTCAGTATCTTGTTCCTTAAGTTATTCTTGCATTTCAACATATTTGTATATTCTTGGAACTCAGTTAAGTTAGATATCAATTTTTAGTACTTAGTGGTTGGGATTGCAGCTTCTTCTCTCCATACTCAGCTTGTTTAGACTTCTTGGGGAGATAATGTAACACCTCGAATCTCAAATGAAAAAAATCCTAGTTATAAGAAAATTGGTGCCAGTACCAACAGAACCACCCACGGACCATAGGTAGAACCACGACCGTAGGTGGGGTTCCGTCGTTAAGGTCCAAATTTTGATGGTCATTGATCCTACCCACAGTCAACCAGTAGGTCTGTGGTTGGACCTAAGGATTGTAGGTCTGGCCATAGGTGAGGGTCACCAGTTATTTAGATCCAAGGAAACAAAAATGATCACTTTATTCATTAAGGCACAAGAACCAGAATATTATGAACGAATGCTCACAATGGGTGAAAAATCTTTTACTAAAGTTATCAAAGCTAGAGACATGATTGAAGATGGCATCAAGAGTGAAAGAATTAAAAGTCTAGCATCTTTACAATCTACTAGTAAGGCTCTATAAACTGGTGCTCTTGGAAGTGGAAAGAAAAAAGAGAAAGAAGTTACTATGGTAATGGCTCTGGTAGGTATTTCATATCCCCATCAACAACCTTTACAACATCAACATCGTGCTCCCCATTGACAATACCTCCAATATCCACCACATTCATACTATCAAGCTCAATCATCTTAGCAACCTCATCCATCACAATTTTCATACCCAGTCTACCACACACAACCAACATATCTAGCTCTACAATCACCAACATATCAAGCCCCACCGCCACACTTCTATCATCAAAATAATCCATCCACACCATGTCTAAATAGACCTTCCCACAATTTTACACCAGTGGGGGAGCCACTGAGTGTTATGTTTGAAAGGTTGCAAGCATCATGCTTATTATATCCCGTGGAAGGTAGAATTTCAGATCCATTGCCAAGAAGTTTTGATCCCTCTAAATCATGTGCATACCATTTGGGGGTTAAAGGACATTCCACTAATAGTTGTTATGTGTTGAAACATAAGGTTGAAATCTCATTGAGATGAAATAAATCACAATCAAGCAACTGACACCAAATGTGAACAACAACCCACTCCCGAACCCTAATGGTGCCTCAGTGAATATGATTGGAGTAGATGATGGTGACAATGATTTAACCAAGTTTACAGTGCCTATGGAGAGTGTAGAAAATTATATTCATGTGGTTGTTTCTTCTCCTCCTATAATGGTAAGAGGTGTTGCGCCTATTGAGATATTAGGAGCACAAAGTCAGTTGCATGTGTATGATACTAAGGCCATACCATGGAATTATCAACAAGCTGTGATGGAATGTCGAGGAAAGGAAAAGGTCCCTGATAAGACAAAGACTTCTTAAATGGCAAGGTCTGGGAGGTGTTATACACCGGAGGGACTAGCTAGACTAAGGCAAAGCAAAGAGAGCAATGTGCCTCCCAAATGAGTCATGACAGAAGGTGAGGCAGAGGATTTAAAACAAAATTAAGGCAAGTGAATACTCAGCTATGGATCGGTTGAAAAAGACCAATGCCCAGATTCCAATTCTCTCTTTTTCGTGGAGTTTATATGTACATAGAAATGCACTACTACAGATTTTGAGTGGAGCATACGTTCCAAGTGAAACAATGAGTGGGGTGTTGGATGGAATGATGAAGCACGTGATTGACAGTTTTCGAATCAGCTTTGATAATGAAGAACTATCACCAAAAGGATGTGCTCATAACAAAGCACTACATATAACTGTTAAATGTCGCAACATGTTTGTATCTTAAGTGTTGATTGATGGAAGCTCTAAACTTAACATTTGTCCATTGTCAACTCTCAAAAAGCTAGGATATGATACCAGTGAGCTCAAGACAAGTGATATAAATATTCGAGTTGTTGATGGGGCCAAGAGAAGTCCAATTGGAGAAATAGAGTTGAATGTATTGATTGAGCCAGCTGAGTTTGTCATGGATTTTCAAGTACTTGATATATCTACAACATACAACATGTTGTTGGGACAATTGTGGATCTATCTGGCTGGAGTTGTGCCATCTAGTTTGCTTCAGACTATCAAATTTGAATGTGATCAACAACTTCTATGCATATATGGAGAATGTGACACATCTATACATCGAGTGTAATCCATTTCATTCATTGAGGCAATAGGAGGGTTTGATGGAGCAACATACCATGCATGAGAAATTATTGATGTTACCAGCATGTGTGAAGAGAGTCAAGTCGAGGACTCAAAAGTGTCATGTGCCGCAATCATGGTTTTGGAAGAGATACTGAGAAACGGGTGCCAACCCGGACTTGTGTTAGGGAAGACATTGAATGAAGGTGACAAGCATGTGGCCCTATCTAAAAATTGCTTTACATTTGGTTTGGGATATGAACCAATTGAGGAGGAAGTGAAGGAGGCACATGAAAAAAAAAAAAAAAAAGGAAAAGGGATTTTCTTGCCAGTACCCATTCCTACCATTGATCAAAAGTTTTTCAAAACTAGTCATCGCCAAAACTTTAGACTTGTCCGTTGAAATTGCTTATGATGATATTGTCGATGGGATTAAGAGTTTGGTCTTGGAAGATGAAGATGATCATCTGGTAATTGAATATATTGCTAAAATACCGACTGTGTGGATTTTCTAAATTGGATCTGAGTTGAAGAATTGGATTTGCATCTCAGCCCCAGTTCGCCGGGAGTTTCAGTAGTTTAAGAATTTTTGCAAAAGGTTGGAGGCATGAGCTAGAATCTTTTTTTGTCATGTTCGCCTCTATATTTTGTTACAACCTTTATATTAATATATTTTTCTAGTAAAGAACTACGACTGACCTAACTTCCTTTGGATACGTAGGCAACCCACATCGAGTTCGGTCCCTTTATATTAAAATGTATCCAAGTCCTTATTTTGTATGCATGAACTATGTGGTCATATTTCCTTTTGGATACGTAGGAAACCCATATCGGGTTCGTCCCCTTTATTTTAAAAATTTTAAAAGCTCTCATATTATATTTTTATGAACTACGTTTGGCCTGATTCCTGTTGGATACGTAGGCAATCCGAGAAGGATTCAACGTGTTTAATTTGTCTAATAATCTTCTTTTCCATTTTTTTCAAATTTAAGTATCCTAGTATCAAAGATTGGGGCAGAGTTTTTTTTTTATTGCTCAAATTACTCCTATAAACCTTTTATCATTATATCTTATTTTCTAATGTTTAGAACCAAGCACCTCGAAGCTAGGGCAAATTCTCTTGAGTCGACTTTATTTTTGCTTTAGTCCTTAAAGCTTTCTTTCTTTTTTTTTTTTTTTTTTTTTGTATCAATCAGCTATCCTCACTACTTGAAAGTGGGGCAATTTCCTAGAAGCAACATTGAGATTTTCGGCATTTCATAATTTCAAATTGAGTTCAACCATAATTTCAAATTAGAGTATTCAGAATCATTTGATTATTTAAAACCACTAAAACATATGTTTAAGGTCGTCTAGATCTTTCAAATATAGATTTTTTATATTACTTACTACTGAAACTCCTTGGCTAATAATAAGTATTCAGTGGGATATCAAAGTATTTGGATGCATCAAGACAAGAATCCGTTGAAGGAACAAGTTCCCCAAAAGCACAAGTCAAACCGTTTTCTTTTAAACTCATAATTTTTTGTTGATGAGTTAGGTTCAAGTTTATATGCACATTGTGGATGTGATGGGGCATTTAACTTCTCCTTTAAGGAAAATGATGACATATACTTGGCATATAATCAAATTATAATGGTGGACATTGATTCTTGAGCATGGATTATGAGTTTGAATTTCATCAATCTTTTCATCATTTTATACACACGCATTTTATTTCAAATTCTCTAACAAATTATCTTAGTATGTAGTATCCATGAGATGACAGGATATTCGTGATTGTGATCGTGTATTCATCTTGCTTCAAACTCTTTCAAGGTTTAGAGTATAATTTCTCTCAAATTCAATTATTTTTGAATTTTTACCGCTAACGCTTGTCTTTAGGTTATAGCATTTTCTAACGGATCATGGACATAAATCTAATCTTCTTCAAATCTAATACAAATGTGGTCACATAGTATAAACTTAGCCATCTTTATAAGAGGATGTGGCATGAAATTGTATTTCTTCATCAAATATTTTGTGGATGTAGATGTTGACTTGAAAAACAATATATCAACATGGACATAAATTTACGAGCACGTACGTGTCTCTTGGAGTTAGAATTAATTAGAAATGGTTATGAATTTATACTTTTACATCAAAGATTTTGTGGATATAATAGTGGATGTGGATTTTTACCTTTTCACGATGGATCTTATAGATGTGGATTTACTTCTACATTGTGAATTTTACGAACGTGGAGTTGAATTTTTTATTTCCCTTTAGAGTTTGTGAAGGTGGACATGGGTTAAATTTTTTGCACAGTGAATCTCATGATGTTGATGTGGATTTATTTCTTGAGAGATATGGGTATACCCTTTAGTGCTAAGAGCTTGTGGAAGTGGATATATATTTTTGCTGTGAATTTGGTGGATATCGAAGTGGATGTGGATTTACTTTTGCCTCTGTAAATTTCGTGGACGTGAATTTATCTTTTTACAAATTGTGGATGTGGATGTGGATTTGTATTTTTAGAGTTCGTGAATGTGGATGTGGATTTATCCTTTTATGATTTGTGGATATGGATGTGGATTTATATTTCTAGAATTTATGGACATGGATGTGGATTTATCTTTTGAAATCTTGTGAACATAGATGTGAGCGTGGATGTGGATTTATATTTTTACAGTTTTTGGACATGAATGTGGATTTATCTTTTTACATCTTGTGGATGTTGATGTCAATTTATCTTTATAGAATTTGTGGACGTGAATGTTGATGTCAATTTATCTTATAGAATTTGTGGACGTGGATGTGGATGAATATATTTGAAATTTGTGGACGTGGATGTGAATTTATCTTTTTACAATTTGTGGATGTGGATTTATCTCTTCAGAATTTGTGAACGTGATGAGGATTCATATTTTTGCACTATGAACTTTATGGGCGTGGATGTGGATTTATATTTTTACATCATGATTTTTTTGTTGACATCATTGTGCTTCTAAATGGATGTTGATATGGATTTATCTTTCATTCAAATGGACATAAATGTGGATTTAGTTTTTTCTTCAACTCATCTCCAATTTGGGAATTCAATTCGTCTTTAAACTCTAATGTGGATTCAAAAATCTTCAATAAGCACGACATACAAGTGTAAATTTCCACTATTTCATCTTATTTGATTATATTTCTTTATCATTAACAATTGTTTTTAGCTTGTCGCTTTCCAAAAAATGACAAGATCAAAGTTGGCATCACACTTAAACTCGTGGATCATAATCTAAGCAGTGAACTGGGGTAATTGTTGAAGTTTGAGTTGAGATCGTCAGCAAGAGGTTGAAGATCAATTCCCAAACTACATTTCTACAAATGTATGGATGTGTAGATAATTCAAATCCACTCAAATCTAAATCGTGCTTATTTTTTGAGCAGTCAACTCCTTTACTTCCTTCTTCACATAGTCCGATATCACCTTTATTTGACACTGGAGCAATTTATAAAATTGTAGTCAATCTGAATGTTTACCTTTCGAACTACACTGATTCTCGTGAAACCCAAGATATGTAGGCACTCAAAACTAGAGTTTGGTCATAATATTCAATCTATTTCATATAAGTCTCTTAATTTTTCCAAATCTTCTACCTCATAACCTGTCCAGTAGAATACCTCATCAAACCCCTTCTAAGATTGTATTTGTTGATTGGGACAAAAATGTTTATTACGTCAACTTCTTTGTCCGAAAATTCTTTCATCGTTTTTGGTCAAAGATGGGACAGCGGTTAACACCCAATTTTATCCCACCTCTTCTCTAATTTATTTCTTTGCGCTTCCTAGTCATTAATATATATATATACATATATATATATATATATATTACTCTTATTATTGATATTATTCTTTTAGTTATGTTATCTATCACTTTCATTCTATTCTATTATCATTTTAGTGTAGTTACTATTGTTATCATCATTTGTTCTAAGTACAACGACTGCACATAGTTATTATTACTTTTACAAATATTTTACCGTCGTATTTTTAGTGTGTTAATATATGCATATATATTGGTCAAATAATTAAGACAAGTAAGCCCAAAGAAATTATTTTGAGAAGGAAATGCCTTGAAAATTCATTTAAATAAGGCCTAAACGAGACCAAATTTCATCCCCTTTTTATATGGAAGTTCGCTCAAATGAGCCCCCCAAATCAGAAATGTCTTCAGCCCATATTTAATGTCAAATTTTTCCAAAATATAGCCCATTTTAGCTACAATACAGCAGCCCACAACCCTTTCTTTTATCCCAAATAACATTTAGAGGCTAGGGTTCCTCTATGTGCTGCACCCACTCGTTCTTTTTCCTCTTCAGGCGAAACTTTCTAACACTTTTGCCACTTAACAGACGCTTCCCTCACCATTTTGTGCAAACCTTGGAAGTCATAGACGTGTCGCTCATTCTTTTTCCTCTTCAGGCGAAACTTTCTAACACTTCTTCCACTTAACAGACGCTTCCCTCACCATTTGGTGCAAACCTTGGATGTCATAGACATGTCTCTATCTTCTCTTTCCCACTTTCATGCTTCAAGGATCTCCATATGAAAAGAATAGTCAAAGTTATACCATTTCAAATGAAGTCAAGTGAAGAAAGATGAATTTTCTCAATATCTTCTCTATCACAATCTTGATTATCTTAAAGTAAGAATTTTGAATTTCAAACAGCTTCAAATCCCGCTCAAATCAAGCCTACTTTCATCAATAAAACACCTTTGTTTCTTGAGGAAAGGCCGAAGTTTTAGACTCTAAAATAACTCGTACTCTTCTATCTCAACTTATACAAGGTATAATCTCATTTTATTGTCGGTAAAAGAGTTTTGGATCTAAGAGCTAAAACGCTCTAGTCACTGCCCCACGGAAGGACATTCGGAATCATGAGGAGTCTCAAATGAGACTCAACTTCGTCGCTAGACCTCAGGCATACAACACTCTTTTAGTTCAATACCTCTATCGTCTCCTCACAACACTTTGGAATTGAAAAGAAGTTGGAGAACGAGAGGACTTGCATTCGTTTCTTTATTGGTTTCTCTCTTTCTCTTGAAGGGCAAGAGGGAACTCACAATCTGCATATGTTCCTTTACTCATATACTTTTTTTCCATACATATATGTTTGTGATTGATCAGCTACCTTTATTTTTTCTATTATTTATGATTATTTATTGAATTTATTGTGTTGTCATAGAATATTTGAGCCTTTAGAGGGGTAATTGGGACGTTACTTTAAACCTTAAGAGTTAATCTTTTTTTTTTTTGTAATCTTTTCTTTAGTTCACTTTTTGAGTTGTCCCTTTAATATTGTTTCATTATTTAAGCACTTTTTGGAGAACGTGATATTGACACTCTTTCAATTTGACACAATCTTTTATTTATTTTTAAAAAAAAAAAATCTATTTAAATATACTTGCTAATAAAATGACTTTTTTTCTAAAGCAAATTCCTAATTGAGGGAGATTATTTTCTTTAAGAAAATTTCAACTTGAATTTTAGTTTAGTTGTTAATTATCATCAAAACTAGCTTTGAAACTCAAGTTCTCTTAATTTTTTCAATGCAATCACTCTTGTCTCCAAATTTTGACTAATACTAATTTTGTATTAAGATGTATTTCTCATATTAGGATATATCATATAGTTTAAATACTAGCTTCTTTATATCCTTATATTAACTTTTATTTATATCATATAAGATTTCTTTTAAATCAACTTAAATTTGATCGGTTAACCATTTTTAATGGACGATTAATTGAACTCTTATCTTAGAATATCTAATTGGTTATATAGGCCGTTAAAACGGTGTTTAAATATTATAAATTTTAGGTGCCCTAACTCACCCCTTTAATAGTTAGGTGGAAAATCCTTAAATAAGTTAGTTAATCTAGGAATGACCAATATGTTGTACACTAATTTGACCTCTGTTAAAATGGCGTATAACAGGACTTCCTACGGTCCATAGGTTGGACTCGTAGAACCTGCTTTAGTCAATTTTCAGCATTTTTCTCTACTTTCCAACTTCTGAGGTGTTACACCATATTTATCATCTCCCACTTCCATCCCGAAGGAGCTATGTTCTAAGCCACATCACATGGCCTTTGGTGTTCAACCTTTACTAGCTAGAAATTTGGGCAATTAGCAACAAAATTTGCAATACACCTCTTCATACTATTTCACTAATAGACTTCTCTAAAGCCATGGTATATATTTGTGGAACCTAGATTGATCGACTATTTGGAACTATGGGCTTCTGCCGTGATGCTCTCTTGGAGGTCGTCCACCTTTGGAACATACAATCTATCTGGATATCTCAACACACTGTCTCCCTCTTGTTCAAAAGTCATCACCTTTTGTTTATGAACATTTACCTATAGCTCAATTAAGATGGGGTCTTTTTCTTGCTTCTCCTTCACTTCTGACGCTAATGAGATTCAGCCCCATTCATCACAATAACTCCACCTTTATTGGAATCTAACAAATGGACTCCCAAACATGCAAGTATGTAAACTTCCTTAGCCAACTCTTTTTTGCCCTCCTCGACATGAGTAGTACTACCCATGGATAACATGCTCAAGGCATCAACGACAATGTTAGCCTTACCTGAGTGATAGAGGATACTCATATTCTTATCCTTGTGTATCTCTAACAACCTCCTTTATTTGTGATTAAGCTCCTCTTGACTGAAAGCATGCTTAAGACTCATGTGGTCGGTGAGAACATCCACATGAACGCCATAGAGATAGTGACGTCATATCTTAAGAGAAAAAATTTCTACTTCCAACTTGAGATCATGAGTCGGGTAGTTCCTCTCGTAAATCATAAGTTTCCCGGAGGCATAGGCTATAACCTTACCATTCTGCATCAATACACAACCAAGACCCACTCTGTATGCATCACAATAGATGACAAAACGTTTTATACCCTCTTGTGTTCAACACTGGAGTAGTAAACAACCGAGTTTTCAATTTTTGAAAGCTTTTCTCACAAGCTTTAGACCATTAAAACTTAGTTGTCTTCTGAGTCATCAACTTAGTCAACAAGGATGAAATAGATGAAAACCTATCGATGAACCTTTTTTATTAACCTATCAAACCCAAGAAATTTCTTACATCCATTGGAGTGGGTTTGGCCAATTCTGCACTGCCTCAATCTTCTGAGTATTGACTCGAATTCCTTTACTAGACACTATGTGGCCTAGGAATGCCACAGATTCGAGCCAAAATTCACACTTTAAGAACTTGGCATAAAACTATTAATCCATGAGAGTTTGAAGGACTATTTTAAGATGACTGACATGATTCTCCTCATTTCTTAAGTAGATCAAGATGTCATCGATGAACACGATAACAAACATATTGAGATACTACTTAAATACTTTGTTCATGAGATCCATAAATGTTCCAGGAGCATTAGTCAAACCAAATGACATAACAAGGAACTCATAATGATAGTAATGAGTCCTGAAAGTTGTCTTCATGATGTAACTTTTGATTACCTTCAATTGATGATAGCCATATCTGAGGTCTATCTTAGAGAAGCAAGTGGCACCCTGAAGTTGGTCAGAAAGATCATAAATCCAAGAAAGGAGATACTTGTTATTTATGGTAACATTGTTCAACTAACGATAATCAATACACCTCCTAAGGGAATCATCTTTCTTTCACATGAATAAGACTGGAGTGCCCCAAAGTGAGACATTTGGTCAGATGAAACCCTTATCAAGGATATATTTTAACTCAATTGGAGCCATTCTATTTGGCGGAAGAGAGATAGGTCGAGTATTTAGAAGGATGTCAATTCCAAAATTTATATCTCTTTCAGGAGGGACTTTGGGAAGATCATCAGGAAAGACTTCAGGAAACTCATTTATGACTGGAACTGACTAAAGAGATGGTGTTTCAGCATTAAAGTCATTAACTCAGACTAAGTGATAGACTCACGCATTAGAGACTAACTTTTTGTCCTTTAGGTATGAGATGAAACGACCCTCAGGCACTACTGGATTACTTTTCCAATCTATGACTGGCACATTAGGAAACTGAAACTTGACTACTCAAGTCTTATAATCGATTGAGGCATAACAAGAATAAAGTCAGTTCATGCCTAAAATGACCTCAAAATCCACAATGTCTAATTTAACTAAATCGACCATCATGTCTTTATGATAGATAGAGATGGTACAATTTTGATAGACTCTTTCTACTAGAATAAATTCCCCGATAGGTGTAGATACATTGAAAGGTTCAAGCAGTTGTTCGGGACAATTCCCAAACTCCATGACTCTATATGGAGTTACAAAAGATAAACTCGCACATGGATCAAGTAAGGCATATACATCAAGAGAAAGGGCCTTAAGCATACCGATAACAACATCTAAGGGGTTCTCATGTTCCTAATGACTAGACAGACGGTTTGAACCTCTATTTAGTCCTGAAGTGGCACCCTTTAGTGTAGTCCTACCTGGTGGTGGTGCCAAAGAAGCTTGGGTCCTAATGCCCCCGCTACCCTAATTCTACATCGAGCATTCACTAGAAAAGTGACCCTATCTTCCACACTTTTAACAAACTGTAACACTCCAAAAATTTTTAAGCTAAGGCCCGAACTATTCTTTATTTGCATATAAGGTCTTATCAGGTTGTTCTTAAAATGTTCATATTTGTAAAGGTTAATTCTTTAGTATGGGAATGATTTTGGCTATCAATTAAGGTTAATAGAATCTCCTAGAACAAAGTTGAGTTAAAAGTTTCCTTACATATTAAGTTTCAATGTAAGATTCTTCTTAGGTCACTAAAATCTCCTAGAACAAAGTTGAGTTGAAACTTGATATTTCTTTTTGTGATAGTGATGGTGTATGTATTCCGTCTAAGGTTATAAATGTGAAGGAAGAAGGAGATAAGGTTTTACAATGAGTATTAAGTCATTTTCCTCGTAATAATGCATGAAAGTTAAGTTGGTAGAAGTGACGAGAGAATGAAGAATTATTCTAAAGGTTAGTGAATAAGAGTTCATAGAGTGGTTATAGTTCTAGGCTTGAAAGTGGTGTTGGTATCATGTGGATATTCACATGATGCATTTGATGTTTCTTGATATGGGCTCAAGGTTAGTTGAAGGTTAGTAGGTAAGTTCAAAAGTCAGAAAGAGAGTAATAGTAACTCTTTTCCCTTCCATGCTCAGTTTAACAGTCATTCGAGGACAAATGATCCCAAGGGGGAGATATTGTAACACCTCAAAAATTTTTAAGCTAAGGCCTGAACTATTATTTATTTTCATATAAGGTCTTATCGGGTTATTCTTAAATTTCTCACATTTGTAAAGGTAAATTCTTTAGTATGGGAATGATTTTGGATATCAATTAAGGTCACTATAATCTCCTAGCATAAAGTTGAGTTGAAAGTTTCCTTATCGATTCAAACAACCATATCTCTTAGAATATAAAGACTTACAAGGCCCATAATATATCAAATTAAAGATATTTGAATCCTCTTTCCAAAGCCACAAATTTCATTTCAATCTAAATTTTGAGTTAAAAGTTATGACCATTTTAGTAACCTTATACAGTGCAGTGACGAATTAGCCGACGGAAAAACATTAAAAAGGGTCTTTTTTTGTCCTTTTACCTCTAAGAAATCCCTAAATGAATTTCATGACTAATTAAAAACCCAAAACAATAATATTGTCATCACTTAATTCATCATTGACTTCTCTCTCAAACCCTATGTAACACTTTGAATCCAAAAGAGGGCACCATAAAAGATTTCAGCATTTCCAGGTGCCATCCACAATGGCCAACCACGACCCGTGGATTGAACCACTACAAAATTGTCCAGGGTGGGAACCATGACTGGACCGTAGGTGGGTCCATGGTCTGTGGTCTAGGGGTTCGTAGGTCAACCAAAAGTCTCTGACCACCATCCACGGTCCACCAGGTTGGGTCGTGGGTCAGACCATGGTCCACCAATTGGGTCCATCGGTTGGTAGGTCGGTGACAGCTGAAAGTTTTTTTAGGGGTAGTTGGTTCTTTTCCTAATTAATTAGTTCCTATACTACGTCGTTTAACCCTTCACTAAGACCCCCTATATAAGCTTTTTCAACCCCCAAATTAACCCATTCACTTTATTCTTTCAATTTCACAAAAAAAAAAAAAACAAACAAATATCCGCTCCAAATATTTCTCTCTCTAGAAACTTGAAGAAGCAGAAGATTAAAACTAGGGTTTCAAGTCAAGGTCTCAATTCCTCCATTGAAGGCTAGCATTTGGATTCAAGGTATGATAGTGTTCATCCATGGATTCCTTCCGTTCTTGGATTTCCCAAATTCCTTTATTTCAAAAGGTAGAATTCCCCAATTGAATTAGGGTTTTCTTCAATTATCATAGGTTCTTTTCATTGTTGATTTTAATGATTGAATTATGATCTCTTATGCATGAATTGATGAAATATGATGATTTTATAATGACTTCCCCATGAACTTGTGTAATCCCCATGTTTTCAAGTATGAACCATATGATGTGGGATTTTAATCTTAAAGGAAGAGTTTTATGAAATTGAGCATGTATTGCAAGAATTACATGTATTTATGATTAAATCCATATCTTACCCATGTTTTTTAAGCATTTATGATTGAAAGTGGGTTTTGAGCCTCAAGAGGTCAATTATGGACTTATGCAATTTCTTATGAAATCTATGCAAATGTTTTAAGGGTGCTTTGAGAGTAAAGTACCAATGATGATGTTGTGTTGTGAAAGGATATTCTCATAAATACATATTAGAATGATGTGAAAGGTTTTCTCACATATAAACGAATCTTTGGTTGAATGTCTTTCTCACCTAATGGAATCAAAGAGTAAGAGCTATCCTAATGAACTAGCTTGGATTAGTTGCCCAAGGGCACCTTTCCATAATTAATGAAGTCAAGTAACAAATGACTATTCCATGCAATTTATGCTTAGCACCGAGTGGATATTGATGATGGGATGGAAGCTCTCCCATTAGTAAAGGTCGGGTTTCTAGAAGCAATTTCATGAGATTGAAGCTCCCCGTTAGTAGAGGCTAGGTTTCTAGCAGTAAGTTACTTATCCCTTACTAAGTGTCCTCATAGATTGATTAGCTACTGGATCCACTTAAGATAGAAATTCATGGTTCTACCTTGGTAAGTAGGACAAGCATTTTTAGTGTGGGAGACACTAGGGGATCATATTATAGCTCAAATTATCTCTATATCGATTAAGGCTAATTCCCCACAAGTAACACTAAATTAAGGTTACTTCAAGAAGTATTGCATATGAGTTCAAATGTTTTAAGATGAAGTTAGCTTTCATTGACCATGATGTTGTGACTTATGTTTTCTAACTCTTCTGTATCATGTTTTAGCTTGGTCAATTACATATCATGAAATGAAATGTCCCTTTTAGCATGATTTAAATGTTTTATGCATGGCTATCATGCTTGGTACATTGTTTTGTACTAAAGCATACTCTTGCCTACATTTTCTCAAATGTAGGGTCCGGTAGTCGGGGTACTCAGTTTCATGGCTAGAGGTTGCTTTGAGATACTTTCGAGCTTTGGTGAGTCCTCATGCTTCGAGGATGGAGTTTTATTGTTTCACTTTCTTTCTTTCATGTTCTTTCTCTTTTGAATATGATGTATGGGCTAGTCCCAATTTCATTATATTGTATTAGATGGCTATGATGAGATAAGTGTTTTAGACTTCCTCTTTCGTTTATAAATGTTTTGGACTTAAACTATTGTTTTACTCTTATATTCTATTTCTTATGTTATGAGAGCTAAGTTACATCTAGGGGGTACCCCTGGGTCGTGACAAACTTGGTAATCAGAGCATAAGGCTTAAAATTATCCTAGGATGTCTCATAAGCCACGTCTAGTAGAGTCTTGTGCATGAGTGTGAAGCGTGTCATATTTATGAATGAGAGGCTACAAGATGATTAGGAAACTCCACTTCTTTCATTACTCTTAAGTCGTACGATAGAGTTTAACTCTATAAGGTCTCTCTCCTAATCCTTATTATATGTTCTTCAGGATATGGCGACTCGAAGAGTCTATACTAGAAGGAATATGAGGGACAATGCAGAACAAAAAGCTCCTCCCCAAGCTCCTTAAGTTTCGATCAATCCTTTGGTCGAGCAAGTGTCGAATGCGGAGTTTAGGGCTGCTTTTCAAGTATTTTCTCAAGCCATGATGGCCCAAGCCAATAGGGAGGTAGTGGTTCCCATGAACCCAAATGTGGGTACAACAGCTTCAAGAGTGAGGGACTTCACAAGGATGAATCTGCTGGAGTTTCATGGTTCCAAAGTTGAGAAAGATCCTCAAGAGTATATTGATGAGGTCTATAAGGTTTTGATGATCATGGGAGTTACACCTGTGAAAAAGGTGGAGTTGGCCACTTATCAACTAAGGGGTGTGGCTCAAATATGGTATAACTAATGGAAGAAAGGGAGACCGAAAGATGCGGGTCATCTTAATTGGGAGAAGTTTAAGGCTGTTTTTCTTGATATGTTCTTTCCCCTTGAGATGAGGGAAGCCAGGATGCTTGAGTTCATTAACCTTCGACAAGGAAGTATGAGTGTGAGGAAATATGCTCTAAAGTTCACTCAATTGTCTAAGTATGCTCCATCCATGGTTGCAGATTCGATGGCTGAGATGAGTAAGTTTGTTTCGGGTGTGTCCGATATGGTGGTTAAAGAGTGTCGAACCTCCATGCTCATTAATGACATGGACATCTCTCATATCATGGTACATGCACAACAAATTTAGGAGGAAAAACTTAAGGAAAATTCTAGGGAGGCAAAAAGGGGCTAAGGCCGGAGAAGAAAATTTCTCTAATACAAGGTCCGATAGAAAAGTTCATCCTAGATTCCGACAAAGATTTTCCGATCAAGGTTCCTCCAATTCTCCTCCTAAGTTCAACCAAGATAGGGTGTCTAACCCTAAGCCTTAAGGAGGTAATGGTAGTGGATCTTCATTGCCTAGGTCTAATTATACTAAGTGTGGAACGAATCACGAGGGTAAATGCCTATCGGGCACGGATGGTTGCTTTAGTTGTGGTAAGAGTGGTCACAAAATGAGTGATTGCCCAATGTTTGCATCTAAAGGGAGAGAAGGCAAGCAAGCTACTACTAGTGGTGCGGGTTCCAATGATCCTAAGCAAAACTAGTTCTATGCACTTCAAACTCGTGGTGAACAAGAGAGTTCTCCAGATGTGGTCACTGGTATGTTGAAAGTTTTCCAACTTGATGTCCATAATTTACTTGATCCTAGTGCTACCTTGTCTTTTGTGACTCCATATGTGGCTTTGAGGTTTGAAGTTCTTCTAGATGTGTTGTTAGAACCTTTTTCTGTCTCTACTCTTGTTGATGATTCTATTGTGGCTAAGAGGGTCTATAGAAAGTGTCCTGTTTCCTTGTCCCATAGAGTTACTCTTGTTGACTTGGTAGAGCTTGATATGTTAGATTTTGATGTTATCATGGGTATGGATTGGCTGCACTCATTCTATGCTTCTATCAATTGTAGAACCTATGTAGTCAAGTTTTAGTTCCTAAATGAGCCTATCCTAGAGTGGAAGGGGGGAAATTATTGCCTAAGGGTCGGTTTGTTTCTTGTCTTAAAGCTAGAAAGATGATTTCTAAGGGTTGCTTTTACCATCTAATTAAGGTGAGGGATGTGGATTCTGAACCCCTACTCTCGAGTCTGTCCCCGTTGACAATGAGTTTCCAAAAGTGTTCCTAAATGACTTATCCAGTATTCCTCCCGAGTGGGAAATAGACTTCAATATTGACCTTCTCCCAAATACTCAACCTATCTCTATTCCTCCTTATCGTATCGCTTTGACAGAACGTAAGGAGTTGAAAGAACAATTGAAGGATTTATTTGATAATGGTTTCATCTGACCAAGTATCTCTCCATGGGGTGCTCCAGTTTTGTTTGTTAGAAAGATAGTTATCTTCGTATGTGTATCGATTATTGACAGTTGAACAAGGTAACTATTAAGAATAAGTGTCCTCTCCCAAGGATAGATGATTTATTTGACCAACTTCAAGGAGCAAGTTATTTTTCTAAGATTGATCACTGATCAGGTTATCACCAATTGAGGGTAAAAGATGCTAACATTCTGAATACGGCATTTCGAACTTAGTATGGTCATTATGAGTTTTTGGTAATGTCATTTGGGTTGACTGATTCTCCGGCGGCATTTGTGGATTTGATGAATAGAGTGTTTAGACAATACCTTGACATGTTTGTGATTGTGTTTATTGATTATATTTTGATCTACTCAAGGAGTGAGGATGAGAATATTGATCATTTGAGGATCATCTTGCAAATTCTTAAAAGTTTAGCAAATGTGAATTTTGGTTAAGGTTCGTAGCTTTCCTTGGTCACATTGTCTCGAGTAAGGGTATTGAGGTAGATCCTAAAAAGACGGATGCGGTCAAGAGTTGGCCTAGACCTCTAACTCCTTTGGATATTAGAAGTTTCTGGGGTTTAGTCGGTTACTATAGAAGGTTTGTTGAGGGTTTCTCTTCAACTGTCTCACCTTAACAACTTTGACTCAAAAGAAGGTTAAGTCTATATGGTCTGAAGCTTGTGAAAAGATTTTTCAAGAGTTGAAAGATAGACTTACTTCCACTCCGGTGTTGACCTTACTGGAAGGGACGGATGGTTTTATGGTTTATTGTGATGCCTCGAGACTTGGGCTAGGGTGTGTGCAAAATGGGAAAGTTATTGCCTATGGCTCAAGGCAACTTAAAATCCATGATAATAATTATCCTACTCACGACCTTGAGTTAGCAGCGGTGGTTTTTGCTCTAAAGATTTGGAGACACTATTTGTATGGAGTACATGTAGATGTGTTTATCGATCACAAGAGTTTGCAATATGTGTTTAATTAAAAAGATTTGAATCTTCTCCAAAGAAGGTGGCTTGAGTTATTGAAGGATTATGACATGAGTGTCCTTTATCACCCCGATAAAGCTAAAGTGGTAGCGGATGCTCTTAGTCAGTTATCTATGGGTAGTGTTGCTCATATTGAAGAAGAAAAGAAAGAGTTGGTTCGAGATGTTCATAGATTGGCTCGATTAGGTGTTAAACTAGTGGACTCTACCAAAGATGGTGTTATGGTTCACAAGGGTTCCAAATCGTCTTTTGTGGCGGATGTGAAGGCCAAGCAAGGTCTTGATCCAATTTTGGTAGAATTGAAAGAGGCGATGATTAAGAAATACATTGAGGATTTCTCCCAAGGGGGAGATAGTGTACTTAGATACCAAGGTCGTTTATGTGTTCCAAATGTGGATGATTTGAGGGAACAAATTTTAACAAAAGCCCATAATTCGTGGTATTATGTTCACCTGGGAACCACCAAGATATGCCATTATTTACGGGAGGTCTATTGGTGGAATGGGATAAAGAAGGATATTGCGGGATTTGTGGCTAAGTGTCCAAATTGCCAACAAGTAAAGGTTGATCATCAAAAACCAAGAGGTTTGTCCCAAGACATTAGCATTCCTACTTGGAAGTGGGAAGACTTGAACATAGACTTTATAATTGGGTTGCCTCGCACCCGGCGACAACATGATTTGATTTAGGTGATAGTAGATCGGATTAAGAAATCGACTCATTTCTTTCCCATCAAGGTTTTGCTTTTCGGCAGAGGACTATGCCAAGTTGTACTTGAAAGAAATGGTAAGGTTTCATGGAGTATCTTTGTCTATTCTTTCTAATCGTGGAACCCAATTCACTTCTCAGTTTTGGATGTCATTCCAAAAGGGGCTTGTCACTAAGGTTAAGCTTAGCACGGCTTTACATCCCAAAATCGATAGGAAAGTGGAGCGTACGATCCAAACTTTGGAAGATATGTTAAGGGATTGTGTGATCGATTTTAAAGGCAATTGGGGCGACCTTTTGCCATTGATTGAGTTTGCTTACAATAACAGTTATCACTCAAGTATCGATATGGCTCCATTTGAGGCCTTATATGGTAAGAGGTGTCGATCTCCCATAGGATGATTTGAGGTGGTTGAAGTTGGCTTAATAGGTCCCGAATTGGTATAAGAGGCCATGGAGAAAGTTCAGCTTATAAAGGAAAAGTTGAAAATGGCTCAAAGTCAACAGAAGTCCTATGCCGATGTAAGAAGAATGGATCTAGTAGGTTAACGATTGGGTTTACTTGAAAATCTCCCCTATGAAGGGTGTAATGAGGTTTGGTAACAAGGGGAACCTTAGTCCCCGGTATGTAGGCACATATCAAGTTTTGAGGCGTTTGGTAAGGTTGCTTATGAGTTAGATTTGTCAAACAAGTTGGCAACAGTGCATCCTATTTTTGATGTCTCTATGCTTAACAAGTGTGTAGGAGATCCAACATCTATAGTTTCCCTAGAAGGGTTGAGAGGTGATGAAAGTCTTTCTTATGAAGAAGTTCCGGTTGAGATTTTGGACCGACAAGTTAAAAAGTTGAGAAACAAGGAAATAGCTTCTGTGAAAGTATTTTGGAGGAATTAATTAGTTGAGGGTGCTACTTGGGAGGCTGAGACCGATATGATCTCCCTATATCCTCATATCTTTCCTTCTACTCCTATTCTAGCTTAAAGTAATGAGTTCCTCTTAGTTTGTCCTTGTTTTGGGAGTCATGTATTTTTATGTGTTTCCATGATTTCTTTATGTGATGCATGTCATGAAAACTTTTGTTTTGAAAGAAAAAATGAGTTTACAATGCTTGATTTTCCTCGTGTTGTTGTGCATTAACTATGAGTTGCTTATAGACTTCATGAGATAAATTGATGAACATGCTTTAGATATGTTTTTTGAGATCGAATTGCATATGAGCTCTATGAGATTGTGTTGAGCATGTTTTTAGCTTGTAGAAGGTAGCTCCTCCTTGAACATGAGTAGTGCTGAAAATTCATGCATATTGGGTTGATAGATGTAGTTCCTACTTCCTTATGATGCCTTTGATTATATTGAGCTTGGAGTTGATGTTTCCTCCTTGTATATGTGCATTGCATGCATTATGGGCTGATAGAGTTAGTTTTACCCGTCTTATGATATTTTGAGAACATCCTAGCTAGGAGTCAATAGTTCCTCCTTGGTTGTATGCATTGCATTGTAGATTGGGTTGTTAGTTTCTCTCCTACTCTTTTAGAACAAGTTTAAGTCTCATTCGAGGATGAATGGTCCCAAGGGGGAGATATTGTAACACCCCGAATCCGAAAGAGGGCACCATATCAGATTTCAGCATTTCCAAGTGCCATCCACAATGGCCAACCACTGCCCGTGGGTTGAACCACGGACCGTAGGTGGGTCCGTGGATTGGCCACTCAAAAATTTTCCAAGATGGGAACCATGACTGGACCTATGGACTGTCGATAGGTCCACGGTCTGTGGTCCAAGGGTCCGTAGGTTGACCAAAAATCTCTGACCACCATCCACGGTCCACCAGGATGGGCCGTGGGTCACACCATAGTTGTCGACTGGGTCCGTTGTTGATAGGTCGGTGACAGCTCACAGTTAGTTCAGGGGTTGTTAGGTCTTTCCCTAATTAATTAATTCCTATACTACGTTGTTTTACCCTTCACTAAGACCCCTATATAAGCTTTTTCATGCCCTTAATTAACCCATTCACTTTATTCTTCCAATTTCACAAAAATACGAAAAGCAAATCTCCTCTCCAAATATTTCTCTCTCTAGGAACTTGAAGAAGAAGAATATTCAACCTAAGGTTTCAAGTCAGGTCTCAATTTCTCCATTGAAGACTAGCATTTGGATTCAAGGTATGATAGTTTTCATCCATGGATTCCTTTCATTCATGGAGTTCCCAAATTTCTCTATTTCAAAAGGTACAATTCCCCAATTGAGTTAGGGTTGTCATGGGTTCTTTTCATTTTTTATTTTAACAATTGAATTATGATCTCTTATGCATGAATTGATGAAATATGATGATTTCCCCATGAACCCATGTAATCTCCATATTTTCAAGTTATGAACCATATGATGTGGGATTTTGATCTTCAAGGAAGAGTTTTATGAAATTGATCATGTATTGCAAGCTTTACATGTATTTATGACTAACCTATGTTTTCTAAACATTGATGATTGAAAGTAGATTTTGAACCTCAAGAGGTAAATTATAGACTTATGCAATTTCTTATGAAATCTATGCAAACATTTTAAGGGTGCTTTGAGAGTAAAGTACCAAGGATGATGTCGTGTTGTGAAAGGATATTCTCATAAACACATACCAGCATGTTGTGAAAGGTTTTCTCACATAGAAAGGATTCTTAGGTTGAAAGTCTTTATCACTTAATGTAATCAACGAGTAAGAGCTATCCTAATGAACTAGCTTGGATTGGTTGTCCAAGGGCACCTTTCCATGGTTATTGAAGTCAAGTAAGAAATGACAATTATGTGGGATTTATGCTTAGCACCGAGTGGATATTGATGATGGGATTGAAGCTCCCCCGTTAGTAGAGGTCGGGTTTCTAGAAGAAATCTCATGAGATGGAAGCTCCCCCGTTAGTAGAGTCCGGGTTTCTAGTAGCAATCTCCTTATCCTTAACTATATGCTCCCATAGGTTGATCAGCTAATGGATCCACTTAAGAAAGAAGTTCATGGTTCTACCTGAGTAAGTAGGACAACCTTTTTTGGTGTGGGAGACACTAGGATCATGTTATACCTCACATGGTCTCTATGTAGGTTATGGCTAATTCCCCATAAGTATAATGAACTAAGGTTACTTCAAGAAGTATCGCATATGAGTTCAAAGGTTTTAAGACGAAGTTAGCTTGCATTGACCATAATGTTATGACTTATGTTTTCTAACTCTTTTATATTATGTTTTAGCTTGGTCAATTGCATATCATGGAATGAAATGTCCCTTTTAGCATGATTTAAATTTTTTAGGCATGGCTATCATACTTGGTACATTGTTTTTTACTAAAGCATACTCTTGCCTACATTTTACTAAAATGTAGGGTTCGGCAGTCAGGGTACTCAGTTTCATGGCTAGAGGTTGCTTTGAGATACTTCTGAGCTTTGGTGAGTCCTCATGCTTCGAGGACAAAGTTTTATTTTTTCACTTTCTTTCATGTATTTTCTCTTTTGAACATTATGTATGGGCTAGGCCCAATTTCATTCTATTGTATTAGATGGCTCTGATGAGACAAGTGTTTTAGACTTCCTCTTTCGTTTATAAAATGTTTTGGACTTGAACTATTGTTTTACTCTTATGTTCTATTCTTATGTTATGAGAGCTAAGTGGCTTGAATGGAGTACTTCAGGGTTCTGTATGCCATGTTACATCTAGGGTGTACCCCTGGGTCGTGACACCCTAATGCAAAACCCTAACAAAAAATCAAAGTATAAGACTCCATTCAAGATTCTTCTTCAAGGTAAGTTTTCCTCTAAGAATTCTATTCTTTCCAACTCAAATTCCTCCATATAATTATGAATCACTAATGAAAATCATAATTCTTGGCCATAGAGATTTTAAGAAACCAATTTAAGAATCTCAAGAAAGATTTTCTTGATTGTTCTCCTTCAAGCTAGGGTTTCAAGGCTTCTAATCACATTCTTCTTCAAGATTCTTCAAGATACTTCAAGATTCTTCAAGAACCTTGTTCTTCCAAGTATGTAAGAATATCATAGTGTTGGACTAGTTCATCCTCACGCCCTACATCTACTTTCAAATCAGTAAAAGAGTAATCTAGGATTATACCCCTAGATTTGAGTACTCTTGATATGAGTTGATTTTGAGTTCTAGAGTTCCTATTTCTTTTTGAAATTCTACTTCTAATTATTGAATTGCTATATTTTATGCATTAACATTCTTGAGTTGAGTCGTTTATGTCCATAATTTCGTATGAACCTATGAATTGAGTTATAAATTTTGAGAATATTTTTAAAGCCAACACTTGAGTTTTAAACTGAGATTTTTTGAGGAAGTAAAGATGAGTTTTGAGAAAGAGTTGTATTCATGAGTTTCTACCTAGTTATTGAGGTCCTAAAGTTGAGTCGTTCATATCCATAATTCCGCATGAACCCTACGAATTAAGTTATTAAGTCTTTAGAGTCTTCGAAAGTCAATCATTGTGTTTCAAATTGAGTTTTGAGATAAAGTTTAAAGGTTCTATTTCATAATGACTTAAGAGTTTCTAATGTTATTTTATTTATATATATTCATATACATATGTACCTATGTTAATTATTAGACTTGAAGATAAGTTCATAAGTGCATGTTTTCAAGAAGATAAACATGTTTCATGTTTTGAAAAGTATTTCAAGTAATGTAAGATACCCATTCTTTGTAATGGGTTAATTGAGCACAAAGTTATATTAATTATTTTGGGAGTAGTATCGAGCACCGAGCTGGGTTAAAGTCTTTTATGATTCGGAAGTCCCATAGAACTACATAGCAAATGTAGGATATGATAGCATTGATTCTTCATGCGACTCCTCACTGCCTCTAAGAAGGCCAATTAGATGGATCCATAGTCACGATATCATCCTATACTCCCTGCGGTAAAGGATTGGCCCTTGCAACGTGCGGCGGGACGTTGTATCATTTCTAGATTCATAGTAATTGTTGTCAGTTAGAGAAACTCCCTACAAGTAAAGTATATTATTTTCATGTTGCTTTCATTGTATATTTTATTGTAAAGCTTAAATGGTTTTCACTTCATGTTCATGTATTGTTTCAGTTGAGTTGCTTTCAGTCATTAAGTTCAGTTATTTGTTTACTCAGCCATATTACATACTCGTACATCCCATGTACTGATGTCATTCGACCTGCATCCTTTTATGATACAAATATAGGTGTTCGTGATTATCAACATGCGCTTCATTGAGATCACTCTGCACTCTAGTTTACTTTGGTAAGCCTCCTAGTATTCCAGAGGACTTTACAGTTACTTTTAGTAGTTTTGAGGTGTCGTGGGTCTTGTCTCAACATCCTTTCTTAATAGTAGATTTTTCACAAATAGACAGTTTTGGAGAGTCTTTTGGTTTCAGATATTTTATTCAAAACTTATGTTTCATACTCAGTATATCCAGTTCAGTTTTGAGATTCAGTAAATCATTTTTTAAACACTTCTTCTAATTTGATGCTTATGTATGCTTGGATTAGACTTCCCCTTGTAGTCAGCAAGGATAAGGGTTTGCTTGAGGGCCAGCAATGGTTCTCGAGTGTTGGCCACATCTATGGTGTAGGCTCAGGTCGTGACAAACTTGGTATCAAAGTATAGAGTTCAAGTGTCCAAGGGTGTGCCCATGAAGTCGTGTCAAGTAGGATCTTATTGATGGTTGTGAAGGTCCCACTTTTATAAATGAGGGACTACATGCATTTAAGAAAAGTTTCCCTTCTTTAATACTTTAAATCATGCAATAGAGCTGTGTCATAAGGAATTTATTCAGAACTCATACGTTTCTCAGATTCATTCAACTATCTCCTATACTCATGTCTTTCTCAAGTCTTTTGCTAAGAGTAACTCATCGATAATGAGAAAGACATGAGACTACAGAGGGGATTAAGAGAAGCCCATGAGTGAGCTTAAGTGTTGAGATTCAAAAGAATGCACTCTTATTCATATGAATCGTGCGTTCGAGCTAAAAGTGAGATGTATTCCCAGACTCTTTTCGCTAAACCTTGTTTCAGTTGAGACCTTTATGTGAAAGTGTGTTTTGGAGCTTAGCTAGTATTTTCACCCAAAAAAAGATAGTATGAGTTATGAGATTATAAGCAGTAGTAAGAGTGCCCAAAGTTAGAAGAATGCATGCAGAGGTTCAGTAATCTAAGAAAGGGAGATAGTAATGAGGCAAGCTATGTTATTATAGTCACCAAGTAGGTTATTAATGAGGAGTTTTCCCTTATTGGTAGACTATGAAATAATAATTTTGTATAGAGTTCATGATAGAAGGTAGAGGAATAGTTACTAGTTAGGGTGAGTTAGAGTATACTTTAACTAGAAATGAGGTTATGAAGATGTGTCATTCTGTTAGTAATGACCAAGTGTAGGTGTTGAATAGAAGGGCATGAGTATTCATGAGGTGATATCTCTAAGGTAGGATTATGATCTTTAAGGGAAAGCCCATAATATTCAAAGGGTTATAGAACTAATTAGGCAATGACGCAAAGTGAATGATTAAATAGTACTTAAGTCGTGAAATTGAATGTGATGATAATTCGTAAGTGTGTAGACAAAGAGATAAAGATTGACCACTTGTCATGAGTTTTTAGTGGGCGAGTGTTTCTTAATTGTTATCTAGTAGTTGTAAGTTAATATAGTAAGCGAGAAATCATATCGATATCGGGCTTTAGTAATAAACATTAAGCTTGAATTTGAGATGAGAGCAGTGGTCAAAAAGAATGGAAACATGTGAGTGGTGATGTTACTTCGAGATCTAATATGGTAGATTTGACATAGAGTAGGTAAGAAATTAAGGTGTTACCTTTAACAAGTGTGAGTGTGTTGCGCCCAAATCGCTCACGCAAGTGTACGTGGTCGTTCAAGTATTAAAGTGGATCTTTTCAAGAGCTGGGTATCGTACCCACAAAGACTTACGATTAGAATAACTTAAATTTTCCAGTGCTTTCAGCTAAACACAAGTGTTATCAAGATTTCAAGATTGATTGATTTTATAACCTAATAGTTAAACAAAACTAAACGAACATGATTCAATTTCGAGGGTTTCAAACAATGATTGGGTAAAGTCTAGCGCTGCAGCTCTTATCAGGATTCATGTAAGTTACTTGTTAAACGAATTTTATCAACTATTGAATAAATGATCATAGGGTTAAATATATGATTATGGTCTCCCGACCTCTAATCATCTATGATAAATGGCAACCTAACTACATCGTCGAGCGGGGATAGGTTGGACCAATTATCGAGCATTATGATTTCTTCCTGTATAATGACCAAACAAGGTTTCTAGGTATATCCCTATCCTAGATACAAATTAACTCTAATTCTTAAGAGAAAATCATGCTCCTTATGCCCCACATTCTATCCTCTTATTCCTCTCCCGAGTTCAATTTGGACAATATGTTTATTTCAATGGTGATCACATATGAAATACGAAATACAGAACATAAGAGAGATTCAGATGATAGTTAAATTCAATCCATAAAAACTCAGTAACTTACAACCATCCTGTAGCCACATCCCTAGAACTAGGGAATTTAGCTACTCATACTAGTATTTTCGATCAAACAATGGTTAAATACCATAAAGAGATCGAAAGGAAAAGAGTTTAGGAAAGAACCCTAAAAACTTATGAAATAACTCTTCAAATCGTCGTTCTTCAAAATCCCAAAAAAAAATATCTTCTAAAATAAAATATTTATCTATTTATAATTAATTTGAAACAGCCAAATCTGGCACACTATGGCGCGACGCAGAGATGTTTCTTAGATTCACTTCGTGGAAATCAAGCCTTCTCCGTGACGTGGCCGCTCCACAGACTATTCTATCTCCAATTTGACTTCTCAAACCAAATTCTAGCTTCCTCCCTAGGACGCAGAGAGGACACAGATCATTCTGCCTCACTTGCATTTCATGGCTCAAAAGGGAAAATCCCTCACGGACTTGCCTTTGTCATTTTCTTCTTTTCTCTTTTTTTGCTGTCTTTTCACCTTGGGTCCTTCCACCTCCATAATGCCTATTTTAGTGCTCGTTTCTTCATTTACAAGCACCTACACAATTAATCATCTTGGTTAGCATATATACAATCAAAAGACTCGACACGACTACAAACTAGCATAAAGCGAGTCTAAACTTGGTCAAAACGTGGGTGTTATTAGGTTCTTAGGCATATAAATACATCTAAGATCAGAGTGCTACAAGTATGAGATTCTAACTTTTAGATGAGAGCAATGAAGTGTGGCTAAATCATTAGATTAACAAGATATATAAGAGGTGTACTCGACTACGAGGTTCCAATTAAGTTAATTATTATTTTCATGTGTGCCTAGATAGTATAATTGAGCTATTAATGTGTAATAGGTGGAGGTAAGCATTAATTTTCTTCCCTTAAGAGCTAGATGAAGCAACATTTTAAGCCATTGAGAAGAGGTTAAGAGAAGCATCTTAGAAAGAAGTCTTAGAAGGAGTCTTAGTACATGTTTATGGAAAGTTCAGTAGCCATGAGATAATTCTTTCCCAAGTATTAGAGTAGATGGAATGTAGACTAGTTTAGAGTTCAGTAGCCACGACATAAATTATCGATATCTCTACATTTTTCATCAATTTTAGGTACCTGAACCTTTGTCAAGGTTTTATCAAGTGTTATGTCATGGTGCTCTTTTAAAGCACTTGCCTCATTATCATAATCATTTTGATAATTTTCTCCTCTCCTACCTCAAGGAATTTAACATTTGGAATCGATTGATCTATCACGCTTTTAACTTACCATAGACTTTGTCCTTCAAGGACCATTTATTAGAGAATTTACAGCTTAATTAAAATATTGGGTCAGTAAATACATCTGGCAAATTATTTGCAATATTTGCAAATGAATAATCTATTGAACTTCAAGTTCATATTTTTTTAACGAGGATCTAGATAATTCCCCCCACACATAATTTTCAGTCGCTAATCATATCTCCCCCTAATGCTAGAAAATCTAACATTTACCCCCAACCTCACTTGGAGATCCATCTTTGTGTGTGGTGGAGCAATAAATCATATGTGTGCACATCAAATTTTTAGATAGAAATAATTTGGTTCCTGACCCTGAACCAACTGTGATGGCAGAACCTTATTGGCTTGATGCGTACATGTTAAATAAACTCATCTCATACCAAATTTCATTTAGGATATTTGTTCTCATAATCAATGGTCTAACTATAATTGGAGGCATACAATTTATGTTAAACTAACCAACATTATCAACATAATTTTATAGTTTGGAACTGTGCTCTAAGTTAACAATTCGAGCAAACAACCTTACAAAAACTAATTTGTAAGTTGATACAAATGCACATGTGACCATACCATATATGCATCAATTAAATCCTAATAGTAAGTGGTCCACATGGCAGGTGAAAGGGCTTATATTCACCTTTCTATATGTTCCAAATAATTTTAGGGGATACAATCCCAACCTTAAATGGTACATTGATCATTTTATCATGAGAATAAGCAACACAAGAGAATTCTTGAAGAATCTTTTATTTCTTCAAAACATATAGTCATGTGAATTCTCAAATTCTTTTGTATCACATTTGAACCGGAATGGCCAACTAGTTATGCCAACTAATATTTATTCCCGTAAACTTTTGGTTTACTTCCTTCATCATGCTCATATTATTATACAACAAACAAGAGAAAGGTGGGTAACCTTTTACATAAATATTCATAACCCGCTTTGATTGTAGTAATCTGAAGATATTTAATCTTTCAATAATTTACAGTCTCAATATAATAATCATTTTTCTTTTCAATTCCTCCGAAACTTAAAAAGTTTCTTTTGAGACTTACTACAACCCCCATATTATGAACTATTTCATTTCTAGATATTAACAAATTACTCCTTTCGAAACTCTCAATTAATATTGTGTACTGCCACAAATTTCATAACATCATTCTTATGGCGACCATCTCCTTCAAGGAGAAAATTATTATTATTGTCATGGTTAAAATTATTACACACAAGAGTTATTTCTTGAAAAGCAACGACAAATTTGTGTTGCCACACAAACAATATTTATTTTGGTCATGGCCACAACCTTTATAGAAAAGAATTATTTCTCTCTTTTGTCCTCCAAAACATACCACAATATTTGTGTAGTACTCAAAGTATATGACCAAAATGACCATTTATGTCAAAATATATTTTTTTCAGTCTCTCAAACATCATGTAGAGGTGAGATGTGACATTTATCCAACAATGCACGGACATGTCCTTATCCATATGAACACAAGTCACAGTCTCTTAATAAATGACCATAACCATTTGTACATGCTCCATAAGTTTTTATTAGAAACTCATTGTCATGCTTTGACTTTATCAATTTATGTGACTCACCTCAACATCACTTTAAGAGGTCAAATGTACCAAATGTACTACCACTTTGTATTCCTTTATTTTGATGGAGGATTTACAATACTTTTCAAATTGGGTTGCACAAACAACAATGTGCCCAATAACTTTCCATACCACTTTGATGGATAAAAACTACCTTCACATTTGAAGGACCATCTTAAGAACCCATAATATTCTTCCTTTTAATTACCACAATGGTGATCATTAACATTTTACCACACTCACATTCATACATTCAATCACTTGTCATTTTTTCAGACATATTATGCACTCTTACCACATTCACATAAGAGAATGGAGCAAATTAATTGGGCAAATTTCATGACTTTCAGTCAAAAGTATACAACTTTATGTTAGTCATCATCATATCATCACTATAGTGCATTAGGACTTAAACTCAATGTCTCGCCCACATAAAGATGTCTTTGGTCATAAATCAACGGGAGTTGAACCCAACTTTTTATTATCATGGTGCACCGAGACTTTAACTCGGTGTCCTACCGACTTGGTACGGTGAAACTTGAATTCACCGTCTTACCCTCAATCAATGTTTTAACAAACCAATTGCATTACCAAAAAAACAAATATTGAATACCATATAATCTGAATTTGACTTAAAAATGAACAAAACTAATTAATTAGAACAACATGTTGGAACCATACAAAAGTTCCAAGTTAAAATAAATTAAAACATTTTAATAGTCGCTCTCAATATTGTTGTGAAGATTATCATAATTTACTAACCATTTTAAAATAACTAAAAAATAAGCTTTGTTAGTACAAATAATATATAGGATATGAAGTATACCTTGCAGCTAAAGAATAACTAGGATAATTCATAAAAATCAAGAAATACCTACCATTGATTCTTGACGAAGAATGAGCAACTCATGCTCATAACGTGTTGTAAAATTAAAGAAAAATAAGGCAAGAAATGTAAAAGATGAAAGCAATAGAAATAAAGAGACAAGAGATGAGAGTTTTTCTTATTCTTTCAAGTGTTCAAGTGTTCACAAAATCTTCAAGTGTATACAATATGAACCATTATGCCACTATTTATAGTGTAACATAGAGGCATACAAAAGGTTAGTCATAAACATGACATCAAACATGCATATAATGGAGGAGGTTATGGAGGTGAAAGGTTACAAGAATAATGATCATAAAGGTGGATGTTAGTTCATAATGGAGGAAAGTAATGTAGTAACTTCTTGGTGTAGTGGACATCCACAATATAGTATTTTATAACAAAAGAGAAGTGAAAAGTAATAAGTATAATACCAAAATGTCTATTTTGTCTCATATGGTGTGTGCCAATACTGATATGTAAGACTTTTTATAATTTAAGAAAAAAGCAAAATAATTTTTACAATAATAGTTCTACTTTGAGTTAGACAAACAGAATACTCATTTACTTGAGACACATCCTAAAAAAATATTTTAAAAAATAGAAAATAAAGTATAATATTATATCTTATATATTATATAAAAGAGAATACTAGGTTTGCCTACGTAGTAACCTTAGAATTCATGAATTTACTTTTATGTTTTCCTTCAAATTTTAGGCTTCTTACTCCTATCTTACTTTTACCTTTAAATAGACTTCTTCAACTCTTGTGTCATTCAGACTGTTGTATTCCTTCTATTGTGTCTCTTTAGGAACTACCTATAAAAACTAGGCAAACCATACCCATTGTAGTACCTTCATCTTCGTGAAAAATTTCATCCCTAATTTCTATGGAACTTCACCAATTCCTTGGAAGTTTTCTTTGTATCTTCACCAAAAAAATAATGAAACAAAACTATAACTTCCTTGTAGTTTTTTTCTTGATTCAACATATTAAAAGAAAACTATTTCAATTGCTCAATTCTCAAAGAACTGAGCACAATCATGACAATTTTTTGGTTCGTACCTACTTTTTTTTGTGGGTTTTTCACTCCGGTCATCACTTTATCCAAGAACTCATGTTAGTATTTTTCACGACTCAAGGGTGCCCCTAGACGTAGCAAGGAACATAGAACCCTGAAAGGGCACCATGTAAGCCACTTAGCATATCATAACATAAAGCATTGCAACAATAAGAGTAAAAATGCATTACAAGTCCAAAAATCTTTATAAAGGAAAACGGAAGTCTGGACTTGTCTCGATTAGCCATCTATGACAATACTTGAGTCAAAATAGTGTCACAGCCCAAAACAACATAATTCGAAAGTGAAAATACAAGAATGACAATACAATGATAATGTCTGTCCTCGAATCATGAGGACTCACCACGAGTAAGAAGAAATGAACAAATCCAAGCTCTAGCCACAATGGGGGCCACTTTGAGAACCGGACCCTACACTTGGGGACAATGTAGGAAAATATGGGTTAGTACAAAAATGCACAAAGTATAATTAGTCATGCATAGAATCCTTGAAAACATGCTAAAAGGAACATTTTAGTTGGATGTATGCAATTTGTTAAGTTAAAGCATCATTTGAATGATAATTGAAAATCATAAGTCATAAATATATTCAACTCATAGATCATCATATCATAATAGGAACATACCATAAATACCCCAAAGCATACTTGTGCAATACATGAATAAGATCTCATAATCCCACCCATACTATGTAAAGCTTCTTGACTAACTATAGTTCATATTTCATATTCTTGTTCATACTATCATAATGGGAAATTATCCTTAACCAACATAGACCATGTGAGATTACCATGGAATCCGGTGTCTACCCACACTGAAAAGGGGTTGTCCTACTTGCCTAAGGTAGAACCATACTCTTAGCTTAGGTGGATCCACTAGCTAAAGACCTATGTGGGCACATAGTTATGGGATAAGGATATTGCTACTAGAAACCCGACTCAACTAAGGTATAAGGTTTCCATCTCATGAGATACATACTTTGGGAACCCAGACTCAACTATGGTAGAAGGAACCCATTTGGAAAGCCGGACTCAACTAGTGTAAAAGCTTTCATTGGGAAGCCGAACTCAACTAACATATAAACTTCCATCTCATATTCGTATCCACTCGGTGCTAAGCATTAATTCCCATTGATTACATATTAAGTCTTGACTTCAGTGCATATTCATGGAAGAATGTCTTGACACTCAATCCAACATAATTCATATTATAGCCAAACTCAACTATCATATAAACTTAAGTGCATATTCATGGATGTAGGTGTAGATCTCTAGTTGGTTGGTTCGAAGTAGGTGAAGCAGCCTTGATAGGACCAGATTCGTTTCATGATGCTATGAAGAAAGTTCAGCTCATTAGAGATAGACTTAAGACAGTCCAGAGTCGCCAAAAGTCCTATGTTGATGTAAGGAGAAGGGACTTGGAGTTCCAAATTGATGCTTGGGTTTTCCTGAAAGTGTCACCTATGAAGGGGGTGATGAGATTTGGCAAGAAAGCGAAGCTCAGTCCTAGATATATAGGCCCTTACATGATTTTAAAAAGAGTTGGTAAAGTGGCATATGAATTAGAGTTTCCAGCAATTCTAGCAGCGGTGCATCCGATCTTTCACATTTCGCTGTTGAAGAAGTGTGTGGGTGATCCATCATCTATAGTACCATTGGAAAGTGTGGCTGTGAAGGATAGTCTCACTTATGAAGATGTGCCAGTGGAGATTCTTGATCGTCAGGTTCGAAGGTTAAGAAACAAAGAAATCGCTTCAGTGAAGGTTTTGTTAAGGAGTCAGTTCGTAGAGGGAGCTACTTGGGAAGTAGAAGCAGCCATGAAGGCCAAGTATCCTTATCTTTTTCCTTCTGATTCCACTCCAGCTTGAGGTAATAAATCCTCTCTAGTCTTTCAGTTACTCAAGTGTAAAATCAGTCTTAGTGTAACACCCCGGAAACTAGTAGGCTAAACTAGAGCTTAACATGAGGGTTAGAGTATTGAATGTAACTCCCCGTACTTAAAAATAAAGGGTTTCATGTTAGAACATCAAGGTATGACCCCAAGGACCAACCAGGGGTCCTTGAGGAGGGCCCTAAAAACTGCCCTACAACAGTGAACCACAACCCACGCCTCATGGGTGAGGGGCCGTGGGTCAAGCCCTGAAAATTAAACCTCTAAACCCCAACACAAGCTTCACCAGCATGGACCATGGGTCCAACCACAGTCCATCAGTGAGGGTCGTGGATGGGGTCTATAAATTGCTTTTTGGTTGTTAAGTTTAGGGGTACTTTGGGGTTTTTCGATTTTAATTAATATTAAGTGATGTCATTTTAGCCCAAATCAGATCACCTATATAAGGATTTAAACCCACTAAATTATGTCATCTACCTTATTATTTCTAAAACCCAAAACTTCATCCTCTCCAAATATTCTCTCTCTAGAACTTCAAAGAAGAAGAAGAAGGAAGTTGGAGCTTGGGTTCAAGGAGCAAGGTCTTCTACTCAAATTCATTGGGTTTCATTGCTAAGCTATGGTAGCTCTTCATCCATGGAGCCCCTTAAAAATCCCAATTTCAAAGATAGAAATCCCCAAAAGCTAGGGTTTGATTCCAAAGTCATGGGCTCCTTTCAAAAATGATTCTTATGCTTGAATTACTTTATATTATGATTGAATTGATGAATTATTATGGTTTTTATGTTGAAATCCCTAAGAACCCATGAAATCCCCATATTTCCCAATTATGATCTTGTGATGTGGATTTGTGGATGAAAGAAGAGTATTATGAGATTATGCTTGTAGTAATTGGGTTACTTGAATTATGTTAATATCCATGTCTAATGTAGTGAATTCTAGATGTATTGATTCAATATGAGTTTTGATCCTTGAAAGGGCAAATTATGATATTATGCATGTTTATAAAGTCCTTGTATATGCTTTAAGAGCACTTTGAGAGTGAAGTGAATATGATTATGATCTAGTTGTTGTGTTGTTGAAAGGTTATTCTCATATACACAATTATGTATGATTATGATATGATGTGAAAGGTTTTCTCATAATATGATGATTATAGGGTTGAAAGGCTTTCTCACCTATTGAATCTATATGAAAACATGAACGGTGAAAGGTTATTCTCACGCATGATCTATGAGCTATCTTATGAATTATGTTGGATTGAGTGTCAAGACATTCTTCCATGAACATTAACTAAGTCAAGACTTAATATGTAATCCATGGAAATTAATGTTTAGCACCGAGTGTATATTGAATATGAGATGGAAGCTTTTACGCTAGTTGAGTCCAGCTTCCCAATGAAAGCTTTTACACTAGTTGAGTTCGGCTTTCCAAATGGGTTCCTTTTACGTTAGTTGAGTCTGGGTTACCAAAGTATGTCTCATGAAATGGAAACCTTCTACCTTAGTTGAGTCCGGGTTTCTAGTCGCAATCTCCTTATCCCATAAACTATGTGCCCCCATAGGTTATTTAGCTAGTGGATCCATCTAAGCTAAGAGTATGGTTTTACCTTAGGCAAGTAGAGAAACCCTTTTCGGTATGGGTAACACCGGGGGTCCATGTATAGCTCACATGTTGGTTAAGGCTTATTCCCACTATGACAACACCAATATGAACAAGAATATGAATTATGAACTATGGTTACTCAAGAAGCTTTACTTAGCATGGGTGAGATTTATGAGGTCTTATTCATGCATTGCACAAGTATGCTTTGAGGTTATTTATGATATGTTCCTCTTATGTTATGATGATCTATATGTTCACTATGCTTATGACTTATGCTTTTTCCACTATTTTCATAATGATGTTTAAACTTAGTAAATTGCATGCATTCAAATAAAATGTCCCTTTTAACATATTTTCAATGTTTTTATGCATGGTTATCATATTTAGTGCATTTTTGTAGTAACACCTACCTTTCCTACATTTTCCCCAAGTGTAGGGTCCGGTTCTCAAGGCGATCATCGTTGTGGGTGGCGAAAGCTTGGAATTGCTTATTCTCCTAGCTTGTTGGTGAGTCCTTATTATTTGAGGACAGGTGTTATCTCATTGTAGTTCATTTCTTGTATTTCCTTTTCAGACTATGTTGTATGGGCAATGTTTTTTTTTCAATTCAAATATTGTAATAGATGGCTATGTTGAGACTTAGAGTATAGACTTCCGCTTATCTTTTATGAAAATTTTAGCCTTGCAATGCATTTTTACTCTTACTGTTCTATTGCTTATGTTATGATATGCTAGTGGCTTGTATGGAGTGCTTCGAGATTCTATACGCCATGTTACACCTAGGGGGCACCCTTGGGTCGTGACAATTAGCATCATGTTCCTTCAGTTAGACTTGCATTTTCAGCGTATTTACATGTTCTTGGAAATTAGTTCAGTCAGATTTTAGTTTCCGATACTTAGTGGTAGAGTTTACAGCTCTTCCCCTCTATTTTCAGCTAGTTTAGTCTTCATTCGAGGACGAATGTTCCTAAGGGGGAGATAATGTAACACCCCGTATTCTAGATGCACTGTAAATGTAGAATGCTGTGGTCGCAGGTTCCACCAACGGGCCATCTACGGACCATCGTTTGACCCACGAACCGTAGGTGGGGTTCGTGGTTGGCCACCTGCAGCCCCTCCCTAGAAACTCCAAAAATTTCAGCCAAGGGTCGACCCACGCCAGGACCTACGGACCATAGGTTTGACCACGGACCGTGGTCCAGGCCGTGGTTCAGACACCTCTCATTCCATCTCTCTGAAGCCAAATGACGCCCTGCTAGGACGGACCATCGGTCAGTCCACAGTCCGTCAGTCAGGGGATGTCGGTGGCTTCAACAAATTTTAAGACAGGGATCATTTGGTCTTTTGCTTATGCGTTGAACACCTAAACTACATCGTTTAACCCCTAAACTACGTCGTTTTGGCCAACTTTAGCCTAGTAACTTAATTAGAACTTACCTTAGTTAAGTCATTATCTAAAATTCATCCAATTTGAATGAAAATGAGAAGAGAGAGTCGACTAACCCTCTCCAAGAACACAGAAAGGTTTCCTCAAATTCCAGCCCCAAAATTGAAAGATTTCTTCGTGAAATTCGTTACCAGGTATGTGGGATTTCACTAGTGGGTTCCTTTTACCCATTAGGTCCCAAGAATTCAGTCAGATTCTTGATCCCCTTCATTATGTTTAGACTGAGGGTTTCTAGAACTTCAGATTATTGTTGTGATTTAGCTGTTAGATTAATTCTAATCAGAATATTATGTCTTCGTAACTATGTTGCTTAATTCTTGCATGAATTTCAGAACCCTAGTTATGTAGATTCGTTTAGTTCATGAATTATAGTTACTAGGTAGGTCAGTTTATACAAATATACATGCATCAGTTTACAAATATTTCATTATCAGTACTTAATATTGCATTTTCAGTTAGCATGTAAGAATCTCGAGCTATCTAGTTTATTGCAGTTATGTTGTGCTTTATACCTTTTAGTTGGGGGTAGGCTTAATACCAAGTGGACTAGGGTCATTCACCCTCATAGTCCCAAAACTACGTGCCCCCGTAGGTTAAGTCCCCTCTGTGGGCATCATATTTAGTGATCATGGCAGTTATGCCTTTATACCCTTGGCAAGGTATATTGGGTCCTCTCGATGGGGTGATACATCGAAGTCTATGTTTAGCTCACGTGGTTTTATGTCGGTATAAGTAGCTCCCACAGTCAGATTCTACTGCATTCACCAGGTTACCAGTTATATCTCAGTATTCAATATGTTATGTACTTGGTCGTTGTATTCAGTTTAGTTCATGTTTAGTATGTTTGGTATATTCGTTATGTTCATCTTATATCATTGTTCAGCATGCTTTATTTCAATTATGTATTGTTGTTTAGTTTTATCCTATCCTGCATGCTCAGTACATTTCAACTACTGACTCATACTCTGCAATACATCTTCTCGTGATGTAGGTTCAGGTCCTCAGCATTCAGATCACGCATAGATCGGTTCCCGATCTCCAGTTCAGCAGTATCAATGGTGACTCCTCATTGTTTGAGGACGATAGACATGTTTTCTTTTATTTTTAGTCTTTTTAGTAACAGTTTTGCTAGAGTTACCTGGACTACATCGTTTAAGTCAAGGTCGTTTTGGTTTTTTCCCATGCGTAAGATACCTAAACTACATCGTTTAACCCCTAAACTATGTAGTTTGTGTCAGTTTAAGCCTAGTAATTTAATCAGAACCTACCCTAGCTGACCACTCTCCTAAATTCATCAAAACTTAGAGCTAAAAGGGAAGAAGTAGGCGATATCTTTCTCAAGAACACGCAACAAATTTTCTTTAGTTTTAGCCCCAAAATTGAAAGATTTCTCTGTGAAATTCGTCACCGGGTATGTGGGATTTCATAGGTGGATTCCTTTCATCCACTAGGTCCCTAAAATTCAATCAGATTCTTGATTCTTATATCTTACTAAGTGATGTGAGGCCAAAATACATATTTTTAATCATTATTTGCCTCACATTTATTATTTATATTTGTTCTTTTTGAGCATGGATTTTATGAATTGTGCTAAATAGTGTATTTTATTTGTAGGAGTAAATTGGTGTAAAGTTGAAGAAGTTTGGAGATAAAACAAATTAAATATGGAAGGTTGTTGAAGAAAATCAAGTAGACAACTTAATGAATTAAACTTTATAAAATAATATACATGTTGTCTGAAGTAGAATTGGAATTGGAATTGGAAAATTCCACGTGGCAGTCACTGAAGAGCCGCAACAACATGTTGAAGGCGGTGGAGCACTAGTTCACGCCGAAAATAAAAAGGAATCCAATTCCCTTTGGTTTTGGATTCCTAATTTATTTTGGACTCAATTATTTTAATCAGGGTTTCCTATATCTATAAATAGTCCATAAGAACAATTATTAGGGGGAGGGGGGTGAATGTAGAAATTAACTTTTGATTTAGGGTTTCTTCTTTTCTTCTCTTTTATTTATTTTACATCTTTTATTTAAATGATTCGGTGTAATTGCTCTATGTCTATGTGGAGTTAAACTTCTCATTCTTGGATTATATTTACTTACAATATGATTGTTTAGTGATTTTGATTTGGCATGCTTTGTTTATCATATTAGTTGTTCTTATATTCTTGTGATTACTATTTTGATGCTTGATCACCATTAAAATAAACATATTGTCCGAATTGAACTTGGGAGAGGAATAAGAGGATAGAATGTGGAATATAAGGAGGATGATTTTCTCTTAATAATTAGGGTTAATTGGTATCTAGGATAGGGATATACCTAGAAACCATGCTTGGTCACTATACAGGAAGAAATTGTAATACTCATTACTTAATCCATCCAATCCCCGCTCAACGATGTAGTTAGGGTGTTATTTATCATAGGTGATTAGAGGTCGGGAGACCATGATCATACATTTAACCCTATGAATCAATAACTAGATAATCAATTAAGTTTATGAAATTGAGGCTAAACATGATTGTTAGTTAAATTATGATCATAGATCGATTCATTCATTGATTGTATAAACATCTATCTTTTCTTAGTTAATTGTTTTTTAGTTATTTTATCTTTATTTTTAGTTTAGTTAATATATTCATCTTTTGAAATCCTCCCCCTTAAATAAATAATTAGAATTAATATAATTTAGTAAGAATAATTAATTGACAAGTCATTTGGGTTCGATAATCTGGTTCTTTTAAGAGCCACTATATTACTTGTGTGACCGCGTATACTTGTGTGTGCAATGGGAAGCAACAAGTTTTTGGCGCTGCTGCCGGGGACTTAGAAATTAATTGTTTTTCTAGGTTAAACTTTTTCTTTCTATTTATTTAAGTTTTTATTATTAAAAAAAATTCTTTATACTTTTTATTTATTTATTTATTTTGATACATATTTTTTCTACTAATTAATACTTTTCGTGGGATGAATGGGAATGAGGATTATTCACAAGTGGTAAGACTTTGTCCTTATTGTAAAGGAGCTCACTTTTGGCAACAATGTAATTATATTCCCGAGGGAGATTTGTGTGCACCATCTCTATCCTGTGAATTTTGTAGGGGGTTGTGGGTCGATTGCACTGTGTGTTGCTACCCTACTTCAAAACCCTCTCATGATGATGCTAATAAATTGTTCCTTTGATAGTATGGAATCTTGCAGGAAATTAATAGAGGAATATGAAGAGTGTCGTAGGAGAGTCATATATGGGATGTCACACCTTATAGAGAGAAAAAGTAAGCACTTTCAAGATGTTAAAATGTTCTTCTTGCATACTTAGAACTCAAGCAATGAATTGAATGCAAAGGTGGCTGCGTTTGACGCTCAACAATCCAATTATGAGTTTTGTCATACTGAAAAGGCACTCAGAAGTCAAATTGAGGATCTAAAACAGGAGGAGATGCAATGCAATCAAACTTTTCTTGAAGATGCCACATTTGGGAAAGAGTATAAAACTGAGCATGTTGCAAATGGTGTATGTTTGGAAGAGGGACGTATTAGACCCCATTCAAATCACTTTTCAACATTATGTTTAGATAATGATGTATCATTCTAGTCATCTGAACTAATGGAGAACTATATAGATGAGGAACAAGGCCCTTCATCCTAAGGTTTTCTAGTCCACATAGACAAAAAATATTCCTCACATAAGGGCCAAGAAGTGCAAGATGTGACATATATTACTTGGTTCTTTTATTTTTATACCACCACCCCTTGAGAGGAGAAGAAAGATAGATGTAAAGTTAGGGGTGCAATTCATAAGTTCAAAGTGGAAAGAAAAGTGGTGAACTTACTTGTGTCGTGCCGTGACGTTAAATTAGGCGCTTATTGGGAGGCAACCCAATTTACAGTGTAACTTCTTATTTTTTTTATTTTATTTTTTTAGTATCATTTTTTTTTGTGAAGTTTTTACAGGTTTTGGAGAAGTCTGAGTATCCGAATTTTGGAGCTAAGGAGCACGTTTGAGCTTAAGTGTGGGGTGACGAACCTTGATGAAAATTAAGAGAACATGCTACTAGCTAGGTCTAAAGGCCTCAGGGAGTTTTACTAACCCTTGTTTTAAATTTTATTTGATGCTTTGGGGACGTAACATCTTTTTTAAGTGTGGGGTGGAGGAATGATTCTTTGTTTTTACCGTTTTATTAAGTCTTTGTTTTTTTTAGTATGGGTTCCTTGGCTTTTGTTTTCGGTTCTTTTCTTGAGGATAGTCCCTTTGAACCGAGTGTCTTTTATTTTTTTTTAGGAAGTAAATTTTAGTTTTATTATTTTTTGAAGAGAAACGAAAAGCCCTTATGAGTTTTGTGATACTTGCTATTTGGGCCTAATTTTGAGTAGTACTTTCTTGTGAATGCTTAGTTGCTATTGAAATTGCAAACTCTTTGACATCTAGGCTCATGGTGGTGACTTTGTATATAACTTATTTTATTTTGTAGTTTGTTATGATCCTGTCTCTCTTAGAAGTGGAATTGATCCATCTTGATTGATACTTGTGCCATGTGTGTTGAGATTTTGTTTATTCTGTGTTTTGCATCTTAGTCTAGAACTTGCCCTGTATGTTATTGAAGCGAAATAAAAAAGTGTTGCTTGTTTAGAAGATGATAATAGGCTTTCTTTGATTTGTGTTGTAAATTTTAGCTTTTTCAGATATATATCACTAGTAGCCCTTTTGAGCCTATAGCTTTTTATCGGTAGCCACATTTTTGCCTTGACTTCTTTGAGCACTCTAGCATAGACTTATTATAATTGTTAAATCTGAAGAAAAGGGATGGTTGAGTGTAAAAGGTGATCAATGATAGCTACAAAGTGATTAAAAAGTCCTCTTTGAAAGAATGTGACATGAAAAAAAATTGGCTTTACTATATTGTGTGGAAAATAAAAGTATAGAAAAACTCTGTTTTGGCCCTAGTCCTTAATGGACAATGTGCACCTCAACTCAATTGAGGGTGGCTAGTTCAGAAGTATGCACAAACATTGGCCCTGGTCCTACCAAGGATATTGTGCACCTCAATTGAGGGTGGCTAGTGAAAATACATATATATATAAATAAAAAAGAAAAAAATGATTGAAACATTCTTGAGATGATGAGAATTACTTGTCAAATAATCGTTGAAGAGAGGGCTGAAAATAAAAAGAAGAAAATAATGGGTGATGAAGTCTAAAATTGCAAAGTGCTTAAGGAAGTGTAAGTCACTATTATATAGTTTTCCTACCCGTCCCCTAGCCTACATTACGACCCGTTAAAGTCCTATTTGATTCTATTCGAGCATGCTTATTTAGTGGAGATGTACATAATGGGCAAGCATATAATTCTTTGTGCATACATGTGAATTTTATTTTTGAGTGTGAGAGTTGTTCTTTGATGCTAAGTCCTTAATTTATATTCAATCTTTTGAATTGAGTGTGTGGACTATTTCTTTTTGTGAGGGCACTTGTTTCATGATAGATAGGTGATTTTATTAGCTTTCTTTGATGAGAATAGGTGAGCAAGCTTAAATTTGATGAGTTCAGAGTCCTTCTTTGAGGTTAGGATTTTAGAGGTTTATTGTTATTTGGATATCTTGCATAATGATTGAGAAGTGTACTTGATGTTTTGAATTTTGAGACTAGCTTTAATGTTTGCTCGAGGACGAACAAAAGTTTAAGTGTGGGGTGTTGATGTGAGGCCAAAATATATATTTTTAATCATTATTTGCCTCACATTTATTATTTATATTTGTCCTTTTTGAGCATGGATTTTATGAATTGAGCTAAATAGTGTATATTATTTGTAGGAGTAAATTGGTGTAAAGTTGAAGAAGTTTGGAGCTAAAATGAATTAAATATGGAAGGTTGTTGAAGAAAATCAAGCAAACAACCTAATGGATTAGACTTTATAAAATAATATATATGTTGGTTGAAGTAGAATTGGAATTGGAATTGGAAAATTCCACGTGGCAGTCACTAAAGAGCCGCAACAGCATGTTGAAGGCGGTGGAGCACTAGTTCACGCCGAAAATAAAAATAAATCCAATTCCATTTGGTTTTAGATTCCTAATTTATTTTGGACTCAATTATTTCAATCAGGGTTTCCTATGTCTATAAATAGTCCATAAGAATAATTATTAGGGGGAGGGGGTGAATGTAGAAATTAACTTTTGATTTAGGGTTTCTTCTTTTCTTCTCTTTTATTTATTTTACATCTTTTATTTAAATGATTCGGTGTAATTGCTCTATGTCTATGTGGAGTTAAACTTCTCATTCTTGGATTATATTTACTTACAATATGATTGTTTAGTGATTTTGATTCGGCATGCTTTGTTTATCATATTAGTGTTCTTATATTCTTGTGATTATCATTTTGATGCTTGATCACCATTAAAATAAACATATTGTCCGAATTGAACTTGGGAGAGGAATAAGAGGATAGAATGTGGAATATAAGGAGGAGGATTTTCTCTTAATAATTAGGGTTAATTGGTATATAGGATAGGGATATACCTAGAAACCATGCTTGGCCACTATACAGGAAGAAATCGTAATGCTCGTTACTTAATCCATCCTATCCCCACTCAACGATGTAGTTAGGGTGTTATTTATCATAGGCAATTAGAGGTCAGGAGACCATGATCATACATTTAACCCTGTGAATTAATAACTAGATAATCAAATAAGTTGATGAAATTGATGCTAAACATGATTGTTAGTTAAATTATAATCCTAGATCGATTCATTCATTGATTGTATAAACATTTATCTTTTCTTAGTTAATTGCTTTTTAGTTATTTTATATTTATTTTTAGTTTAGTTGATATATTCATCTTTTGAAATCCTCCCCCTTAAATAAATTATTAGAATTAATATAATTTAGTAAGAATAATTAATTGACAAGTCGTTTGGGTTCGATAATCCGATTCTTTTAAGAGGCACTATATTACTTGCGCAACCGCGTACACTTGCGTGTGCAATTGAAAGCAACACTTATACCTAGAGTTTCTAAAACATTAGATATTAGTTGTGATTTAGTTATTAGAGTATTCCTAATAAAATTATCTTGTTTTCGTGGAATCGTTGCTTAGTTCTTTGCATAAAACTCAGAACCCTCATTGTTGTAGATTCGTTAGTTCATGAATTACACTTGCTAGGTCAGTTTAAAAAGATATACATTCTTCAATTAAGAATGTTTCATTGTCAGTATTTAAATGTTGCATTCTCAGATTTGTATGTGAGAACATTGAGCTATATAGTATTTCAGTTATGTGTTATATACATTCCATTTGGGAGTAGGCCTAGACCGAGTTGTACTACAGTTTAACATACCCTCATAGTCCTAGAACTACATGCCCCCGTAGGTTTATAAGTCCCCTCTGTGGCCATCAGTTTTAGTGATCACGCTAGTCCTGCCTTTATACCCCTGGCAAGGTATATTGGGTCCTCTCGATGGGCGTATACATAGAACTCCGTGTTTAGCTCGTGTGGTTTTATGTCGGTTATTAGTAGCTCCCACAGTCAGACTCTAGTGTATTTGACCAGACTTTCAGTTATATTACAGTTTTCAGTCTCATGTTATGTACTTGGTCATTGCATTTAGTTAGTTCATTTATATATATATATATATATATATATATATATATATATATATATATATATATATATATTCAAGATATTCATCATGTTCAGATTATATCATTGCTCAGTATGCTTTGTTCAATTTATATGTTTGTTCAACTTTATCCTATCCTGCATGCTCAATACCTTCCAAGTACTGACGCATACTCTGCGCTACATGTTTTCATGATGTAGGTTCAGGTCCTTAACATTCAGATCACGCGCTTCAGTGGTGAGTCCTCATACTTCGAGGACAATAGACATGTTTTTGTATTTTAGTTTTTCATTTCAGTTTCAGTTTTGCTAGAGTTAGCTGGATGCATGTCCCAGCATCTCTAGTCAGTTAGAGGCTTTATTCATACATAGATTTAGATTCAACTTTAGTATTGGTTGATTGTGCAGTATCACTAAACTATTCAGTATGTATATATTCAGACCTGATTTGGGTATTCCCCATCATTCAGTTTTATCTCATGTTTTAAGCTTCCGTATAGTATCTTTTGTTTAGTTGTTTAAGTATGCTTATGATATGCCAACTCAGGGCTAGCTTAGGGTGACTCGTAATCCTAGGTCCCGTGTTTATGTCAAAGGGATAGCCTTGGGGCATGACAATTTTAAGTATTATTTTATAAATCCCATGATATCAAATTCCCGCACTAGGCAGGAGTAATTTTACTAGTTTATTAATAGGTACAAGTACCTTATAAAGTTGCAGCAGATACTTTGCTGGCTTTTCCTCAATTCGGATTTCATGAAGAATGCTAAAAAAATTCATAACAAAAAACACAAAAGTAATTCAATATTTTATATTTTATATTATATTACATCCCTTTATTTTAATATTTAGATTATAAAATAAAATATATTAAAAACATACACCTTTCAACATTGAAGGGTTGAGACTTTTTCAAAGAATTATGACTTTTTCAAAAGTTTGTGACTTTTCCAAAAAGTTTTGAGTTCTTCGATGAGTTGTGATCTTTTCAAAGGGTTGTGACTTTTCAAAAGGGTTGAGACTGTTCCAAAGAGTTGTGACTTTTCTAAAGAATTGTGACTTTTCAGAAGTGTTCTGACTTTTCTAAAGGGTTGTAACTTTTCTAAAGAGTTGTGACATTTCATAAGGGTTGTGACTTTTCTGAAGAGTTGTGTCTTTTCCGATAAGACACAATAAGCACATGTTCTTACTACGTTTGTTGGTGCGATAAATAGGGGAATTCCCTCACATTTTTAAACTACAAATTTTCTAAGTTTTCTATTCTTCTTCTTTATCTTCATCTTAAAATACTTAATTAGTCATATTCTATATTTATTTATATTATAATATAAAATATATTAAAAAAAGACATATATTCACATTAAAGGATTGTGACTTTTTCAAAGGGTTGTAACTTTTCCAAAGAGTTGTGACAATCTAGAAGAGTTGTTAGTTTTTCAAAGAGTTGTGATTTTTTTCTGAAAGATTGTATTTTTTCAAAGGTTGTGACTTTTTTGATAATGCACAATAAACACTGGTTCATACTACCCTTTGTTGGCTGTAAATAAAGGGGTTCTCTCACATTTTTAAAACACAAATTTTCTAAGTTTTCTATTCTTCTTCTTTTTCACACCCAATCTTGTACATATTCTATATTTCATACTATATTTTTTAAAGCAGTTGAATGGACTATTGGTCCGACTAATTGATTGTCTCAAAGAAAGAAACTGGATAAATACTAATACCAAAAGTCTAACCCTAAATCCAAAAAAATATTTAATATCATATTAATTTATATTATAAAATATATATAAAATATATTAAAAGTAAATTTATTTTCACATTGAAAAATTGTGACTTTTTCAAAGAGTTATGACTTTTTCGAAGCATTGTATTTTTTATACTGGCCAAACTTTACAACATTTTCGAGATATGATTAATACAACAACATTTCAACTCCCACTAAACTATATTAATAGGTACAAGTACCTTATCAAGTTGCGGTGGATTTTGTTCTCTCTTTACTGTCTTTTCCTCAATTCTAATCCATGAAGAATGCTAAAAAAATTTCACAACCAAAATCACAAAAGTAATTCAATACAAATTAATAAAAAATAAAATTTTACATATTGTTGAATAAAACACTGTAACACCCCGGATTCTAGTGGGCTAAACAAGTGCAAAGAGTGAGTGGGGTAACTAGCCATGAAAAAGGGCAAGGGCCTAAAATACCTTGGGAAGGGTGAAAGAAAACATTTTTTTCCCTTGATCTACTTGGAGAGGGGCAGTGCCGTCTCCAAAGGGAGGCGATTGGCCAAGTGGAGCTACCATCACCTAGTGGGCAGTCCCCCTTGCACTAGTTGCTGGAAAATTAGGCGAGCCAAGTCGGAGCTCGCCAGTTGGGTTGGTGCATCTCCAAAGGGGCTTCCCTATTGCCAACTTTGCTTGCCCCTTGGGGTGAGCTATTGGAATTTTAGGTGAGCCAAGGGTCCACTTGGTGAGTCGCCTAGTGCCCTTTGGCGAGCTTTAGTGTGCAGATCTGCAGTTTTTAAGTTGGGAGTCTTAGGGGTCTTTTTTTATTTTCCTAATTCAGTACTACATCATTTTATTCCTTAACTAGTAAAGTATATAAGCTTTGTATGCTCAAAATTCTCCCAATTAAGTCACTCTCCCTAGAATAAAAAAGAAAACCCAAAAAAACTTCATCCTCTCCAAAGGAAATTCTCTCTCTAGAACTTCAAAGAAGATAAAGAAGGAAGAAGGTGGAGCTAGGGTTTAAGAATCAAGTTCTTCTCATAAAATTCATTGGGACTCATTGTTAAGTTATGGTAGTCCTTCATCCATGGATAGTTTTCATTTATGGAGTCCCTTCAAAACCCCAATTTCAAAGATAGAAATTCCCCAAAAGCTAGGGTTTGTCTTTAAGTCATGGGTTCGTTTCAAAAACGATTCCAATGCTTTAATTACAATGTATTATGACTGAATTGATGATTTATTATGATTTTTATGTGGAAACCCCCAAGAACCCATGAATTCCCCATATTACTCAATTATGATCATTTGATGTGGGTTTGTTGATAATAGAAGAATGGTATGAGATTATCTATGTAGAGATTGGGTTACTTGAATTGTGATTATATCCATGTCTAATGTAGTAGTTCTAGATGTGTTGATTGAATATGATCTATTTGTCCTTGAAGGGAAAAGAATGAGAATCATGCATGATTAGGAGATTGTAATATATGCTTTAAGAACAATTTGAGAGTAAAGTGAATATTATTATGATCTAGATGTTGTGTTGTTGGAAGTTATCCTCATGTGCACACTTATGTATAAATATGGTATGATGTGAATGGTGTTCCCATAATATGGTGATTCTAAGGTTGAAAGGCTCACCTATTGAATCCATGAGCTATAGTATGAATTATGTTGGATTGAGTGTCATGACATTCTTCTATGAATATGAACTTAAGTCAAGACTTAATATTAGGCAAGTAGGACAACCCCTTTTCGGTGTGTGGTAGACACCAAATTCCATGGTAAGCTCACATGATCTATGTAGGTTAAAGCTAATTTCCCATTATGATAGTATGAACAAGAATATGAAATATTAACTATAGTTACTCAAGAAGCTTTACTTAGTGTGAGTGGGATTATGGGATCTTATTCATGCGTTGCACTAGTATGCTTTGAGGCTATTTATGGTATGTTCCTATTATGATATGATAATCTATGAGTTAAATATGTTTATGACTTATGATTTTCCATTATCTTTCAAATGATGCTTTAACTTAACAAATTGCATACATCCAACTAAAATGTCCCTTTTAGCATGTTTTCAAGGATTTTATGCATGACTATCATACTTAGTGCATTTTTGTACTAACCCATATTTTTCTACATGTATTCCAAGTGTAGGGTCTGGTCTCAAGGTGGTCCCCATTATGGATAGAGATTGGATTTATTCATTTCTCCTTGCTCGTGGTGAGTCCTCGTGATTCAAGGACGGAGACTATCATTGTGGTCTCATTCTTATATTTTCACTTTTTGATTATGTTGTTTTGGGTTGTGACCGTATTTTGACTCAAGTATTGTAATAGATGGCTAATTGAGACAAGTCTAGACTTCTGTTTTCCTTTATACAGAATTTTGGACTTGAAATTTGTTTTTACTCTTATTGTTCTAATGCTTTATGTTATGATATTCTAAGTGGCTTACATGGTGCCCTTTCGGGGTTCTATGTGCCTAGTTACGTCTAGGGGGTACCCTTGGGTCGTGACAAACTTGGTAATCATATCACAAGGTTTAGAATGATTCTAGGATGATGTCTCATAAGCCACGTCTAGTAGAGTCTTGTTCATGAGTGTGAAGCGTGCCACACTTATGAATGAGAGGCTAAAAGATGGTTAGGAATTTTCACTTCTTTCATTATTTTTAAGTCGTGTCGTAGAGTTTAACACTATAAAAGTCCCTATCCTAATCCTTCTCTTGTGTCTTCAGGGTATGAATACACTAAGGGCTAACTCTAGAAGAAAGGAGGGTGGTAATGTGAATGAGAATGCTCTTCAAGCTAATCAAGTTCCGGTTGATCCCGTGGTTGAGAATGTGACCTATGCGGAGTTCAGATCTACTATCCAAATGTTGGTTCAAGTCGTGATGGTTCAAGCCAATAGAGAAGTGTAGCTCTGGTCAATCCTAATGTGAATTCGGCTGCTTCAAGGGTTAGGTATATTTCTAGAATGAACCCTCCCGAATTTCATGGCTCTAAATTTGAAAAGGATCCCTAAAGGTTTATCGATAAGGTTTATAAAATTCTTGCTATTATGGGGGTGTCTTCAGAAGAGAAAGTGGAGTATTCGCATCAAAGATCGGGAGGCTTGTCCCAAGATATAAGTATTCCCACTTGGAAGTGGGAAGATGTAAATATAGACTTTATTGTGGGTTTGCCTCGCACCCAAAGGCAACATGATTCTATTTGGGTTATTATAGATAGGATGACAGAATCAACCCACTTTATTCGCGTCAAGGTTTCTCTTTCGGCGAAAGAGTATGCCAAGTAGTATATAAATGAGATAGTAAAGTTACATGGGGTTCCTTTATCTATTATTTCGTATCGCGGTACTCAATTTACTTTACACTTTTGGAAGTCATTCCATAAAGGGCTTGGAACTAAGGTTAAGCTTAGCACATCTTTTCATCCCTAAACCGATGGGCAAGCGGAGTGTACCATCCAAACATTGGAGGATATGTTAAGGGCATGTGTTATAGACTTCAAAGGTAAATAGGATAACCATTTTCTATTAATAGAGTTCGCCTACAATAATATTTATCATTGAAGTATTGGTATGACTCCCTTTAAAGCCTTGTATGGTAGGAGATGTAGGTCTCTGGTTGGTTGGTTTAAGGTAGGTGAAATTGCTCTTATTGGTCCCGAATTTGTTTATGAAGCTATTGAGAAAGTTTGTCTCATTAGAGAGAGAGAGGTTGAGAATGGTTCAAAGTAGACAGAAGTCTTATGCCGCTGTTAGAAGAAGGGATCTAGAATTTGAAGTTAATGATTGGGTCTATTTGAAAATCTCATCGATGAAGGGTGTGATGAGGTTTGGAAAGAAAGGGAAACTTAGTCCCCGGTATGTAGGCCCATATCAAATTTTGAAGCGTATTGGGAAGGTTGCCTATGAGTTGGATTTGCCAAATGAGTTGGTTTTGGTTCATCGGATATTTCATGTCCCTATGCTTGAGAAGTGTATTGGAGATCTGATATCCATTATCCCCTTAGAAGGATTGGGAGTTGAGAAAAGTCTTTCATATGAAGAGGTTCCGGTAGAGATCCTAGATCGGCAAGTCAAGAGATTGAGAAACAAGGAAATAGCTTCCGTGAAGGTTTTATAGAGAAATCATTTAGTTGAGGGTGCTACTTGGGAGGCCGAGTTTAATATGAAGTCCCAATATCCTCATCACTTTCCTTCTACTCCTATTCAAGCTTGAGATAAGTAGTTCCTCTTGAGTTTTAGTGTTTTGGGAGTCATGTGTGTATATGTGTTTTTCCATGATTTCCTTATGTTATACATGTTCTTAAGAATTCATGTTTAGTAAGGAAATGAGGTTTCATAATTTATGTGTTCCTCATTTTGTTGTGCATTTAGTATGAGTTGCATAGTTGAATTCATGAGATGAGTTGACGAACATGTATTAGTATGCTTTTGAGAGTAATTGCATATTGGCTCCATGATATTATGTTGAGCATGATTTTAGTTGGAGAAGGTAGTTCCTCCTATGAATATGAGAAAGTTTGATTTTCATGCATAATGGGTTATTAGATGTAGTTCCTACTTTCTTGTGTTGCATTTATTATATTTTAGATGGAGTTGAAGTTTCCTCCTTTGAATTGTGCATTATTTTGATGTTTCGTGGAAGTTGGGCTGCTAGCTTTGAGTCTTTACTTTCGTAAGGTATATAATCGTCATTCGAGGATGAATGCTCCCAAAGGGGAGATATTGTAACTCACTGGATTCTAGTGGGCTAGACTAGGGCTAAGAGTGAAGGGGCAACTAGCCATGAAAAAGGGCAAGGGCCTAAAATACCTTGGGAAAGGTGAAGGAAAACTTTTTTTCCCTTGATCCACTTGGCGAGGGGCAGTGCCATCGCCAAAGGGACTTGATGATTGGCCAAGTGGAGCCACCATCGCCTAGTGGGCAGTCCCCCTTGCCTTAACTGCTGGAAAATTGGGCGAGCCAAGTCAGGGCTCGCTGGTTGGGTTGGCGCATCACCAAAGGGGCTTCCCCATCACCAACTTGTCCTGCTCCTTGGGGTGAGCTACTGGAATTTTAGGCGAGCCAAGGGTCCAATTGGCAAGTCGCCGAGTGCCCTTGGCGAGCTTCAGCGTGCAGATTTGCAATTATTAAGTTGGGAGTCTTAGGGAACTTTTGTTATTTTTCTAATCCGGTACTACATCGTTTTATTCATTAACTAGTAAAGTATATAAGCTTTTTATGCTCATACTTCCCCAATTAAGTTACTCTCCCTAGAATAAAAAAGAAAACCCAAAAAAACTTCATCCTCTCCAAAGGATATTCTCTCTCTAGAATTTCAAGGAAGAAGAAGAAGGAAGAAGGTGGAGCTATAGTTCAAGAATCAAGTTCTTATTATGAAATTCATTGGGATTAATTGTTAAGGTATGGTAGTACTTCATCCATGAAGTCCCTTCAAAACCCCAATTTCAAAGATAGAAATTCCCCAAAAGCTAGGGCTTGTCTCTAAGTCATGGGTTCCTTTCAAAAACGATTCCAATGCTTATTGGAATGGTATCTATTATTGTAGGTGAACTCTATAAGAGGAAGGTTATCATCCCAACTACCCTTGAAGTCGATCACGCAAGCTCTCAAAATGTCCTCTAAGGTCTGAATGGTACGCTCTGCCTGACAATCCGTCTGTGGATGAAATGTTGTGTTGAGGTTAACATGAGTACCAAGACCTTTCTGAAATAACTTTTACAAATGAGAGGTAAATTGAGGACCTCTATCTGCGATGATAGACAAAGAAACCCCATGCAACCTGACTATCTCATTAATGTAAAGCTTGGCGTAGTCCTCTGCTAAATTTGTAGTCTTAACAGCCAAAAAGTGAGCGGACTTAGTAACTCTGTCTACTACCACCCAAATGGAGTCATGTTTTTGCGAGTACGAGGTAAACCTGTAATGAAGTCCATGTTTATTACTTTCCACTTCCATGTAGGAATATTGATCTCTTGTGTCATACCTCCTGGTTTCTGATGTTCTACCTTCACCTTCTGACAATTAGGGCACTTAGCCACAAAATCTGTCATATCTCTTTTCATGTCATTCCACCAAAAGACTTTCCGCAGATCACGGTACATCTTAGTGGCGCCTGGATAAATAGAATACCTAGAGTTATGGGCTTTTGTAAGGATCTGTTGTCTCAACTCACCCACCTTAGGAACACATAAACGACCTTGATAATGAAGCACACCATCTTCCCATTGGGAGAAAACCCCAACTTTTTACTGTTGAACTACACCCTTCAGTTGAAGCAATATAAGATCATTGTTGTGTTTTTCCTTAACCTCCACTACCAATGAATATTCTGATCCATTTTGGAGTGTCATACCACTATCTGATATGCTCATAAGGCAAACTCCCAAGCAAGAAAGTCGGTGAACATCTTTTGCTAGTTCTTTCCTTTCTTCCTTAACATGCGCTACACTACCCATAAATAGTCTGCTAAGAGCATCAGTTACTACATTGGCCTTACCAGGATGGTAAAGCACATTCATATCATAGTCCTTGAGGAGCTCAAGCCATCTCCTCTGGCGAAGATTCAACTCTTGCTGGGTTTACACATACTAAAGGCTTTTATGGTCTGTGAACACATCTATGTGAACACCATATAAGTAATGTCTCCAGATCTTTAGGCAAATACTACGGTTCCATCATAAGTCGGATAGTTCTTCTCATGCACCTTAAGTTGTCTAGAAGCATATGCTATAACCTTACCTCGTTGCATCAACACACAACCTAGGGTTACTCTGGATGCGTCACAATAGTTTACATAACCGTCTGAACCCTCTAGTAGATTCAAAATAGGAGTTGTAGTCAACCTAGTTTTCAGTTCTGAAAAGCTCTTCTCACACTCATCTGACCACTGAAACTTAACCTTTTTCTGAGTCAACTTAGTCAATGGAGAAGCTATGGATGAAAATCCTTCCATGAACCTTCTCTAATAACCAGCCAAACCCAAGAAACTTCTGATATTTGTAGGAGAGGTAGGTCTGGGACATTTCTTCACCACCTCTATTTTCTAAGAATCTACTCGGATCCTTTCGCTAAACATTATATGCCCAAGGAAAGCAACAGATTGTAACCAAAACTCACACTTGCTAAACTTAGCGAATAACTGGCAATCTTTGAGTTTGTAGGACAACCCTCAAATGAGTCGTATGTTCTTCCTCATTCCTAGAGTATACGAGGATATCATCAATAAAGACAATATCGAACAAGTCCAAATATTGCATGAATACCTTGTTCATCAAATCCATGAAAGCTACAGTAGCATTGGTTAGTCTAAATGACATAACTACAAATTCATAATGACCATACTGAAATCTAAAGGTTGTTTTTGGGATGTCACTATCTCTGAATCTGAGCTGATAATAACCGGATCTGAGGCCTATCTTCGAGAAATGACTAGCAACATGAAGTTAGTTAAATAACTCATCAATCCTAGGGATAAGGTATTTATTCTTGATTGTGACTTTGTTCAACTGTTGATAGTCAATGCATATCCTGAGAGACCCATCTTTCTTTTTCACGAACAACACTAGTGCACCCCATGGGGAAATACTTAGTCTGATGAAGCCCTTATCCAAAAGATCTTTCAACTGCTCTTTTAATTCCTTAAGCTCAGTTGGAGCCATTTTGTAAGGAGGAATAGAAATAGGCTGGGTATCTAGAAAGAGATCAATTCCAAAGCCAATTTCCCTTTCGGGAGGAACTTCGAGAAACTCTTCTGGAAACACTTCTGGGAATTCATTTACTACTGGAACTAACTCAAGAGTTAGGGTTTCGGAGCTTGAATACTTAACCTGAACTAGATGATAGAGATACCCCTTAGAAATCATCTTTCTGGTCTTAAGGTAATAAATGAATCGACCCATAGGTACTGAGCTACTACCCTTCCATTTTAAGATTGGCTCGTCTGGAAACCGAAAACGAACGATCCTAGTTCTACAATAGGCATAACAAGAATGTAACCAATCTGTGCCTAGAATGATATCGAAGTCTACTAATTCTAACTCTACAAGATCTGCTAAGGAGAGGTTCTGAGAGACTTTGACAAGGCAATTCTGTATACTCGTCTAGCTATAACTAGGTCACCGACTGGAGTAGAAACTGAGAAGGGTTTTGAAAAAGTTTCTGGATTGACACTAAAGTTTACTTCTATATAAGAAGTTACAAAGGAAAGAGTAGCCTCTGGATCTAACAAAGCATAAACATCTAAATGAAAGAATCGCAATGTATCAGTAACCACATTAGGATAATCTTCCGCCTAGAGAGCATACAACCTGTTCTGGCGTTAACCGTCACCTATACCAGATGAAGTACCCTACTGAGTTGGGCAACCTGCTGGTGCTGCTGAAGCTGTAGACTAAGTCCTACTAGTGTTACCTCCTTGACCTTATTTAGAAGAAGGGTAATCCCTCAATCTGTGACCAATCTGACCACACCCAAAACATTCATCCTTTCTAGGAAAACACTCGCATGGATGGCTCTTACTACACTTTGGACAAGTTGGGTAGGTCCTAGTACCTAAAACACTTCCCTGAGACTTAGAGCCTGATGCCCTACCTTTTTTATCCTGTCGAAACCTGTGGGATTGAGCACTAGCTGATGAAGGTGATGGGGCTGAAGATTTTCGTTGAAACTGCAAGTGATTTCCACCACCCGATTTATGCCGAGAGTACTCATAGTTGCATTTTCTAGCCTTCTTGTTGTCCTTAGCTAGTTTTTTAAGCTTATCTCCATCAACCTGCTGAGCATGGGTCATAAGCCTAGAGATGTTCATATCTTCAAGCAACATAGCATTTCTGCACTCTATTTTCACCAAGTCAAATACCCCAAATAGAAACTTAATCATTTGCGCCCTGGGATCGGCAACCATATATGGAGCAAACCTGAAGAGCTGGGTGAACTTAAGTCCATACTCATCGACATAAAACCTTGTCTCAAATTCATGAATTCTTGAGCCTTTGCATCTCTTAACTCTCTTTGAAAGAACCTGTCAAGAAAAGCTCTGGTAAAACACTCCCAAGTCACAGGAGCTACATTCTCACCCATATTTTCCTTCTATTGAGTGAACCAAATGTGAGCTACATCCTTGAGTTGGTAGGACACCAACTCTACCCTATCATTCCAGTTACGTGCATCACTCCAAAGACGTTTTGACCTTATCAATAAAATTCTAGGAATCTTCACCAACTTGCGACCCTAGAAATTCAGGTGGGTTCATCCAAACATAGTCACAGATCGTAGCTGCCACTGATCCACCACTAGCATTTGTAGGAACTGAAACCTGTTGATTATTCTGGTTGGCTACACTCTGGGCCAAAAGTTGAATGGCATTCCAAAATTCAACATTTGAAACCTCGTGATATGGGACTAGAGGAGTTGTGTTAGCGTTGCTGGGATTAGCATTCCTTGGGTAATCTCTACGATGAGGCATGATCTGAAAACGCATAACGTTGAGTTAGAAATAAGTTCATACCCATGAACAATAAGAATAACAAGAAAGTGAAGTTTTTCCTAAAACACTTCGTAGCCTCCCCCTCATAGGTATGGCACGCTTCACACTCATGGAATGGACTCTATTTAGTGTGGCTTTTCAGACATTCTAAGACTCTTGAACCTAATGTTCTGATACCAAGTTTGTCATACCCCGAGGCTACCCTCTTGATATAACACGGGACCTAGGATCACAAGTGACCCTAAGCTAACCTTGAACTTGCATATCATAAGCCTACTTAAAGATTTACTAAAAATAGAAATACTGAGCGGAAGCTTAAACATGATATAAAATGAAATGATGGGGAATACCCATACTAAGTCTAAATATAAAAGATCGAGAGTTCAATAACAACTAAAAGATCAAAATCAAATCTAAAAATGAATCTAACTATGTCTGAATAAAAGCCTCTAACTGATTAGAGATATTGGGACATGCCCCAGCTAACTTTAGAAAAACTGTATCTAAAAAGACTGAAATAAAAAAAAACATGTCTATCGTCCCCGAAGAATGATGACTCACCAGTGATACTGCTGAACTAGAGATTGGGAACCGATCTATGCGTGATTTGAATGCTGAGGACCTGAACCTACATCACGAGAAGATGTAGCGCAGATGTCACGACCCAGGGTTACCCCCTAGATGTAACACGGCGTACTTGACCCCGAAGAGGTCTCATACAAGCCCTTAGCATATCATAAACATAAGTAATAGAAATGATGCAGAATTAAAACTTTTTACAATCGAAGTCTTTTCATAAAAACCAAATGGAAGTCTAGATAATGTCTCAATGAACCATCTAATACAATCGAATATCAATAAGGCTACAACATAGTCTCAAAAGAAATAGTAGAAGAAACTAGAAATGAACAACTCTTATCCTCGAACCATGAGGACTCACCAAAAGCTTGGAGAGAATCAATCCAAGCTTTACACAGAGGGAGAAGTACACCTCAACAACCAGGACCTACACTTATAGAAAAATGTAAAAAATATGGGTTAGCACAAAATTGTACTAAGTATGGTGGCCATGCATAAAATCCTTGAAAACATGCTAAAAAAGGACATTTAGTTGAAACCATGCATTTTATCAAGTTTAAAAGTCATCATGCACATTTGTAAAGAAACATAAGTCAAACCATCTTATAAGCAACCCTAAGCTATACTTGTGCAATGCATAGGTAAGATCTCATAATCCTACCTAATGCTAAGTACCACTTTTAGGCCACCATAATCATGCATAACATACCTTGACCTTATCCATAGACAATACTCATAGACAAGGAAACATTCATGTTCATAGCTTGTAGTAAGTAAAGTCACTCTTAGCAACAAATCATATCATACTTGCATAATTCATAAGTCTTCATAGCATAAGTGAACCACACCATAACCACTCTTAAAGCCTAGTTGTGCAATGCATAAATGGAGTCTCATACCCCCACTCATACTAAGTAGAACTTCTTAAGAAGCCATAGTTATAGTTCATGTTCATGTTCTTGTCATACTTCATATTCTTGTCATGTAGGGAAATATAGCCTTAACTGACATTGGACCATGTGAGCTACATGGAATCCGGTGTCATGCCCCCACACTGAAAAGAGGTGTCCTACTTGCCTAAGGTAGAACTCATGTATTAGCTTCTAGGTGGATCCACTAGCTAAAGACATATGTGGGCACATAGTTACGGGATAAGGAGATTGCGACTAGAAACCCGGACTAACTGGCATAAAAGGTTTACATCTCATAAGATAACTGTTTTGGGAACCCAAACTAACTAGCATGAAGGAACCCATTGGGAAGCCGGACTAACTAGCGTAAAAGCTTTCATCTCATATTCATATCCACTCGGTGCTAAGCATAATTCCCTTTAAATTCATGTTAAGTCTTTACTTAAGTTCATGTTCATAAAAGAATGCCCTAGCACTCAAACCAACATGGAATCATGATAGCTCGTAGATTCATTAGGTGAGAATGGCCTTTCAACCTTAGAATCATCAATATGTGAGTAAACCCTTCACATCATGTCATAGTGTGTTCATGAGAAATAACCTTTCATTCAACACAACAAGATCTTCATAGTCATAATTAATTCATACATAATAATGTGTAAGGGTATAGGGGAGAATGACCTTTCAATCAATACAATAATTACACCATAGTCATAGAATCTTCATGCATAATTCTCATGTTCATGTTTACCCTTCAAGAATAATGAATCACATTCAACCCAACATCTAGAATTTCTACATTAGATATAGGTAATAACATAATTCAATTAATTCAATTAATCTAAACAAGACTCATTTACATGCTTCTAAAATCAATCAATCCACATTAAGAACACAATTTAGCAATATAGGGGATCCATGGGTTCTTGGGGAAATTTCACCATAAATCAACCTTAAATCATCAATTCAATCATAACCCAACATAATTCAACCATTGAAAACCCTTTTAAAAAGAACCCATGCTATTCGAATAAAACCATTAATTTTGGGGAAATTGTAAGACTTAAAATCAAGTTTTGAAGAGGCTCTATGGGTGGAATCTACTCATAGATGAAAACTACCATACCTTGATGATGAATCTTCAAAGTATTTGATGAAAAACCCTTGATTTCTTCAAGCCCAATGTCATGTCCCGCCACTTCACAGTTAAATTTGGCGTTCGGATAGGGGCGGAAGATTCTAGAGTTGAGGAGAGGCTTTCGGAGAACTCTAGAATCCTTTAGATTTTTCAAGAAGGCTTTGGAGATCTCTAGAGTGTGTAGAGAATTTTAGAGATAGGACCAATGTGTAAATATCTTAGGGACTTGTAAAGTAATTTTAATTTACACTTTAGCCCTTAGGAGTTACTATAAATAGAGGTGTCATTCATTTGCAAGGCATCACTCAAGTGTAAAGCATTCCAAGCAATACAAAGCCTTCTTCCAAAAAGCTCTCTTGTTCTTTCTAAGTCTGTCTTTGAATTCTCTTAGCGATCTTAGTCTCGAAGACTTACTTGAGCTTACAAGATCTTGAAAGAATAGTCAGTAAGTTGTCAAGTGTCGCACAGAGCATTAGCCATCACTCTAAGTCCGTGACAAAGTGGTATCAGAGCCCTGGTTTGATACTAAGAGAATGACCAACGAAGGAGACGTGAACACCGCTAGCACCAACAACGTCCGTTTGGATGGTGGAAAGAAAAACCGCAGGGGAAAGAAACATCAAAAGGGTAATGAGTAAATGCTGCTCGACCCCACCCCGAGCGAGGCGCTAACATCTTATCCACCCTCGACCAATGAAGTGACGATGAACTTAGCAAGGAGGCTATTGACGTCACCGCTAGAGAAGGTTGGGTCGCAAGGGTTGAAGTGGCGAGGCAGGCCGTGGAGATATTAAGCCGGCGTATGAATGTGGCCTACAGCAAATTCAAAACCCTTGAAGACTTCACCCTTGAGAAGACTAAAACCATCCGTAAGGAGTTGAAGGGACATCAGCGAGCCGAGTTCGAGATGAAGGAGGCCATTACTTCCTTGGAGTGTCGGCTCATTGAGGCGTTAAGCACGATTGAGACCATGAAGACCGAGATGAAAACACTCAAGGAGGGTATGGAAGTTGGAGGATCATCGTTGCTTGACTAAGATAGGGAGGCCAGGGTCGAGGCTCCCAAGCCACCTATGTTCAAAGGCATCCGTGACGCGCAAGAGGTGGAAAACTTCGTATGGCATTTGGAGAAATACTTCAAGTGCAACAGGTTGAAAAACGACGAGAGTAAGATCAACACCGCTGTGTTGTATCTTTCGGAGATGGCCATGCTATGGTGGAGGCGCAAGGAGGCCGAGATAGAGAAGGGGACGCGCACCATCAACACGTGGGTGCAATTCCGTGAGGAGTTCAAGAAAGCCTTCTTCCCTAACAACGTCATCTATGAGGCGAAGCGCAAGTTTAGGGAGCTGAAGCAAACGAGCAGCATACGCGCATATGTGCAGGAGTTCACCACCCTCACGCTTCAAATTTCTAACCTCACGGATGATAATATGTTGTTCCACTTCATGGATGGGCTACAAAATTGGGATAGGACGGAGTTGGAACGTCGGCAATGTAAGACCAATTTCACTGTCTCTCCTTTAGATCTCTTTGACATAATTCTTGGGCAAGAGTTCTTCCAGCAGTGCCACGCTGTGATCGATCCTTACCTCCAACAACTCGTGGTCATAAAGCAAGGAGGATCATGTATGGTGCCATTGGTTAAGGTACCAACGGCAGAAGGACGAGTTCATCTAACAGCTATGCAGCTCAAGAAAACCCAAAAGAAAAAGGAGTCGACGATGACAGACACCATTGAAAGTTTGAAAGAAGACAATGGTGAAAAAAGGTCCTTGCCACCATGCATGGAGAAGGTTCCAAAAAGGAACAATGTCGTGATGTCGAAGAAGTCGTCAAGGCGCGTGCCTCTTACGAAGCAGGTAGATAATAAGGTCGAGATAAAGGAGATCAAAAAGCAGCTAAAGGAGTTGCATAAGGGCCTTTATCGAGTCAATGGATTATTGGCCACACATACGAGAAGACAAGACCCGATTGGCGACGCAGCGACTATGCGATGCGGTCGTCACATTAATAGGTAGGGGAGAGTGTCATGTCCCACCACTTCACAGTTAAATTTGGTGTCCAAATAGGGGCGGAAGATTCTAGAGTTGAGGAGAGGCTTGCGGAGAACTCTAGAATCCTTTAGATTTTTCAAGAATGCTTTGGAGATCTCTAGAGTGTGAAGAGAATTCTAGAGATAGGACCAATATGTAAATATCTTAGGAACTTGTAAAGTAATTTTAATTTACACTTTAGCCCTTAGGAGTTACTATAAATAGAGGTGTTATTTATTTGCAAGGCATCACTCAAGTGTAAAGCATTCCAAGCAATACAAAGCCTTCTTCCAAAAAGCTCTCTTGTTCTTTCTAGGCCTTTCTTTGAACTCTTAGCGATCTTAGTCTCAAAGGCTTACTTAAGCTTACAAGATCTTGAAAGAATAATCAGTAAGTTGTCAAGTGTCGCACGGAGCGTTAGCCATCCCTCTAAGTCCGTGACACCAAGCTTCAATTTTACTCTTCTTCTTCTTTTTAGGTTTTTAGAGAGAGAAATATTGTGAGGAAGATGAAATTTTGATTTTGATTTGGGTCTTTGTGAAAATGATTTAGTTGGGTGTTTATTCACTTAAAATACCTTATATATTTATTTAAAATTAATATAAAATATACCCATTTAATTTGGACTTAAAAATAAAAATTTCGAATTTACCCCTCACCCAAGTGGATTGCCCACAAGCCTAAGGCAAAGTCCACAAGGGGCTTCATGTGCCGTGGTCCCTCACGTGGACTGATGCCTTTGGCTTGTGGAGCTAAGGCAGTGTCCACGAGGGCTCTCACGAGCCATGGAAGCTTCCACGTGTCGTGGTCCCTCGTGTGGACTTACCACTTGCCCAAACAACTAAGGCAAGCTTCACGAGTGGTCTTCCAAGAGCAGTGGAGTTTTCCATGCTCTATGAATGCTCCCTTGAACTTGCTTTTTTGCCTATAAGGCTAAGGCATTAGTTCACGAGGCCTTCAACTGGCAGTTAAGGCTTTCACACTCCGTGAAGCCTTACGTGAACAATGCCCTTCACCCACACGGCTAAGGCAAAGTCCATGAGTGCTTCCACAAGCAATGGAGGCTTTCACCTACCGTGAAGCCTCACGTGGCAGTGTACATAGCCAAATTTTGGGGGCTATTTTAGGGTCCTCCTCAAGGACCCTTGGTTGGTCCTTGGAGTGGTCGTACCTTGACTTTAGCCCCTAAAACATTTATTCTAAGTACGAGGAGTTATTTTACAACTCTAAACCACACATTAAATTCTAAAACTCATACGTAAGGCTCTAGTTTCACCTATTAATTTTTCGAGTGTTACAGCAAAGTATGCGTCAATACTTAAAAACTATTGAGCATGCAGGATAGGATAAAACTGAACAACAATACATAACTGAAATAAAGCATGTTGAGCAATGATATAAGATGAACATAATGAATATACTGAACATATTAAACATGAACTAAACTGAATGCAACGACCAAGTACATAACATGATGAAACTGAATACTGAGATATAATTGGTAACTTGGTCAATGCACTAGAATCTAACTGTGGGAGCTACTAATAACCGACATAAAACCACGTGAGCTAAACGTGGAGTTCGATGTATTGCCCTATCGAGAGGACTTAATATACCTTGACAAAGGTATAAAGACATGACTGGCGTGATCACTAAATATGATGCCCACAGAGGGGACTTCACCTATGGGGGCACGTAGTTCTGGGTCTATGAGGGTGACTGACCGTAGTCCACTCGGTATTAAGCCTACTCCCAACTAGAACGTATAAATCACAACATAACTGCAATAAACTTGATAGCTCGAGATTTTGACATGCTAACCGAAAATGCAATATTAAGTACTGATAATGAAATATTTGTAGACTGATTCATTTATATATGCATAAACTGACTTACCTAGCAAGTGTAATTCATGAACTAAACGAATCTACACAACTAGGGCTTTGAAATTCATGCAAGAATTAAGCAACATAGTTACAAAAACGTAATATTCCGATTAGGATTAATCTAACAACTAAATCACAACAGTAATCTGAAGTTCTAGAAACCGTAAGTCTAAACATAATAAAGGGAATCAAGAATCTGACGGAATTCTAGGGACCTAATGGGTGAAAGGAACCCACTAGTGAAATACCACATACCTGGTGACGAATTTCACAGAGAAATCTTTTGATTTTAGGACTGGAATTGAAGGAAACCTTGTTGAGTTCTTGGAGAGGGTTGGTCGACTCTCTCTTCTCCTTTTCGTTCAAATTGGAGAATTTTGGAGAATGACTTGACTAAGGTAAGTTCTAAATAAGTTACTAGGCTAAAACTTACCAAAACAACATAGTTTAGGGGTTAAATGATGTAGTTTAGGTGTCCAACGCATAGGGAAAAGACCAAACGACCCCTGACTTAAAATTTGCCAAAGCCACCAACGGACCGTGGACTGACCGACGGTCTGTCCTGGCAAGGTGTCGTTTGGCTTTAGAGAGATGGAATGAAGGGGTTTGAATCACGGGATGGACCACATACTGTGGTCCCACCTACGGTCTGTAGGTCCTGGCATGGGTTGACTCTTGGCTGAAATTTTTGGCTGCAGGTGGCCAACCACGGACCCCACCTACGGTCCGTGGCTCAAATGACGGTCTGTATGTGGTTCCGTTGGTGGCACCTTCAGCTTCTAGAATTGTGCATTTCTGGTCTGTCTAGAATACGGGTGTTACATAAAATCTTACAAGGCCATCGATGGGCTGATCGATAGTCTGTCTTGTCAATCCGTTGATTGGCATTAGAAAGTTGAAAACTGGGGTCTGAACCATGGACCTGGACTACGGACCGTGGTCCCATCTACGGTTTGTAGCTCCTGGCGTAGTTCTGACTTTTTTTCTGAAAATTCTAGGTGGCCGACCTACGAACCACACCTACGGTCCGTGGTTCGACCCACAGGCCATGGGTGGCCTCTGTCGGTGGCACCTGCAGATTTCTGCAAAGTTTGATATTTTTCTCCTTTTGAATCCAGGGTGTTACACTAACAAATACTTATAACAATAACTTTGCATAAACATGAACAACAAAGTTTAAAACATGTACTCAAAAACAACAATTAATTTCATAAGCATAAATTAATGACGCTAATAAAACATCCAGGATCTGTAACAATAGAATGAAACAGAAAGGAAAAAATCGATCCTACCAAATGCACAATGTACCCTTAAGGAAATTATTCCCCTCTAGTACCTGAGGTTTAAATGAATAGATCCACTGACGATGAAATGATTCTATTCACCAGTGTATTGATACAAAAACAGTGGTGTCAGTGAGCATCTCAACAGGAACAACGTACATGAATATTTAATTGTACAAAAGTAGTTCATAATTTTCGTTGTTTTAGAATGAGAGGAAATCTCTATATTTATAGACAATAAAGGGTAGTGTGAACAAATGGTTATTGTGCCTTATCGGAAAGGTCACAACTCTTCGAAAATGTTACAACCCTTCGGAAAGGTCACAACCTTTCATAAAGTCACAACTTTTCATAAAAGTTGTAACTATTCATAAAAGTCACAATTTTTCATAAAAGTCACAACTTTCATTAAAGGGGAAAGTTAGTTTTGGAAATAAATAAATTAAAAGGGAATCCTGGTTTGTGGTAGCACATGTAGGCGGGCCTAAGATTCTCGTTTATATAAGATATGATATTATTGGGAGTTGAAATGTTGTTATATTAATCATATCTCGAAAACGTTGTAAAGTTTGGCCAATATGAAAAAGTCACAAACCATTGAAAGAGTCACAATTTTTCAATGTGAAAATCTTAGGTTGATGTTCATTTGATTCCCCCAAAATATCAAATAGTAACATTTCCCTGAAGCAAAAGGATAAATTATAAAATCATATTAAAGATGATTGATTGAAGGATAAACGATAAGATGTTATAATATACTGTTATAGTTTTAATGACTGATAGATTTTAAGTATTATTTTATAAATTTTGTAATATTAAACTCGCGCGGGTAATTTTACTAGGTTATAATATAAATAAATATGATATGAAATATATTTTGTTGGATTTAGGCTTTAGAATTTTGGTATTTTACTTATCCAACTTCTTTGAGATAATCAATCAGTCGGACCAATAGTCCATACATCTGCTTTAAAAAATATAGTATGAAATATAGAAAATGTACTAAATTGGGTGTGAAAAAGAAGAAGTATAGAAAACTTAGAAAATTTGTGGTTTAAAAATGTGAGAAAATCCCTTTATTTATAACCAACAAAGGGTAGTATGAACAAGTATTTATTGTGCCTTATAAAAAAAGTTACAACCTTTGGAAAAATCACAACTTTTTGAAAAAGTCACAATTTTTCGGAAAAAATCACAACTCTTTGAAAAAGTAGCAACCCTTCTGGAAAGTCACAACTCTTTGGAAAAGTCACAACTCCTTGAAAAGGTCAGAATCCTTTAATTTGAAAATGTGTCTTCTTTTAATATATTTTATATTATAACATAAATAAATATAGAATACGTACTAAATTAAGTGTTTTAAGATGAAGAAGAATAGAAAACTTAGAAAATTTGCAGTTTAAAAATGTGAGAGAACTCCTCTATTTATAGCACCAACAAAGGTAGTAAGAGCATGTGTTTATTGTTCCTTATCATAAAACACACAACTCTTCAGAAAAGTCGCAACCCTTTTGAAAGGTCACAACTAAGTCAAAAAGTTACAACTCTTTAGAAAAGTCACAATCCTTTAAAAAAATCATAACACTTCTGAAAAGTCACAATACTTTGGAAAAGTCACAACTTTTTGGAATAGTCTCAACTTTTCTGAAAAGTCACAACCCTTTGAAAAGATCACATCTTATCGGAAAACTCAAAACTTTTTGAAAAAGTCACAACCTTTTGAAAAAGTATCAACCCTTCAATGCTAAAAGGTGTATGCTTTTAATATATTTTATAATCTAAATATTTAAGTAAAGGGATGTAATATAATATAAAATATAAAAGATATACTAAATTGGATGTTTTAAGTTGGGGATGTTATAATAATCTAATATTCAAGTTAGGGAGTTTATGCTTTTAAGATAGTATAATATGGATAGATAGATATATAGATAGATAAATAAATAGATAGATAGATTTCGATAGATAGACAGATGTTTGCACATATTTCTTCTTAACTTTTCGCATTCTTTATTCAGAAAAGCTTAAATGTTTCAATTATTACTTTTCTACTCTTTGTTAATGGTTAATACAAGAAAAAGTTGAGGAGTCACAATCATTAAAACTACTACTACTTGTAACCCTTCTTGATTCCCCTAAATACTTGTAATTATCTTTCTTTCCATTATTTTTTCCCAGCTGGTGCCCTCTAGAATAATAAACACGTGACTTGTTTTGTTCATAATTCCTTAGTTCTTTTTTTTTTTTTTTCAAAAATAATGTATTTCTAAATATTTTCAGTTTTTTTAAAATATGATTAAAATTTTTTTAAAAAAACTTAATGAGATCTTTTTATGGTTTACTAACTCTAGAATAATCAAGGAACACACATTTGAGAACACAAGGGGCTAATATCATTCATATGATAAATTTATCATGACATATTTAGGGGTGTTTATGGACAATGACATGAAGAGCAAAAAAAAAAATACTAGCTGCTACTAGCTAAAGAATGTACAATTGACCATTAAATTGAACATTTTATACTTTGCATGCACATATATTAAACAATAGAGAAAGTGATAATTGACTAATCTATAAAAAGTCATTCAAAATTGAGAAGCCAATTATATCAAAGGACAAATATTATAATTGAAAATATGTACTCCCTCCGTCCTATTGTTGTACCATTTTTTTTTGGTCAGTCTAAAAAAGAATGTCACATTTTCTTATATGGTAAATATTTAAAGGTACAATTCATCTTTTACCCTTGTTGGTTCCACTTAATCTTAAAGATAATACTCCAATACATTATGAGGAAAGAGAAAAGTTGACTATTTTTTAAAGAGGCAATTTGATAAACATTTCAAAGTTTTCATTTATTTCTTAAACTCCATGTCCGATTAAATGTTGCCACATAAAATGGGACGGAGGGAGTAAAAGATAAAATTCATTCAAGTGTAAGAATTTTACAATCTTTCAAGTTCATAATACTAAGTGATAATATCAAATTTCTAATTTTCTGATATTAGAAAATGATCATTCATAATCTTAATGAGGTGATGAATTACCTCGGGAAGCACACATAAATTATCTAGTAAATATAATATAATAATATAATTAATAAAAAAATGCAATTACTTTTTGCTCCTTCTCCAAGCTTCCGGTTTACTTTACAGGAAGTTAGGAACATTCTACACTCTTCCGGTTGCAATTTGTTTGTCCCGAAGCTTCAGTTTATTTGTCTCAGCGTTCAGTAAAACCTCATTTGCACATAAGCATTAGCGTAAGAAAGAGAATGAGCATGGCGACACGGAGGTCTGCTCTCGCGGCCCTTAAGGCGTCTCGTTCCCGCGTACTGTCTCAGTCTCGTCCAGCAGTCTCTCGTCTCTCTGAGAATAGAACACTTGGCGGCAGCACCACACCGCTTTGCAATGGGTTTGTTATTGCAGAAAGAAGTGCGGCCAGTTCTAATGTTTGGAGGAATTATGACTTGTTTGCCAAGAGTTTCTTACGCTCATATTCCACTGCTGCTCCTGCTAGCTCTGGACAGGCACGGTTTTATTCTTTGTAATACCACTCATTTCTTTGTTCAATTGAATGCATTTGCTCCTTTTATTCAGCTTTAGCTGCGTATTAAAATATAATCTATGTGTACATAGTGCCAGTCAGAATACAGTTTTCTCATTTGATCGTGTTTTGGAACTGTACCTAGAGAGGTAACTTTAAGAAATATATCTCCCGGCCTTCCTTTGCAGACTGGAGGCCTTAAATATTGTTGTTTTTACTACAAGTATGGAATGCTTGAGTTTCACTGATACTAGGACCTGAGCAGACTGTTTTATGAACTCCTATGTATGCAAATTGTTATTATAGTGGTACATATTTAACCATTCCCCATTTGTAGGCATACATAGAATTTGATATCCTACTGTCAGTTGTTTAGCAATTTGGTGGAGCACCAACTCTGTATTTCTCTCATTCTGTATAGACTTTTGTGATAGTTGTTTTATTTGATGCTGTCAGTTTACTTGTTTTTTTTTTCCGGCTGTGCATTTCATTTTACAACAGTGGTGTTGCCATAAAAGCTGCTGTAGTGTTTTACTATTGATCCTAAGAAGCAATGGTGTGAATGAAAGTAAATCTGCCTCCTCAACTATGTTATATCCTTTTAAACAAGGAAGCTTTGATGTTATATGGAACAATACTAAGGGGGTCTGCAGATAAAAACAGCCTTTTTAATTAGGGTCCATTGGTCTCCCAGGCATTGTCTAATATGAGAAGTACCATGATTGTAGATTTGTATCTACACCATATTGCCATTTGTCAATTCTCTTATATTTGACTTGATGATTGCTTATTAATTTTGGCTAATTTCAGATGGTTCTGTCATATTGTTTGTTTGTTTCCAATATTAATTTGTATGAAGATTTAGCAGATTAATAATACGGACTACACCGAGATGGCTCTTGAAGCTATTGTTGGTGCTGTAGAAGCAGCACGGACCAACAAGCAACAAGTAGTTGAGACTGAGCACTTAATGAAAGCTCTTTTGGAGCAGAAGGATGGGTTGGCTCGAAGGATATTCACGAAGGCTGGGTTGGACAACACATCAGTTCTGCAAGAAACAGATAATTTTATATCTCAGCAACCGAAGGTATGAAAAATGGAGGCTTATTGTGAATTCTGTAAGTTCTTTGAATAGAACCATCAGATCTTTTTCCTTGCAGGTTGTAGGTGATACTAGTGGCCCAATAATGGGTTCACATCTTAGTTCCCTCCTAGAGAATACGAAGAAGCATAAGAAGGCAATGGGAGATTCTTTTATGTCTGTGGAGCATATGTTGCTAGCATTTTTTTCAGACAAAAGATTTGGTCAAAAGTTATTTAGGGATCTCCAGCTTACAGAGAAGGCTTTGAAGGATGCTGTCAATGCTATCCGTGGAAGTCAGAGAGTAACGGATCCAAGTATGTACATGCGTGCGTGTATATATAGCTTCAAGTTTCGTAGCCCTGTCTCTTCTGATATCATTCAATCTAGTTGGGGGGGTATAGCCTAGTTATCTAACTTCATCACAATATGAGACAATCCTTACTTTGGTTGATTGGATGGATTTTCTTTTGCTATCATGCAATTTTGTTTGTTGACAGAGATGTCTTGTAAGATAGTTAAAGTTCATTATATTGCATAAAATACATGTCTAATAAAATAATTCCTAGTAGCTGGTATAATACTCCATCCACATGGACTTTAGACTCGAAGGAACGTTTTATATGTGGTAAAACCTTAATAACATGATGAAATATGTAATGCTCTTTGTGCCCTTGCTTTGTTATTGTCTTCTACTTGATACAGAAGTTGCCGATGGCAGTGCTTTGAGGTGTCACTCATTTTTCTGGTTGCTGCTAATACATAGTATTTTAACTCCTTCTAGACCCAGAGGGAAAATATGAGGCACTGGATAGATATGGAAATGACTTAACTGAACTTGCCAGACGTGGTAAACTTGACCCAGTAATAGGAAGAGATGATGAAATACGGCGCTGCATCCAAATATTAAGTCGGAGGACAAAGAACAATCCTGTAATTATTGGTGAGCCTGGAGTGGGGAAAACTGCAATTGCAGAAGGGTATGATCTCTAGCCTTTTATGGTCTCACTGTGTGATGTATGCCTATGTTTTCTTTATATTTATGTGGTATCCTGTTTCAGTTGAGAACACCCGAAAACATTACTGAAAATGCATGACTATTAGCTGAGGGAGGTTTGTGTTATTTGGCAGATACTCTGTAGGATTTACACGAAGAACTTATTGCTTGTTTATATAGTTTCTGGACAATATGTTCGTACTGTTGACTATTTGAATTGTGAGATGGCTCCAGATATGTTATGTGGAATTGTTGAAAATTAGTAATTATGTCCTTGTCTGAAATAATTATTATCTTTCTTGTTTTCCATGGTTCCTTGTGTTCATCTTTAATGAATAGTTGTGGGGTAAAGGAATATAGTTATCATACTTCTTACTTAGGACCTTTATGTTGCAGAATTAGGGAATCATTGAGTTTTATGTTAACTGCCTTTGCTTATAAGAATTGAGGTGGCAAAGCCCTTTGGATGACATTGATTTTCTTTTTAATTAATAGAATGCCAAAATTGTGGCAGCTTGTAAAGCCTTGTATCGTCTCTTTTTTTTTTTTTAATAGGTCCAAGATAGTATAGTCTGTAACGTTGCTAGTCTTGGGAGTTAAATGCAATTGGTAGCATTGTTCACATTGTCTATTATATGCATTATTTTAGGTTTTTGGCCTTTGTTTTATGGAGATGTGCTTTTGATAGCTTAATTTCTGAAAGTCCACTAGTTTTGTTTCTTGAAATGATCTTTTGATGCTCATATGCCAGAGTATTAGATTTGATGGCTGAAAGTGGTCACAATCTAAGAAATAAAATTATATGGGTAGAGTCGGAATGATGGCACGACTCAACTAGAAAATAGAAATTATATAGGAAAGATCGGATTGATGGCACGATCCTAAAGAAGAAGAGAAATAACATGGTAGGGTTGGAATGACAACACGACTATACTGAAAAAGAGAAATTATCAGGGTAGGGTTGGAATGATGGCACAACCCTATACAAATCAGATTTGAGATGTCATCGGAAAGACAAATGGAACTGCGGAAATCAAATCTGAGGAGTCACCGAAAATACACGGTGCTATGCAACTCAGATATGAGAAAGTAGTTTAGAAAAATCCACGGTACTACGCAAATTAAAAATGAAAAAGTAGTCTGGAGAGATGCACAGTGCTATACAAATTAGATATACAAAAAAAAATATTATCGGAAGGATGACACAGTGCTACACAAATTTAATATGAAAAAGTTAGTCACCGGAAAGATCGCACAGTGCCACAAAAATTAAATATGAAAAAGTAGTCATCGTAATGATGGCATGGTGCTACACAAATCATATATGAAAAAGTAGTCACCGGAAAGATGGTATGGTGCTACACAAATTAGATATAGAAAATAGTCACCAAAATAATGACACGGTGTTACACAAATTGAATATAAAAAAGTAATCACCGGATTGATATCACGGTGCTACACAAATACCGACGAATATGGGGTTGACACAAAGCAGTCCTAGAAAGTCATTGGAAATTGACGCATGATATCCTGTCTGACTGAGTATTCTTTCCCTAAATATGGGGTTCATGCATATATCATTGATGTCACTTTTGTTAACATAATCATTGGCCAGACGGGCGACACATTTGGGTAATAGCCATCCACCGGCAGCGGAAGCTCTTTGATTTTCTACCAAGATCGTAGAGACTCTAATATCATGTGAGAAATATTGGAAAAGAATATTATTGAATTGTTGTTGGGTCAACATTATTACATTGAGACCCTATTTACAGACACTACAATATAATCCTTTACAAAGTAGGATACTATTTATTATTTCTATTTTATTCTAAATAGGATTGTATAAATCTATTCCTATTCTAATAGGATTGTATAAACCTATTTCTATTCTAATAGGATTGTATAAACATATTCATGTTCTAACATTTCCAAAATTATGTTTGTCTTTTAGTTGTTACTTGTTACTACTATGGTTTTAGATTTAGCCTTTGTGGTTTGTATGTTTCCAAAAGTAGCCAGTATTTTTTTAATTACATCAGTTGCTGTAGTTGTAACTTATTTATCTCAAGATTTATGAAATTCTAGTTTGTTTATCTTATGAGAAAAACTGAAGTAACTGTTAGGCAGATGTGTGTCTGCAAGGGAAGGGAAGTGGGTATTTCTGAATAGATAATTGAGTATACTGAGAATGGAGGTAGTTTTGCTTCAACCTAGAGATGTAATATAATAGGTTGGCACGAAATGTGGGATAGTTCCGATGAGAAATATTGGAAAAACATATTATTGAACTTGTATTGACATTATTACACATAGATTCTACTTTTAGATGATATAACACAATCCTTTATCAATTAGGATACTATATACTATTTCTATTTCTATTCCTATTTTAAGTAGGATTATATATACCCGTTCTTATTCTAACACTTTCCCCTCAAGCTGGTGCATACAAATTGTATGCACTCAGTTTGTTACAAATGTAATTAATGCAAGGATAGATGAGGGACTTGGCGAAGATATTTGGAAGTTGATCACTTGACTTCACAAATTTTGTAACAATATTTCGTGGGAGTATCTTTTCTTTGACAAAGTGAATTAATCTATGTGCTTAGTCCTCTCATGGAACATTGGATTTGATGCGTTATGAAGGACCACTTGACTGTTCCACACAAGTTTCATATGATTGGTTTCTCCAAATTTTAGTTCAATCGTTTGATTTAAATTAGCTCACAAGTTGCTACAACTATTGCTTGATATTTTTCTTCTAATTAGATCGAGCAACTGTACTCTGTTTCTTACTTTTTCATGACACGAAATTACTTCTTATTAAAACACAATATTCGGTTGTAGAACCTCTATTAGAGGGTGATCTTGCCCATTCAACGATTGTATATTCGGTGATATGCTCATGGCCTTGATCCTTGAAGAGTAGTCCTTTACCAAGAGCTGACTTTACATATCACAAAATTTGAAAATATTGAAAAAGATGTTGCTTCAAATTAGTTATACCATCTTGATTATTGTCGGTGATAACGATATCATCAACATATAAAAGCAAATAAATATATAGATTTGGTGCAAAATGTTGAAACATAGAGTGATTATCCACTACGAGTCATGCAGAACACTTGAATTACTATGTTGAACTTTTCAAACCAAGCTCGAGGAGATTGTTTAGACTATAGAGTGACTTATGCAATCAACATACAAGGCCACTAGATTCCCCTTGAGCAACAAAATCAGCTGGTTACTCCATAGAAACTTCTTTCTCAAGATTACCATGCAAAAAAGCATCCTTAATGTCCAACTGATGAGAAGGCTATTGACAAACAACAACCATAGATAGAAAAAGATGAGCATATGCTATTTTAGCCATGAGAGCGAAAGTATTACTATAACCTTGCCCAAATATCTAAGTATACCCTTTGGCAACAAGGCGAGCATCAAGTCCTTCAACTTGACTATTTGGATCAATTTTGACGTTATAAACCCAATGGCAACCAAGAATAGATTTACCTACACGAATGGAGACAAGCTCCCAAATACCACTCATATGAAAAGTAAACATGTTAACATTTCATCAATCATAGCCCACCTACATCTAGAATGAGAAATTGCTTCATTTGTAGTCTTAGGAATGGAAATAGAGGACAAAAGTGATACAAAGGCATAATGAGGTGCTGATAGATGATGATAACTGAAGAAAGTATAATGTGGGTTAACATTTGGAGTGGATCATATACTTTTTTTGAAGTGTAGTTAGTTTGTTTAGGAGGAGGAAAGCCCACAGGAGGAGCAGGGTCTGACACATGACATGAATCATTTGGGACTAGTGCTGGATGCAAACGAGGATGATAAGTCAGAAGTGGTGGCACTACAATTTGAGATGTAACATTAATTGCAGATTCCTCGGTGGTTGGTACATGCAAGACCTCAGAGAAATTAAGATGATCAGAAGATGTATAATAAGGTTAGGATTCAAAGAATGTGACATTAGCGGATATAATGTATCAATGACGATCGGGTAAATAAAAACGATACCCTTTTTGAACTTGAGAGTAACTAAAAAAGACACATCTGAGCGCACGAAGGGCTAATTTATCTTTCCTTGGTGCTAAGTCATGAATAAAGCATGTGCTTCTGTATTTCAGCAAAAAAAACTTAACATTAATTCATTAAGAAAATCCAATTGCATCTTGAATAATCATCAATGAAACTAACGAAATAATGATATCCTCTTGTTGAACTAACTGTACTAGGACCCCAAATATCAGAATGACCTAATGTAAAAATAGACTTTGAACGACCATCAGTACTATGTGAAAGCTCATGTGTGTTTCCCAAGTTGGCAAGGCTCATAATCTAATGTGGATAAACTAGACACTTATCTTTTTTAGGTTAGATAGACGCGGGCATTTGGAGGATCTATAATAGAGCATGATGTGAAAGAGTTTGAACAGGTAAGATATTAAGGTTGTTTAATCATGTCCTGTGCCAATCATTTATCCCATATTGCGGTCCTGCATGAGAAAAAATGATCGAAAGATGTTATGCCACAATGTGGCTAGATTAAAAGGAGTACGAGGGACGTAAGGAATTGAGTCTAGAGTGATAGAAGTTAGGGATTTGGCTTTCTCAACCCCTTTTGGTTGTGTTTTCCCATTAGCTATAGTAATAGTAGGACGAGACTATGAATAAACAATATCAAACAAAAGTGATTTATTGCTGAAGATATGATCAAAAGCGCCCGAGTCCATGACCCATGATCCAAGAGTACTAGTTTGTGAAACATAAGCAAAATTACTCGCAATAGAAACATGAAGTTAAGCAACCGAAGCTATTAGTGGAGACTTTTGCTTACTTGTTTGATACAGAAGGAACTCGTCATATTCTGTTTGAGCAAATATTTGATGGTTTATTAGGCTAAGCAACATGTGCTACTTGGGGAGATGTTTGCTTACTTGTGCAATTTTGAAAGAACTCATTTTTTTTTTTTGAAATAGGTAACTTTGTATTCACACAAAAGAACTCATCAAGAAATTGATGAGGAGGGATTTACAAACCCCCAGGGGGTGCCATCATTCCCAAATCCACAAACAAATTTTCAAAATTTACAATTGGCCTATAAACTCCACTAAACCATCTACTTCCCCCACAAAATCTTGCTTGCACCAAAAAAAATAAAAGACTAAGGCATCTCATCTTGATCATCTGGGAACTGCTAGTCCTCCCTTCAAAGCACCTTACCATTCCTTTCTTTCCATAGTGTCCACCAAATGCAAGCAGGTACATTTTTCCACCAATCTTCCTTTGATCCTCTCTTCCCAATTCCTTGCCAGTGTGTTAGTACCTCAAAAGTGGTTTTGGGCATTGTCCAATTATCCCCGAGTATACAAATGGACATGATCCACAGATCTGTAGCCATCCTGCAATGCAAAAATAAATGGCCATTTACTTCAGCCTCTTGTTCACACATACAGCACCTTGAGCAGATCTGTATACGTCTTCTTTGTAGCACTTCGTGGGTTAGACAAGCTCTTCTAATTACCAACCAAGTGAAGCAAGCAACTTTTAGAGGGATCTTAATCTTCCATATTAATTTCCAGGGCCAAAATGTTGTCAAAGAGTGGTTGGTGTTTCTTTCCCATTAACCGTAAAAACTCCCCCACTATGCAATTTCCAAACTGGTTTGTCGGACTCTGCATTGATGCCAAGGAACAGGTTCAAGGCCTGAAGTAAGTCTGCTACTCTTTCAACCTCCCAATCATTTAGAGCCCTTCTAAACATAAGGTTCCAGCCTTGAGGACTCCACATCTGCGCTATAGTGTCATTCTGTTGTAGGCAAATAATGTACAAGTCAATTTTGTTGTAGGCTAATAATGTACAAGTCAGGAAAGAGTATCCTCATTTTCACATTGCCTAACCAGATCTCATTCCAGAAACTGATCTTCAGGCCATTCCCCACTCTGAAAGTCACCTGCGCATTGTCAGTCCACATTCTCCTAATAGTTTTCCATATGAGCACCCAAAAGTGCCATTCACCTCTTCAGTTATCCAATTACTCTGTAGGCCATATTTCTCAGTTATGAACCTCCTCCATAAGGCTGTATCTTCGCAACAGAATCTCCACAACCATTTTTGCAGCAAACTAGTGTTCTGAATACTTAAATTCTTAATGCCCAGACCTCCTTGTGCTTTGCTCATTATCACCTCTTCCTATTTAACCAGGTATGTTCTTTTAAAGCAATAGGATCATCACTAGGTGGTGGACTATGCAAAATATAACAAATGTCACGAGTGTGTCCAAGTTTATGACATTAATTACACTTGAATTGAGGTTTCCCAAAATGGCCTCTTCGTTGATTCTCCATGACTAATATGTTTTTTTTTTTTATGACTTGAGATGCGAGAATAGTGGGTGATGAAACTACTTTGTGACTGGGAGGCACAACAAGATGAAGTAGAAGAGAGAATAATTCATCTATTGGAACTGTAGGACTAGCTATCTACGTAAACATTGTGTATTCTTTACTTAATTGTTTTGTAGTTGCTTACCTTTTGTTTCAGTAGTAGTAATTAGTCATGGACCTGTTCCTTGACATGTGGGGACTCATACTATTCATCAAATGATATCAGAGCATGTTTCTTCTAACATATTAATACGTAGGAGAGATCTTGCTCTGATCACACACTGAATCAGTAGGAAGTCCAACAAGTATAAGAACTAGAAACAATGTCTACTTGTGTTGTCGTTTTTCCACATTCGCACCGATTGGTATCAACATTTCAAATTCCTCCATGTCTGCACATACCTATCCAATAAGTAGACATCATATTTTTGTTTCTTTAAGTTGGTCATTCGATATATCACATCATAGAATCGATATATGTTATTAGTGTATAAAGCACGTTTCTTTTCTCAAAACTGAATAAATGTCTGGAATGGGCAAAACAATTGATAGAACGCCATAGGAGACTACATAATTGAGCTTTCGCTTTGTCCCATTGTGCTTTCGCTTTTGCAGCTTCCTCTCTAGACTTTGCCTTTTCATGTACCACACAAGCATTGTTCGTTAAGTGTTCTTGGACACCTTGACCCTTGCACCTCAATTCAATCGAGGAAGCCTAAGTTACATAGTTTGAACTTCCTATTAATGGCTTAATTGATTGTAGGGCTTGAACTTTTAGTTTTCGTATTTTTGGAACCAGAAATATCACATCCAAAAGATATTTGCGAAATTTCACTTGAAAACAACAAGAAATATTTTATTATATAGATGTGGTTGTTTGAAAATCTAGATCTCGTCGGAAACAACTTGGATATCACTGGAACCCTAATTCTGGTGATTGGATCTGGTCAAAACTGTAAGGGTCTGGTTGGAATGGCTTAGACGATCCCAACAGAAAAAAATTTGCTGAAAACATCGACAGGAACAACCCTCACTTATCCGCGCGTGACCCAAATCTTGCTGGAAAATTGTCACCTCCGATCGGTGCATGAGACTGCGTGAGGTGACATTTGCCAAGTGGTTTGATTGGGTTTTGGTTGCTTGAGCTTTCCGATCCTTGTGATGGTGTTGGTTTTTGCACAACACCCACAAAATAAAAGATGACACATATTAGTTCCAACAGTTGCGGAAAATTGACGCACAATGACTAGTTTTTCTCTTGAATTTTGTCACCAATGTTGTGATACCATGTGAGAAATATAAAAAACTGTTATTGAATTGTGTATTTACATTATTATATAGAGATTGTATTTATATCCACTGTAATACAATCTTTTATCAAGTAGGATACTCTTATTCTTATTCCTATTCCAAGTAGGATAGTGTATACACATTCCTATTCTAACATTCCCAATTTTTTGTAGTGAAAAAACCACAACCCCTTGGGGTTATCCTACTCAAATATACAAGTACCATAAATGATGCGTTTGAAGGAGGGAGGGGGGGGGGGGGTCACAAGTGATCCAATAGTGGTTGGAGATGTAGAGGAGTTCTTTTGTAATAGTGAGTCCTTGCTAGGGATCTGCTCTAAGCCCACACTTTCTTAGCCTGGTTACGTAATGATTTATTCAATAATACATAAAATAAATTTTACAATATATGCTAATTGCAAATGATATTTTGGTATTTGATAAACTAGTGAGAGAGTTGATCGTTGATTGACAAAACTAGTGAGGAGTCAATTAGAAGTTGCAATTGTAGACAAGAATGGTAAAGTATAAGGAATTTTACAATAGGTAAAAGTAAAACAGAAGATATGCATTGCAAGTTTAGCCTTAGAAGAGTGAAGTTGAAGTGGGGGTTAGATAGGATAGTGGTGTCTAAATACAAAAAAAAAAAAAAAAACAGATATCTAAACTCAATCTTCTAATTAAATGACATGAAAGATGAAGATGTAACACAATATTTAGACGGACCCTCCATTAAATGTTTTGCGATGATGAGATACATACATAAGTGGAATGTAAGGTTAATGGGGTTGGTTATTTCAAACTGGCTTATCTGGGAGTAAATGCTGGACCATTAAGACCCAATTTTAAATGGCTTGTAAACATTAGTGTCATATGTCCTACAGGAGGAGTGTGAATAGGTTCATTATATTCACTCTATATAATAAATAGAGGTGCAGGGTCTATCGATTAGCAATTTCCACCCTCTCTTGTATACCTTCATCTGACACCACATATTTACTATGTTCATCTTGTCAATTTGGTGGGTCTGAGAAATAAACATGGAAGAGAAGGTATACAAGACGAGAAATGATTGCATCCAAGTGAAGGTGCAAGTAGCACACATTGACAATACAATGAGAGATTGCCTCACTCAGTTATGTCTTTCGTAGGCCTTTCAAGTGTGTTGGCTTATTGTTGATGCTATGATGATTGAAGCTCTTAAAATTGTGTGTAGATCTAAAACTACATGGGAGTCTATCTGAAAACACCTACATTGTCAACAAATATAACTAGATTTTTTAAATTTCTTTATTTATATAATAACTAGATTTTGGTTATGAATATACAACAGTAAAAGCAATTGATCAAACTTATGCAATACTAATTCGTTGGAGTTGAAGACTCGTCACTGTTACTCTTACATTACATTTTTTTTGGGTTTACCAAGAGCTCTTAATGCTGTTAAGAGATTTGTATATCAATGTAAAATGTAGAAAATCTCTATTCTGAAAAAATCCTTAATTTGTCAAGACCCAATTTACGTTAAATCGTGAAAGCACCCAACATCCTCGTGTTGAGTGAACCACACAATAAACAACTAACACATTCCCAACATTAGATAATAAAGTCTACAGTAGGGAATGCCATAGATAATTGAGTCTCTACTAAGATGGTAGAGATTTTTGTATCATGTGAAAAAGAAGAGATAGTACTGCTTATTGACTTGATTATTGACATAATGAGTGTTTTTTATGAAGGGTTCTTAGTCTAGTGGTATAAGGTAAGTAATTACTTTATGTGAAGGATAAGATAACTAATTGTTCTCTTACAGATGCATAAGAAAGCACTAAAAATATCATATAAAATATTATACATTTTCTCCTATTCAGATAAAATGAGCCTAGGTAATGCTAACCTATAATTACTTTGATTCTCTTTTTTTTCTAACACGGTCTTCAATCATTAAAAGAAGTCTGGAAAAAAAGCAGAAAAGAGGTGAAAGATAGTATCAGCCAAATCTGCATGACACTTTAATATCACGATGATTTTCTTTCTTACCTTGCAGGTTAGCTCAAAGGATAGTACGTGGAGATGTTCCTGAACCTTTGATGAATCGGAAGGTTATAACTTCTCTTTCTCATTGCTTAATTTAATTGAATTTATATTATTGTGTAAAGGATCAGCAAGAATTTCTCTTTGCATGAGTTTAATCAAGTGAGTGTGTATGTGCAAAAGCTTGGAAGATGACATTTTGCAGTGTTAGTCGGGTTGCTTTTTCTTCTACTTTTTTTTTTTTTTATGTTTGGGAAAAGCCTATCTTGATTTGAAGAAATAAATGATAGTTGAAAATTGCTGCTCTTCTATTGAGAAGTATGGGCCTTAAGCTGTTGCTTACTGAAAAAAAGGTGATGTCTCTCTTGTTGCAGTGATATTTTTATGACAAAAAATATCTAGGTTTCTTTTAGCTCTCCCAGTTTATTGGTGCATAATTTTCTGTTGAATATACAAGTCAGCTCAAGACAGTTGATGCAGTTCTTACTCAACTGAACCAGCATGGCAAAGTTACATATTGTCTTAATAATTTCTGGGAGTAATTTCCAATCGAGATTGATACTGAGAAAAATATGCATTACACCTGCACTCAAATGTAGACTAAATTTTGATCAACTAAGCTAGTCCGCTTCATAAGCTAGTCTTTCACCCAACCCCTCACTCTCTAAGGGATAGGAGGAAAAGGATACGAATAACGTCATTCTCTAATTGTCTATGAGGATTATATAGTCTTTCAAGTGCTAATACTGTACTCTAATTTGCATTTTCTTTTCATTTTATTTAGTTGATATCTCTTGATATGGGTGCCTTGCTTGCTGGTGCAAAGTACCGTGGAGATTTTGAGGAGAGGTTGAAAGCTGTTTTAAAGGAAGTCTCTGCATCCAATGGGCAGATTATATTGTTTATTGATGAGATACACACTGTAGTTGGTGCAGGTTTGGTATATTATTTTTAATTTCTATCTACCCATGAATGAAATTGTTTATTTCTACTGAATGTTTAAAAACTTTTTCAACTGTAATCTTTCTCTGAACGATCATTTCTCTATTGTCTATTTATAAATTTCTATGTTGAAAAGTGTTGGCTCAAGCTACTTCTCTGTTTTCAAATATCAAAATTATGGACAACAAGTGGTGACTTTCTGTTTTTGTTGGATGATTTTTCTCCTCGCTTAATTATTCTTAAGCAATATAAATTTCGTAGTTTAGTTCATGTGATGTCATTAGGGAACACTAGATCTGGACTCTAGTGAGGTCAAAAGCACTATTGCTTCGCCAATTGTGTTTTAGGTTATCCACTTTTGAATTGAGCTTGGACCATAGAAATCCTTAAATTATCATCCTGTTAATTTGGTCCTGGACCTTGGAAATGATTGAACCAGGTTTGTTTTTCCTGTTTTCATATCATAAAGCTGATAAAAAATGATTGATACTGTTCTTTATGTAAGCAGCCGGGTAGAGAAGAAGGCATCTTTATACCCAAGATATAGCTTCTGATTGTAGCTGGGCTTATATATCAACTAATTTAGTGAATTTTACTTGGTTAAAACTTGATGATATGTTTTATTCTAAAAATTGTGCTTGTTTATGTTGGTTCTAGGAGCTACAAGTGGGGCCATGGATGCAGGGAATTTGTTGAAACCCATGCTTGGTCGGGGTGAACTTAGATGTATTGGAGCAACCACTTTGAATGAATATAGGAAGTACATTGAGAAGGACCCTGCTCTAGAGCGTAGATTTCAACAAGTATATTGTGGCCAACCTTCTGTGGAAGATACAATTTCTATCCTCCGTGGATTGCGTGAACGATATGAACTGCATCATGGCGTTAAAATATCAGACAGTGCTCTTGTGTCAGCTGCAGTTCTTGCAGATCGATATATCACTGAGCGATTTTTGCCGGATAAAGGTAGGCTAACTTATCATTACAACTGCAAGTTGTCTTAAATGCTTCCATTGGGTTCCTATGAGATCCTTGTGAATGTTTCTCACCTTGACAGCAGTAATTACTGAGGTCCCTTGATGTCCCGTTAGTCCCTTTTCTTCAAAGCATTTACCATCCTCCTGTAAATTTTATAAGCTTAAAGATTGCTCACCTTGACAACAATAATCTGCTCTGTTAGCAGTATTATTATAATGCTAGCATTAGTTTATTCTTCATTTTATTACTACAGTTTTTCCTTTTTCTTTGGTTATTGGTACTATTTCTACTGTCAGCACTTGAAGAAATTCTTTCTTCAGTATCTGATCATAGCTTTTTATTCATTCATTTTTTGCAAGCATGTTCTGAAACACGATTTTTTTTGAGCCGAGGGTCTATTGAAAACAATGTCTCTACCCCTCAAAGTTAGGGGTAAGGTCTGTGTTACACCATATTCTCCCCAAACCTGTGCGATGTATGGTATTGTTATTGACTTCATTAGTTGGTGAATCCCTTTTCACATCAAGTAGTACCTCTGGGAACTGCTACTTCTATTGAATATATTATTTTCAATAGAGTAGTTCATTTTGTTTTTGAAAACTTGGTAAGTTTAATTAGAGAATTGTGTTTGATTTTTTGTTTTGATGTGTGGAATCAGAATATGTCATTAAAGTGTGGGATGGAGAGGGAAAATCAAATCAACCTGATGGATATTAAGATCTGGGTGGGGTGGGGTGGGGGTGGGGGGTTGTAAACCTTGAGATACAATTAAAGAAGATAGTACCACACTTTATACATGATCCTTGTAAACAATCTGAAGTAATAAGACAAAAAGAAAAAGAAAAAATTTTGAGATTCATATTCTCTACTGTTATATAAATCTTTGGAAGGAATGGAAGACTCCTAATAAATACTGGAGCTAAAGTAGACATGTTAACATGAAAAAGTGCTGTAAGATTTGTGCTATATATTTCAAGAAATATTAGAATAGTTGAGGAATTTACCAATCATCATTCAAGTTGTAGAGTAGTATGTGGAAAATATTTTATTAAAAGCAAAGCTAGTGACTCGGGTTAAAAAATTTAATGATGTAGCAGTTGTTGTCAAATACCTTATGAGAAATAAAGACTTGGGAAAATATTATTGAATTGTGTATCTACATAATTACACTGAGCCCTATAAATTTATAGACAAACATGATAATCCTTCTTCAAGTAGAGTACTAGATACAAATCATATTTCTATTCCTATTCTAACACTCCCCCTCAAGTTGGTGCATAGAAGTCATTTGTTCCGAACTTGCTACATATGTAATTAATACGAGGATTAGTGAGGAACTTGGTGAAAATGTCTGCAAGCTGATCAATTGACTTCACAAATTTTGGAACAATATCTTCGGAGAGTATCTTTTCTCTGGCAAAGTGACAATTAATCTCAATGTGCTTAGTCCTCTAATGATATACCAGATTTGATGCGATATGAAAGGGGACACTTAAAAAGTGGTCTCATTTTCTGCTGGACAAGCACTTTGTTGTTAGGACTGATCTGAAGGCATCAAAACATCTCCTAGAGCAGCAAATTCATACAGACTTTCAGGTTGCTGGCATTTCAAAAATGATGGCTTTTGAATTCTCCATTGAACACAAAAAGGGGTTTGAGAATAAGGCTGCTAATGCCTTATCCAGAATGCTTGATGCTTAACTTTTAGCCATTTCTTTACACTTGATTCACTTCTACCTCAAGATTAAGGAAACTTGGTTGACTGAGCCTGCCTTGCAGTTGGTAATTGAGAAACTGCAAGTTCAGCCATTTAAATCATATACTTGGTGCAATAATCAGTTGAGGTGGAAGGGTAGATGGTTGCAGGTGATGATCCACAGTTGAGGAGGACTATCATGGAACTCTAGCATAGTACCCTCAACGGGGCCATTCTGGCATGGATGCCACTATATGAAATTGCAGTCCTTGTTCCATTGGAAATCACTCATTCAGGATGTCAGAGACTTCATTCATAAGTGTGATATATGCCAGAGACATAAGTATGATGCAGCTGCTTCCCCAGGTTATTGGCTATTCCAGAGTACTCCCAACCTTTCATTGTGGAGACAGATGCTAATTGGAAGGGTATTGTAGCTGTTTGGATGCAAACTCCCTTGGCTCCTAGACATCAGGCTTTGTCTGTGTATGACAGAGAATTGTTGGCATTGGTTTTTGCTGTACAAAAGTGGTCTCATTTTCTGTTGGGTTACCACCTTGTTGTTAGGACTGATCAGAAGGCATTGAAACATCTCCTAGAGCAGCAAATGCATAGACTTTCAGGTTTCTGGCATCTCAAAAATGATGGCTTTTGACTTCTCCATTGAATACACAAAGGGGTCTGAAAATATGGCTGCTGATGCCTTATCCAGAATGTGCATGATGCTGAGCTTTTGACCATTCCCTTACTCCACATGATGACTTATACCTCTAGATGAAGAATACTTGGTTGACTGATCCTGCCTTGGCATTGGCAATTGAGAAACTGCAAGTTCAGCTATTTAAATCCTAATACTTGGTTGACTGATCCTGCCTTGGTGTTGGCAATTTAGAAACTCCAAGTTCAGCTATTTAAATCCTATACTTGGTGCAATAATCAGCTGGGTGGGAGGGTGGATTGGTTGCAGGTGATGATCCACAGTTGACGACTATAATGGAACTCTGGCATAGTACCCTAAGGAGGCCATTCTGGCATGGATGCCATTATGTGGAGATTGCAGTCATTAATCCATCGGAAATCACTCATTCAAGATGTCAGACTTCATTCACAAGTGTGACATATGCCAGAGACATAAGTATGATGCAACAGCTTCCTCAGGTTATTTGCAGCCTCTTCCTATTCCTTACGGTGATTGGACTGACATATGCTTGGATTTTATTGAAAGCCTTCCTAAGTCCCATGGTAAGGATGTTGTCTTAGTTGTGGTGGATAGACTTAACAAGTATGCACACTTCCTGAGCCTACAACACCCATACACTTCTCAAACAGGGGCCAAATGCTTCTTAGATAGTATCTTTAAGTTGCATGGTATGCCAGTTACTATGATCAGTGACAGGAATCCTGTGTTCCTGAGTTCCTTTTGGCAGGAGTTGTTCACACTCCAAGGTGTGTAGTTGCAGAGATCAACAGCATATCATCCTTGGACTGATGGCGATACAAAGGTGGTAAACAGTACATTGGAGACTTACTTGAGGTGTTTTTATCAGATAGTCCCAAGTAGGGATGGCAAAATGGGTAATTTATATGGGTACCCATCTTAATGAGTTGGGTACCCGACTCATTAAAATTGGGTAAAAAAGGAGTCAAACTCATATTACCCATTTGAAAGTGGGTAGTTAAATGGGTAAATGAGACTCATTTATAAAAGAAAGAAAAGTGTCCTTAATATTTTTTAAGGTGTAAGTGGTCGGGTAGGGATGAGTGGGATAAGGAAAAAAAATTGAATTTGTTTCTGAAAAACAAAAATTTTTTGGGGAAGGGGCTGGGTGGGGGGTGGGCTAGTAGGGGTGGGGTAGTGGTGGTTTTTGGGGGGGGGGGGATCGAAGTAGTAAAAAATAAATTTAATTTCTTTAAAAAAACAAATAGAAAAATAAATTTAATTTTTGAGGCATTGGGGTTGGGGGGAGGGGGGGAGTAGTGAAAATAAATTAATTTTTGAGGCATTGGGGGTGGGGGTGGCCAGGTTAAATTTAAAAAGTTTTAAGTTTTTTTTTTTGTAGGGGTGGAGTTTTGGGGGGGGGGGGTGAAGAGTGGGGTAAGAGATTTTGCTTTTGAAACTTTTAACATGATCCCTATAATAATGTGGGTAAATATGGATACTCGTTTTTATCCATTTAAAATATGAGTCGAGTAGAGTATTTTACTCATTTTTATTTAACTCGTTTTTGATGGACTCATATTCGACTCGACCCGCTCGTTTGTCACTCCTAGTCCCAAGGATTGGGTTACTTATCTAACCCTAGCAGAATGGTGGTGTAACACTACCTTCCACTCCAATATCAAGTGTACTCCATATGAGGTGGTTAGAAACCACCTATTCATTTGCCTTATTTGATGGATGAGAGTGCAACTGAGGTGGTGGATAGGACACTTGAAGCTAGGTAAGCTATACGTCCTGTTCATATGCCTTATTTGGTGGGTGAAAGTGTTATTGAGATAGTGGATAGGACACTTGAAGCTAGGGAAGATATCATTCAGCTGTTGAAGTTTCACATATTGACAGGGCACATCAAAGGATGAAAATGTGGCTGATAAACACAGATCAGACAGGTCCTTTGAAGTTGGTGATTGGGTATGTCTGAAATTACAACCTTACAGACAGCTTTCAGTGGCTTCCAGACCATTTAACAAGCTTGCTGCTAAGTATTAAGGACCTTATCTTTTTGAGGCGAAGATTGGTGATGTTGCCTGTAGACTCTTACTCGCTGATGATGTTCTCATACATCCTATTCTATGGATCTCAGTTGAAGAGCTGTCATGCTGTGCCTTTGAATATCAACCATCCCTCTGTCCAGTCCTCATTGTCCGTTACCTAGATCTATGTTAGATATATATCGGTAAAATGGGGTAACAAGGCTGTGTCTGGTGCTCATCAAATGGACTTGTATTGATGCTGCACAGGCTACTTTGGAGTTCCTACATGAATTGCAACAAAGGTTTCCATCCTTCCTTCACGGGGGTGGGGGTGGTAGTGATACAAGTAGAAGGAGCAGAGAAATTGAGGTGAGCTGGCAGCTGATGTGGATGGATTGGTTAAGAGTTAGACAGGAGTTCAAAATTTTGTTAATATTGTAGCAAATTGATTTAGCACTACAGCAGTTTCCATTGGTTAGTTCAGTCTCATTCTAGATTGGGCATAAAATCTCAATAGTAATGGATACAAGATTCATCCATGAAAGATAATATAAACACTCCTCTCTTTTCTATATTTTCTCTCAATTAGCTTCCCTCTCGGTTGATCATTAATTCATTCATGAAATATAATACAAACTCTTTTCTCTCAATTAGTTTCCCTTCAGTTTAATAAACCGACTTAGCTTCTTCTTCGTCGAGAATAATCTCCTGGATTGAATAGCTTCATCACAAGTGTAACGGTAACAGGTTCCAGATGTTGAAATATTCAAAATTAGTACAGCAGCCTGGTATTTTTATAGATTAAGAAAGTTTAAGGGTCCAGCTGCTTATTTTTATGCCTCGTTCAAATGTTTTTATAGCATCTAGTGGATTGATGGATCAAGATTTCAAGCTGCTTGTAAAATATTTTTAGTACAGTATGTTCGTAATTTGACATACTTTTATTTAGTTTTTCTCACTCTATATTCTATTATTACTTTTCAGCAATTGACCTTGTTGATGAAGCTGCTGCAAAACTAAAGATGGAAATTACTTCAAAGCCAACTGAATTAGATGAGATAGATAGGACTGTGATGAAGTTGGAAATGGAGAAACTGTCTCTGAAGAATGACACGGATAAAGCATCCAAAGAAAGACTGAACAAGCTAGAAAGTGATTTGAACTCCTTTAAGCAAAAGCAGAAAGAGTTAAACGAACAGTGGGAACGCGAGAAAGCTCTGATGACACGCATACGTTCTATAAAGGAGGAGGTGGATAACTGTTTTTGATGCTGAAATCAATTCAAGTTGCAGTTTTATTTGTATTCTCATGATTACTATCTAATCTTTTTCGTTGAGTAGATTGACAGGGTGAACTTAGAGATGGAAGCTGCTGAACGTGATTATGACTTGAATCGTGCTGCTGAACTCAAGTATGGGACCCTAATCACCCTTCAACGCCAGCTAGAAGAAGCAGAGAAAAACCTGGCTGACTACCGCAAGTCTGGGAGTTCAATGCTTCGTGAAGAAGTAACAGATCTTGATATTGTTGAAATTGTAAGCAAGTGGACGGGTATACCATTATCAAGCCTTCAGCAGTCTGAGAGAGACAAGCTTGTCTTTTTAGAAAATGAACTTCACAAAAGAATTATTGGTCAGGATATGGCAGTAAAATCTGTAGCTGATGCAATCAGGCGATCCAGGGCAGGCCTATCTGATCCAAATCGGCCCATTGCAAGCTTCATGTTCATGGGCCCCACAGGAGTTGGCAAAACTGAACTTGGAAAGGCTCTTGCTGCTTACCTTTTCAATACTGAAAACGCTTTGGTGCGTATTGACATGAGTGAATACATGGAGAAACATGCTGTTTCACGGTTGGTTGGTGCACCACCAGGTTATGTTGGATATGAAGAGGGTGGGCAACTCACCGAAGTGGTCCGTCGGAGGCCTTACTGTGTGATCCTATTTGATGAAATTGAGAAAGCACATCATGATGTTTTTAACATTCTCTTACAGTTGTTGGATGATGGAAGAATAACTGATTCCCAAGGGAGAACTGTTAGTTTCACAAACACTGTTGTAATAATGACATCAAACATTGGGTCACATTACATTCTTGAGACTCTTCGGAACACTCAAGATAGCCAGGAGGCAGTTTATGATTTGATGAAAAAGCAGGTTATTGAATTGGCAAGACAGACCTTCCGTCCCGAGTTTATGAATCGGGTTGATGAATACATTGTTTTCCAGCCTCTGGACCTTAAGCAAGTTAGCAGAATTGTTGAGCTCCAGGTAATACAGATGTGTTGAATCCTGATCCTCCTGACTTCATATGTACATATTTGTTCTGTTCCTTGTTTCCTGCAGTGTCATCTGTGTTCTGATTACTTTCATTTAAGAACTTTATAAGCGCCACATGCAGTTACCTGTGATGCAGTAATATGTTAATATCAGTTGTTCAGTGTGAGAGCAAAAAACTTTTCGTAGTGCACATTAGTACTCAACATTACATGAAAGTACATTTCATTTGCTTGAGACCTGGATTGAGCTGCTTCACATCCTATCTAATGTCTGCTCTTGTAGTAGTTTTGCTGCAGAGTATGACCTAAAAAGATATTGTTTCATCTGGTGCTTAAGCTTTCTCCGATGCGAACCTAATTTTGGTGTCTTTTCTGTGTTTCTGATTCTTTATTTGGGGCAACTGTTTGGCTACATATATATTTTAACTTTAGCATAACGCCAGCAGCCATAGGTAACGTTGGTGAGGATCATGGGAATGGAAGTTAGTGAGGCTACCTGACAATGTCATTAACTGAGTATTTGTTGAATAAACTTTATGTATTTGCATAATCATCTTCTTAGAACCTAACAAGGTCATTTTTTCCGGTGCAGATGAGAAGGGTGAAAGATAGACTGAAACAGAAGAAAATTGATCTTAAATACACGCAGGAAGCTATCAGTCTGTTGGCGAATATGGGCTTCGACCCCAACTATGGAGCTCGGCCTGTTAAACGAGTGATTCAGCAGATGGTTGAGAACGAAGTAGCAATGGGAGTTCTAAGAGGAGATTATACGGAAGAAGACATGATTATCGTTGATGCTGATGCTTCACCTCAGGCTAAGGACCTTCCTCCCCAGAAGAGACTGTTGATAAGGAAAATGGAGAATGGTTCTAACATGGATGCCATGGTTGCCAACGATTGACAGTGCAACTAAGTAGGTATACATATATTTTCTAAATGCTTAGATAGGGATCTAGGCTGTAAATTTAACATCAATAAATGAAAAACTCTTGCTGTTGCTTTTCAGTGCCGACTGAGGGAAGTCCAATTTCCAACTTGCAAGTTGTTTTTACTAGTTATATTTAAAAGGCTGCAATTCAAAAATTGAATGTACGATGTACCTTCTTAACTTAATCTTAATGTTATGCGACTCAAACGCAGATGCTAGCATGATTTTACTTTTGCTCTTGCCAAGTATGAATGAGCGATGGCCTTCTTCCACCTTCTGAGCAGCAACACGAACCTTGTGTTTTCACGTCTTACCGAACTTGAGATGATTCCACTGCCAAGACTTGGTATGGGCAATATGGTGTGCACTCCGAAGACTTTATAGGAACTTTTTAGAAAATGTATACATGCACAATGGTTTAAGTTGTTTGTGGATTGACTGGTTTTGGAAATGTCCGTTGAATGTTTTTTCTTTATTTACTATATAAAAATTACGTTTAAAGACCATCCTTAAGACTTAACTACATAAATAATAGTATTTTTTCAGTATTACAAATATGAAAGCTTTTTTTTTTTTTTACATATATAGCAGTTTGAATAAGTTGAAAAGATAATAATTATTATAATTAACTAGATCATTTACCCGCGCTTTGCGTGGGCATAAATAATCTTTTTAAGCTTTTGAACAACCTTTTTAATAAGTGATTGTTATAAGAAAAAAGAGAGTAAATTTTAAAAGGTTTTAAGAACATTTCAACATAAATTAAATGATTTGACATTATCACATGTCTCAAGAATTGTAAATATTTAATGAATGATTAAAAATATCTTGATATCTAATCAATTTTATCTTTTACATAATTTATCATATTATATATTTGCTGATATAATTGTCTTGTTAAAATGGAGTGATATTTTTATCTAGCGATGAAGCATCACTTATTCTATTTTTACATGAAAAATATAGAATCTGATAATTTTATCTTGTTAAAAAAAAATATGTGAAAGTTTTTGATAATAAATATTAGTTATAAATTAGTTACGACCATTAAAAAACTTACACCACAACAACATAAATAACTTTTTTTTAGAGACAATCTACTTGTTTGAAGTCAAACGTTCAGCGCTTTTTGTTATTGTTACTTTGTTACTCTAACAAAATTTATAGAAGGAGAAAAATAAATTTGAATCAACAATAAAATAATATTGTTGACCCTTTTACAAATTTATTCTTCATTAAACTACTGCTTTGAAGGCCCTTCTAAATACTTCATCAATGCAACATTACGACTTTTTCAGAAATAAGTGCGTACAATTGTTGCATTATGAAAGTACAAGTAGATCAAAATGTTGGATTCTATACTCATGTTAAAGAAATATTCTCGAACATGAAAAAATTAAAAATGAGTCTAACCTAGATAACTCAAACGCTCAACAATGACTTGGGACATGAAGGACAACAAATCTATGTTAATAGACAAATCTTTTGTAGCTTAAAATAGTCCTTTTATATATAGTAGATTTTGTTTCATATTCTTCAAATTAAGCTTGTCAAAAATAGTCATAACTTGCACCAAAAATATTTAGAAGAGTCGAATGAGAAGGAATAAAAGAAAAACATTAAAAGGACGAAAGCTTTGTCCAAATGGGATCATATACATACCAAACGAAAAATAGTCAATATAATTTTAAGAAGACAATAAAACAGCGAAAAAAACATACATTAAAGGCAGTAAACTATGAGATATCCAATGATGATAACAAATTATTCTAACTAGAAAATTTCATATGTTTTGAAATAACATACCTCAAAAAATTGACCAACACTTTCATCAACTTTTAATCCTTAAAGTACTCATAATATCCACTGATAAAATTTAGTAAAAATAGACAACTTACAATATAAAAGCCGAAAAAAATATGGGCATGCAAAGTTATCAAATCTCAGATGATTTTTTAAAGAACAAAAAATCTCATCCTTGTATGAAGGAATGTCATTGTTGATGAAGAAATTAGAGATTTGTAAGGAATTTTTTTATTGTACCTTCACACAATTCCATTAGAGAAAACTTGTCTGAATAATCAATGAATGTTTGTTATTTAATTTGTACTAACAAATACTTATAACAATAACTTTGTAGAAACATAAACAATAAAGTTTAAAGCATGTTCTCAACAACAACAATTAATAATATAAGTATAAATTAATGACTATAAAAAGCATATCAGAATCTGTAACAATAGAATGAAACAGAATGGGAAAAATCGAGCCCACTGAATGCACAGTATCCCCTTAAGGAAATTATTCCCCTCTAGCACCCAAGGTTTAAAGGAATAGATCCTCTCAGGATAAAATGATTCTATTTACCAGTGTATTAATACAAAAATAATGGTGTCAGTTAGCTACTCAACAGGAGCAAAGTACAACAAATATTTAATTGTCCAGAAGAAGAAAAAGAAATTCAGAATTTTCGTTCTTTTAAAATGAGAGGAAATTTCTCTATCTATAGAAAATAAATGGTAGTGTGAATAAGTTCTTATTGTGCCTTATCGGAAAGGTCACAACTCTTTGAAAAAGTTACAACTCTTCGGAAAGTTAACAACCTTTTATAAAAGTCACAACTTTTCATAGAAGTCGCAACTTTTCATGAAAGAGGAATGCTAGTTTTGGAAATAAAAAAATTAAAAGGGAATCCTTATTTGTGGTGGCGCCACGTAGGCGAGACTAGGGTTTTCTTTTATATAAATATATGATGCTATATATAGATATATTAATTATCTATATATATATTCAATCAAAACGAGAACGGTCGGTTCCCATTATTGGGTAGTTATCAAAGTTTGCATTCTTCCGATATAATCTTACTTTATTATTTTTTCATAGTTCAGGTAGGAATATTATTCCATGTTGTGAATTTCATTCAATTATTTTTGTACGATGTTTTCGGTAAGCTTCATATTTGATAGTAATTAAAAGGTAGTTATTGTTAGCTTAAATAAAGCAACTGCATAGTTTGTGGTACCTTGAATTTCTACTATACCTTATCCACAATCTATTCAGAATGTAAAAAGGTTATAGAAGTAAATATTAAATATGTCATAATTGTTATTTATTGAATACAGCCATATGTAATTATTTGTTGCGCCGTAATTTTTCTATTTGTAGAAAAATCACCTTTTTGAAATGTTCTAAGTATAAAACAATTTAAGAAAAATACTTAAAAAAGAGTCGCCACTTAATTTTTTAAAGAAATTAAGAAAACTTATAATTTTCAAAGATTTAAACAGAAAAAATCATTTGAAAATACCAAAGAGGGTTCGAGGTTCAATTTACACTTCGAGAAGGGTTTAGGCATTTGAAGTGCCCGCTAACACGCAGTTGACCTGCGACTTGACTAAATAATTTTTTGACTAATTATAATTTATAAAGAAATGACAATTTACAATGTGATTAACTTTTGGAAAATAATTAAATAACACATTTATTTCATTTTATTTATTTATTTTTAAGAGAAATGGGACTAAAATGAAACATTCGAATTGAATTGCAAGTGATTAGAATTTAACAAAACTAGATTAGTTAGCATTCGTTTGAATTGTTTTAAAAATAATTTACACCAATTTAGTTTATAAATCAAGATATCATTTCAAATTAATTAAAAGTAAGCGAAAATTTTGAATAGAAAACATTTGAACAAAAAAATAAAAATGCAAGAGTTGATAAAAAAAATAAAATTTTATCAAAGTAAACCAACACAAAATAAATAGTTCATCCTTTAGGGATTTAATTAAGTTAATTAACAATCCAAAAGTTAGAATTAGACGATAATAACAAATAATCACAATTAAATAATTAAAGAGTAAGGGAGAAATTTGAATTTGGGCCTCATTTTGGGCCAAATTCGCTGGAAATTTTTGGACTTTTGCCCAATCCCGTTTTTGTATACACGGGCTGTATATTAGTGTATATCGGCGCCCATATCAGCCCTTTTCGCGTATTTTCTGCTTCCGAATACCTGTACACTGCCCCAGCCCTGTATTTTCACGTTTTCAACCTGTATATCACTGTGTTTTGACTGTATATCGCTGTATACAGCAAGTATATCAGCTCTTTTCTTGTATTATTTACTCTTGCCTGCCCTGTATTTCAGCTTCTAACTCCCCAACGATAATCAAGGCTCGACTCAAAGTAATTTAACTCGAAGATGTGCAAAGGATGAGTCCCAAGTGGACTCGGGTTGACGTCACATGAATCAAAAGAGAATTAAATCAGAGAATGGATCGGGGAGATTGGTGTAGCATAATTATCGATTAGCTCAAATGGAGAAGAAAAAAAAATAAAAATAAAATAAAAAATAAAAATAAATGAACATTTATTATGAATTAAATTGCTGCCGACATCAAAAGTTTAATGAAAAGATAAAATTTATCAAGAAAACAATGCATATAAAAATAAATAGCTACACTATTCCTACATGAATTAAAATTTAACTAACAACTGTATGCAGCACTCAAGACATCATTTCACTTGAGACAAATCCATATAGATAACTACTGTTCTTGACATAAAAAAAAACGCTACCTAAGACTTGGCACGAGAGGTTCAAAATATATCATATGATAAGCCAAATGTAATGGTAAAAAAAAAACATATGGAGGTAAAAGAAAATGACATTTTATTAGTTCCTTCCAACAGATTCTAGAAACTACAAAGAAAACCAAATCCCATGCTATATTAAGGGTAAATAGAGACCATCACTAGAACGCACACGATTCCACGCATACTTCGCAAACGTAAATAGAAACGAGACTATATGATCTCGCATTTTAATGGAATTCCACACTAACCAATTTTAGTTGGGCAGTAAGGTAATCCATATGAACAACACCACAACACGATAATTAGCAAAGGAGACGAGCAATAAGAAAATATCTTTGAAGACTTGCTTTCTAACTAAACAAGAAGATCGCATTAAAGAAGAACAAAAATAAAGCTAAAGAAGCTCATCGGAAATAGGTTCATCGTAATATGAAAATCATTAAGAATTCCAAATTTTCAGCATATTGGAACTAAACAGAAGCAGCATCTTATCTTTTTAGACATACCACTAAAACAAACCATTTCGAGACTTAAGTGGCACAACTTGTAACTATAAATACGTATTCACTCCATCCCCTAAATAATTAATGATGACTTAGCAGGCTTAAAGATAACTAAAACTAGTCCAAAGCAAGTGAATTGCATAACCAACATCCTAAAACTAGGCAGGGCACTTAGGAAAAACAATCAAAATAAAGAAGAAAACTAAACCAAATAGCACATAATAACGAAAGTATACGTTGGGGAGAGTATCACCTTTTTTAGGGCAGTGAACTGGGACTAAAATGAGCAGGGAACGATTCCACCACTACAAGGGGAACTTCGAGAAATCCGGTCAATTTCTCCGCAACCCACGAAAAAAAAAATGTATCTAAAGTGTATTTTGTGGATGATTCTTACAGCTTTGGAAAATTTCTTTATATTATTTCTCTTGCAACTTTGTTCTCACTCCCTCCTTCCTCTCGAGGAGAAGAGACACATATATAGGGGGAAATTCGGAAAGGCCAAGGGTAGAATTGGGATTCGAATCTGACATTACTTTCAAATTTTTACCCAAGGGATGGGTAAAAGATGTTACTTGCTTCAAAATTTCAACGGAAATCCCCGAAAATCCGGGTGAAGAGACCGGGGTGGATAGTTGTTTGCAGGCGGGTCTGGCAGCCGATTGATTTCTGCGATTTTCGCTGAGGAACAGCTTGCGTGAAGGAGAAAAGGAACCGATATGGGCAGTGGGTCCTTTTGGAGTTGTTGTTGACGCGACTTTTGGGTCGATTCGACGGAAAGAAGAGGAACGTATGGGCAGACGCGGTTGCTGCGATTTTTTGGGTTTCTTCACATGTTGTAGGCGGTGGATTTTGGGAATTGGGGTCGTTTAATTGCTGTTTGTGTTTTGTTTGGAGTCTTTTGTGAAGAAGAAAAAGGGATTTGGGCCGGGTTGAGGTGAGGAATTGGATTGGGTATTTTGTGGTTTTGTTGGGAATTAAGTGGGCTGAGAGATGTTTGCTGCAGGGAATGGGTTGGGTATTATGAATTGGGCCATGAAAATTGGCCCAAAAATAGAAAAGGGGTTAAATAAAAATTGAATTTAATTTAGATAGATTAATATTAATTAATTAACGAGCTTCTTAATCTTAACGAAATATAATAATTATTTCCATTATAAGAATATTTAATTTAATTAGATCTAAATTCTAACTATAACTCAAAGTAATAAAATATTTAATTAGAATGTAAAATCCTTTTTTTTTTGTGATGATTTTCAAATGTTTATAAAATAATGTGATTGTGAAAAAAAAATAAAAAATAAAAAATAAAAATAAAAAAATTAAAAATAAAAAAAAAATATATATATATATATATATATATATATATATAATATATATATATATATATATATTTAAAATGATAAAATTACTCTAAAATATCTTGAGAGTATTTTGAATTTCATAAAATACATTAATTTAAAATTACGACCCTTACCACTAGTAACGTATTTAAAATATAAAATCTTTCGGGATGATTTTGAATACTCATAAGATCCATTAATTTTATACATAACTAACAAAACATACATGTTATTAAAAGTGACGAAGCTATTTAAAATAACTTGCAAACTATGTTTATTTTATTTTATTTTTGAATTTTTTTTTTTATAAAACTAATTATTTTAAATCGTTAACAATCGAAGAAGCTTGATGATTAATTTATATTGTGGAGGGCCAAAATTGGGTGTCAACATTATTTATAAAAAAGTGTCTACTTATGTTTTTTTTCCCTACTATTCAACATTTAAGCTACTAGCTCTTCCATTTTTTTCCTTTGTTTTTATTTAGTTACTTAGGTTTATGTATTACTCCATTAAGATGTTTGATGTTTCTGATTTGAAGAAGAGGAGGAAGTTTGAATTACTATATTTTTGATTTCCAATATGAATCTCGGTATCTATTGAGTTTTTTTTTTGGTTGTGTTAATTGCAAGAATGTTATGACTTACTAATTTCGTTGATTTTATCTAATAATAATATTTGATTACTCGCGTAAAGTGGGAATCAAAATATATATATATTGATTTCAGTTCATTTGTGGAATTACTTTTTAAATAACCCTCGAGTTATATTTATTAAATCACCCTCTTTAATTAGTTCGAGAGAAGAGTATTGTAAAGGATCTAATTTCCTGTAGCAACTATAATTGCATTCATATTGCATCATAAAATTGTTGCGTCTAAATCTTTATTTTGTCTATGCCAAAAAGAGGCATAGTGAAACTTACATTTTAATTACCAAAAAATAGAAAAATGAAAAGCTACGAGATTTAAGAGTTGAATGGATTTCAATCTTTTAGCCTTCCAACAATCCCAATAATATCAACTTCTTATGAGGCATTCACAAGAATTTTTTTTTTGCATAATTAACGATTGATTAAGAAAACTAAGATGATAATATATATATATATATATACACTACCTTAAAAGCATGAACTCCCAAACATGAATGTTGAAATACTATAATACCCCCAATTAAAAATACTCAATTTATTTAATTATGTTTTATTAAAAGTTGATTCCTTTTAAAATTAATGGATTCTGACTTTTGCGATGAGTTGTGACTTTTGCGACGGGTTGTGACATTTCCTATGAGTTGTGACTTTTCCAAAGGATTGTCATTTTTTCAAAGGGATGTGACTTTACCAAAGGGTTGTGCCTTATCCGATGAGTTTTGACTTTTTCAAAGGGTTGTGTCTTTTCCGATTAGCAGGGACTTTTTTGAAGGGTTGTGACTTATCTAATAAGGCACAATCAGAACATATTCATACTACTAGTTGTTAGCTATATATAGAGGGGTTTATTCTCACTTTTAAACTACAATTTATTTTTTTTTTGTTTTATACTCTTCTTCTTCTTAAAAAATCTCAATTGTTCTTTGCAATAGTTGATTAAGTTCGAAACCCAACGAAATTTGAGGTACCACATTAGAAAGAGTTGGTGAACAAATTATAGCAAATCATTCATCAATTCACACTCATATTTTCCTCTGACGATTTTCATCACATACATATATCAATATTATTTATAATATTTTGAACATTAATACTCTTTAATAAACCTACATGTTTTGTTCATTAAAAAGGACTAATTTCCTACGAATAGTCACAGCAATTTCTACCTTCATGTTTCTTCGGTCAAAAATCACAACCATTCACTCCTTATAAATTCTTGGGGATCTCTTTTCTATGACAATTTGAGATCATTTAAAATTTTCACAAATGATTTATCCCCAATTCGTTGATATGTTTTGCCGAAGTTCTTAGCATTGAAATTTAGGTATTGACTTTCTATTAAAGAAAAGAAGAGAACAATGAAATATGGAATTATCTATGAACTTTGCTTCACACAGAAATCTTCTATATATAGCGCGCAGGAATTTTCATTTATTTTTCTTTTTTTTTTTAATAATTTCTTCTGTGTTTTCATTCGAGAGAGAATTTAAATACACATTGTTGATTATTTTTTATAATAAAATAAAATGATAAAAATGTGGGAGAGACAATAATAATAAACAAAAACAAAAAAGGCACATGATTGGGGTAAGATATTTCTTCTTTGTATTTCCATTTCTTATTCTTTTAACATCAAATGAAGGAGTTTCTTCCTAATTTTGCTAAAACATTGGGCATCAACGTAGTCAGAGGCGAATCTAGGATTTCAAGAAAATGGGTGCACCATTGCTTTAAAGATAAACCATCTTGAAAACGGGTTCAACAAGTTTTAATTTAATATATTCTTTAATAATTATGGAAGTAATATATCGAGTTTAGTCGGATGACCACGGGTTCGGGTGACCCAAAATTATAACATAAATTCGCCACTGAACGTAGTCCATTGAATTAGTAGTTTTGACGTTAAGTCAATTGTTTCAAAAATAGATTTTCACTTTTACTTATAATATGATAATATAACAATGATAATAATTATTTTTTAATAGATATGTAAGTAAAAATGAATGGAGAAAGTAAAGTGTTTGTGGCAAGAGATTTCAATCAAATGAAACCCTAGCGTGAATATATCATGAACACATATTTTAGCCTTCCTTCTTCATTGACTATAAATTGATCCACATATTTTTACTTTTTTATATTTATGTTGAGTGTAATTTTTTCAAGTATGAATTTTCTGTTATTTTGTGATCAATTTGATCTAAGAAAATGTTATGTTACAAGATACACTATTTTCTAGCTATATAAAAATGATAAGAAAATTGTCATTAATAATAAAATGATTTTAAATCAAATTAAAGTTTCTATAAATAATACTTGAAATTTTATTCATCTTTTAATTTTTTAATTGAAAAAGTTTAATGTATTATATCACGATAGAACATCTATAAGATACTAGCTACTCTCATAAGACAACATCAATATGATATGTATGTGGCAAAATAAAGGATAATTTTCTTTAGAACTAACTATTGGCGTAATATATTTTTCTCTATAACATTCTACTTATAAAAGTATTGACATTCACTATATAAGTACACTTTTTGTTTTTGTAAAATTACATCTATATCATAACCTTACTTAAATATTAATTGAATAATAATATTTTGTAAAGGTTATATCACATTTAAAGATAAAATATTAAAATATCTATGACAATCGTTCTTAGTGTCATGCACATATTAAATTTCAAGTATTAATATCTAAGAGAATAATTATACTTAAATGGTGTCTATCATTTACAGTCATAACCTCAAGAGGAAAAGTTATTGCTGACCAATTTTTTATCTTGATATTATTTTTCTGTTTTGTTGGTTAAGTTTGTTTACCAAATTGAGTAAAGTAAAGAACAATACTACTTAATAAATATCTCTTTCTCCCCATATTTAAATTTTTTGAATGCATTTTGAAATGTTTCTGGTCTTTTTTTTTTCTCAAAAAAAATTAACTCTGTGAGAATCTATATTAATCATTTAAAAGCACTTGTCCAATATTCTTTCAGTTATAATTATTCACTAAAAAACTTTAATTTAGTAATGTTAATACTATTTTACAACATCGTATACTATATGATATGATACACACATGCAACGCACGTACCGTGAAACTAGTTACCTTAAAAGCATAAACTCCTAACTTGAATGTTAAATTACTATAATATTTCTAACTTAGGTTGTGACTTTTCCGATGAGTTGTGATTTTTCTGATAAGTTGTGACTATTTTCAAAGGGTTTTGATTTTTCGATGAGTTGTAACTTTTCCAAAGAGTTGTGACTTCTCGAAACGGTCATGACTTTTCAGATAAGACACAAAAAACGTTTGTTCATACTACCCTTTGTTGACTATAAATAGAGGGGCTTCCTCTCATTTTTCAACCACACTTTTTTTTTTTTTTAATCTTCTACTCTTCTTCTTCTTGCATTTTTTAAATTTTTTGTGTGATTTATTATCGTTGAGTGACTTCAAAATTTAGCGGAATATGAGGTACCACTATTCTGATTAAGTAAGTCGTTCTATCCTAAAAGGGTATATTTCTTAACCTCGAGTATTTAAGGAAAATAATTCTGGTGATAGAATAATTATTTTTTGCTTACTATATACATTATTATGTAATGTTCCAATATATGAAGTTAATATTATGCAGTCTAAATTCATTTGTTTTTGTTAAAAAAAATTCTTGTGATATAGATATATGTTTCTGAATATATTTTTCCAACATTATTAAACTTCTCAGGAGTTAGAGAATTGTCACGGTTTATTTTTTTGATGATCAAGACAAAAGAATGACTTTATTTGGCTTCCTATGTGATTTAGATTGTCAGAAAATTTGCATCAAAATAGTTATTACTATATAAACATTGACCTTCTCTTTTACCGATTTTACTATTTCTTAATATTTCAATATTTTCAATGAAGAAAAGTTCATATGACTTGTAATGACGTCAATTGAAGTTTGTATTAGTTTAATTTTTATGATATATATATATATATATATATATATATATATATATATATATATATATATATATGTCACGAATGTATTATCAAGTTAACAAGATCTTCTAACTTCAAAATATATTATTTTAAAATGTTCTAGGTTTTTTAAAAAAAAAAAAAAAAACTCACATCAAATGTGAAAATATGTGAATATATATGAATTACTTAAAATTTATCATTAACAAAATAAATTTTATATTTTGTAATATGGAATAAACATTTTCATTTTATCCCAACACTAAAGTAAAATCTAATAACTATAAACTAAAATAGTAACATTAATTAAAAGTCCTATTTATTTATGTGAGTATAAAATTTATTAGAAATTCATTTATTGCACATTAGTTCTTTAGTAATAACATTATAAATTTTCTTAGTTATTACTTATTATTAATTATTGCAAACATTATTCACACTCTTTTACATTCTTTAGTTATCATATTATGAATTTTCATAGTTATTACATTAATTATTTCTATTTTTCATCTTTCTTTAAATTAACTTTTCATCAATAATTTTTCGTATTACTATACAGCCCCAATATATGTGAAAACACAGTGTTGTTATTTTTCTTTGGACGAAACATGCTTGGTTGAATAAATTGAAAATTATTTACAAGTATATGAATTATATCTTTGTTGGGAGTAAGATAAACAGGTGATTATGTATATGATTTCACAGATAAAATATATTCTTTAATTTTGATTTTAGTTTCTCTGGTAAATAAAAAGGAAACATTTCTAAGTTAACTATGGACAGTCAGATAACTATCTTTGATTTATGTACACAGTCAATCAAGAAGTCATAACTTATAAAATAAAAATAAATATGCAAAAATAGTTCTAAAATATACAATGTAGTTGTTCTCCACGTGTTCATATGACATCTAAATAGACTAACGTGGAATACACGTGGAAAACACATCTTGTTAGATGACTAGAAAAGTACACAACAAATGTCATCTATAAGGTAATATTAGTGAGATACGACTAATTACATGATTAAACCTCATCAAATTTAAATAAATATATACATTATTGCATTTAACTAATAAAATTTTTCATTGACGATCTTCATAGGTTCGCGTGAATAAGAGATATATATGACGATCCATACTGACCATTCACAAAAGAATCTACAATATTATTTTGTTCATAACTTATTATTCAAATCTTCGTTTAAATTTTCTGAATTGATAATCACGCGCAACGCACGTGTCGAAAAACTAGTTACCTTAAAAGCATGAACTCACAACCTGAATGTTAAATTATTATAATAACCCTAATTTAGGTTGTGACTTTTTCGATGAGTTGTGACTTTTTCGATAAGTTGTGACTTATTTCAAAGGGTTGTGATTTTTCGATGAGCTGTGACTTTTTCAAAGAGTTGTGACTTTTTCAAAAAATTGTGACTTTTCCAAAGGATTGTGACTTATCGGAAAGGTCATGACTTTTCAGATAAGACGCAAAAAACACTTGTTCAAACTACCCTTTGTTGACTATAAATAGAGGGTCTTCATCTCATTTTTCAACCACAATTTTTTTTAGTCTTCTACTCTTCTTCTTCTTGCATTTAAATTTTTTTATGTGATTTATTGTAGTTGAGTGAATTCGAAGTTTAGCGGAATATGAGGTACCACTATTCTGATGAAGTAAATCGTTCTATCCTTAGAGGGTATATTCCATAACCTCAAGTTCTTGAGGAAAATAATTTTAATGATATAATAATTATTTTTTTGCTTAATATATACATTAGTATGTAATGTTTCAATATATGAAGTTAACATGATGTAGTCTAAATTTATTTATTTTTGTGTAGAATTTCTCTTGTGATATAGATATATGCTTCGGAATATCTGTTTTCATAATTTAGGAAATCGTTAGGATTTTTTTTTGGAGACAAAAGAATGACTTTATTTATCAATACTACTTATGTGATTTAGATTGTCATGAAGTTTGCTTCAAAATAGTTATTACTATGTAAACATTGCCCTTTTGTGTTACTTATTTACTATTTCTTACTATCTATGTATTTTAGATGAAAAAAAGATCATATGACTTGTAATAACGGCAATTGAAGTTTGTAATAGTTTAATTTTTATTATTTATTTAATAGCTAATTTTTATGAGATAAATATTTTCATTAATGCAAATATATATTTATATTTGGGTGGGTATTTATATTTAAATTAAAGTATTATATATGTCTCCAATATATTATCAAGTTAACAAGATCTTCTAACTTCAAAATATATTATTTAAAATGGACTGAGTTCTTTTTTAAAAAAAAACACACAACAAATGTGAAAATATGTGAATATATATGATTCATTTAAAATTTATCATTATACAAAATAAATTATATATTCAGTAATATGGAATAAACATTTACATTTTGTCCCTACACTAAATTAAAATCTAATATTTATAAAAAAAATAGTAACATTAATTAAAAGTCCTATTCATTTATGTACGTATAAAATTTATTATAAATTTAGCTATTACACATTAATTATTTAGTTATAACATTATAAATACTCTTAGTTATTACTAATTATTGCAAATGTTATTCACGCTCTCTTACATTCTAAGTTATAATATTATGAATTTCATAGTTATTACATTAATTATTTCTATCTTTTATCTTTCCTTATATTAACTTGTCACCAATAATTTTTTACATTATTATACCACCCCTACATATGTGATAACACAATACTGTTATTTTTCCTTTGAGGAATCACGCTTGGTTGAATAAATTGAAAATCGTTTACAAGTATATAAACTATATCTTTATTGGGTGTAAGATGAACAGGTGATTATATATATGATTCCACAGATAGAATATATTCTTTATTTTTACTTTTTAGTTTTTTCTATAAAAATAAAAGGAAACCTTTCTCAGTTAACTATGGACAGTCAAATAACTATCTTTGATTTATGTACACAGTCAATCAAGAAGTCAAATATAAGAGCCAACAACAAGAACATCATCTTTTATGTTATAACTTATAAAATAAAAATTTATATACAAAAAATAGTTATAAAAGATAAAATGTAGTTGTTCTCTTCACATGTTCATATGACATCTAAACAGTTTAACGTGGAACACACGTGCAAAGCACATCTGGTTAGATGACAAGAAAAATACACAACAAATATCGTCTATAAGGTAATTGATGATATATGACTAATTACATGATTGAACTTCATAGGTTCGCGTGAATTAGAGATATATATGACGATCCACATTAAGCATTCACAAAAAAATTTGCAATATTATTTTGTGTTAAGCTTATTATTCAATTTTTCGCTTAAATAAGCAATACTATTTACTATAACATGTAATCACGTGCAATGCACGTGTCAAAAAACTAGTATACACTAAAAGTGGGAAGAATGTTAGGCAAAAATTAGATTACAATTCTATCCGTACATTAAATTTAAATGTTATAAACTATTTAATAAATTAAATATTGAATAGTAAATCATCAAATTAATACATGAATCAACCACCATAAAGTTTCTTGAATATGTATTCTTTTCATTAATTTCATGTTGGAGTTAAGTTCATGAATTTTTTGTTTTGTTCATCTTCCAATTGGAAATATGAATGGTTATGTTTGCCCTTAACAAAAAGAAGAAAAATCATACAGATCTGTATTATATTTTTTTTTTTGCATATAGATATTTGTAATAATGTGAAGTACATTACATAGATTTTATTACCTCTAACTCTTCATTATGTAAATATATGCAACTCCTACTAATTATATTCATTATGGTTTTTGCTCCTCTCATCCATGATCAAATGTATTAATGTCATATTCATAACAACTTTAAGTGTTCTTCAATCCTATCCTATAAATAGTGACATTTGACACAATATTGTACACACTTAAAACAGTTGGGAAACAAAAAGAGAAAATCTCTATGCTCTCTTCTCGTCTCTTTTTATTTTTTATTTTTTTTTAATGTTTATGTTTCTTGTTTGCTGTTATTGTATAACTTTTTATTGTTCTATTATTATTGATATTGAGAATTTACAGTAAATGCTTTGTAAACATTAACCTAGCATGTGGTATTTTAGTATACTTATTTGAATATTGTATTTGTACAATAATTAGTTATTTTTATTTTATGCACTTTTAGTCAATTTTATAATTAAGGATGTATTCTTTTTATTGGGAATATATATGTACTTTCTATTGTAAAAACGGTAATTTTTTTTTAGTAAATACCAATAAATTTAAAATGGAGAAAATATGTCATTTGCAATACAAAATTTATATGAAATATTTTAGGATTACAGAACTAGTATTTTATAAATACGATAAACATTGTATTGATTAGTGTATTCGTACATGGAGCTTATTTTTTTACCTCCAAGAAGAAAAGAAGGTGAATTTCAAATATAATCTTCATAGACTAAAATATCTTATTTTAACAGATGTTTTTCTACACAATAATAGATGTCAACTAATTCTTTTCACTTAACCTGTTGTTGTTAGTGTATATTCTTATTTGGGCTTTAATTAGTTATTTTTGATTTTATTGAAAACTTGCTAACAACATGACAACTTATAGATTTAATCGGCAGTAAATAGCCCATTTTTATTTATTTGGCAAAAAAAGATTTTTTAATATTTACTTAGCATTAAATAGTCATAATTATTTTTCTTGAAAACTGTTCTTTTTCTTATTTTCTCTCTCTAATTCTAGACACGTTATTTTTTTTCTCTCCTTGTTATTTGTCATCATCAAATTCAAAACAGGGAAAATTACTTGGATGAGCATCTTTTAATAAATAATTACTGATTTTAATGATATTTTTAATTTAATACTATTTATAGAAATGTCGTAATACTATGATAAATTTGCGATATGTATTAAAAGTGAATTATGTATGCAATATATATGTATTATAATTATTTCAAAACATATTATGCTTGTTTGGTAAGAAATTGACATACTGTATTAAAATGTGTGATAAATATATTACCTATCAATAAAACTTGTATTATATGTGTTTTATAAATTGCTCTTTGTAATATGTATTAAAACAGTATTACAAAAGTATTAAAGTGATCAAGTGAAGAAAAATGTTATTGCTATAAATGACAAATATTTTCTTAATATAGAATATTTATGTAAGTTTCACAATGTGAATGTGTACATTTTAATTTAATAATATATATTTAAAATAATTTCCCTCCGTAAGGAATCTTAATATTAAAAAATACAGTGATACTTATTTTTTTTCACAGTTTGATTCTCAAAAGTACTTTTTCAAAAAAAGATTGTCCAAACACAATTTGCTTATTAAAAACATTTTTCAAATGAATTAACCAAACAAAAAATATTATTTATTTCAAAGCTTTTTTCTAAAAAGCTACTTTTAAAAGTAAACAAATTATAGCAATAATGTCCCACAGCCTCTAAACCATGATCTACCGAGGATTTGAGTTTGAGAATCATATAGGTCACATATGTAGAAATTATAATGGGTCAACATAATGTGTACCACCAAAAATAAAGAATATGCTTTTAAATTCACCTGAAAGCAATTATATTTAGCAATAACGATAAATAATATAAAGCATAGGATCAAATAATCTCCAATATTAGATTACATCTACCTTTACATGAATTCTTGTTACATAGCTCCAATTTTATGATGCACTTTCAAGAGAAATATCAATACTGATAATAACTCAACAAGAATCATTCAAGTCTTGACAGATCAATCGAAATAAATCAAAATGATATGCACCAAGAATATGATATAAGGAATTAACTATATTTGTACATTAATGTATAATTAAAAATTCACTTCAATAATACTAACATTGTTTTTCCAAATATACATTGTGCATGACTTGAAACAAACTAGCATATCTAAATTTAATCAACTTGTTAAATGTTCTTGTGAAGTCTGCATGCGAATTCTTTCATTCCTAGCACATTCTACCTGGAAATAATAGAAACATAACATTTAGAAATACTCATTTGCTGCTGACAAAATGATGTGGTAGTAATTCTGAACTAAAAATTCACATTCATATAACTGTTAAACTTGACGAGGCACTATAACCGTGTAACTGCGATTAAAAGAAGATAAAAAAAAAAACTTAATGTGAGTTGTTCTTTTTTAGATAAATTTCTTGTCTCACAGCATGATTCCTACAATTCGAACAAAATTAGATGTCCTTCCCTAAAAATCTGAAAGAATAAATTTCTAAACACAGTATACGATTGAAGGGTGTTACCAAGCCAACAAAACTAATCAACACCAGTGCACCTTTGCTCGTTGAAAAGCCATTAACAAATGGAATAAACATGATTTATGGGTGTTATAGATGAACATAGTGCGCAACTTCTCATTGAAAACCCACAAAAACTGGAGTAGACCAAACTACGGTTTAAACCCTAACATAACATTATGAGAATCTATCGAAGATTAGAAATGAATAAAGTTAGTTCCCACTTCACTAAAATGACTAGTTTACAATATGTGCGGACACTATGGAGCTATTAAGACAGGATCGTCAGATCTTCTTAGTCTAGAGAAGTTGAACTATGAAGTATGACAAGCAAGGATTTGCTAAGAGTCTGGTGACAACTGACAAATATATTCCAAAATGCAACAGTAGCAAGAATCTTTACCTGCACCAACATCAACACCCCCTCCCACAAACCCCACCCAAAAAGAAACCCAAGGTTCTTGATGGGTCAAGTTCTTCTAAAGTACCTGCACTGCAAGTTTCCTTGGGCAATTCTGATAAGAGGAGTCATGGTGGTTACAACACATACTTAGCTTGCACAAATATCAATTTGAAGGTTAGATTAGTTTTTTTTAAAAGCCACATTAAACCTGCCCATATCCAACAAAGCCTGCTTCTGTAGAGATGCAAAGGTGCAGAGTTCACATGCTACTCTGTTTATATGTTGTATCCCTCAATGAGTCAAACTTTAGCAGGATGTATTCAAAAGGTGCAAAATAAATGTTTCCCTCAATGAGTCAAAGTTTAGATGTATGCATTCTCAAAGTGCAACATCTTCAATAAAATTTAAAGTAAAACAAAAAAAGATCTTACGATTCATTTTCAAATATTACTTCTAAATGTATTTTGCTTTCTTCAGATCATATTAATAGGGACCATACCTGGAAAGCCTCTAAGATAGAACTGTAATGCCTTTGCTCTGAAACTGCAGCTGCATATTGCCCCTTGAGAGCTTCATGAGTTTTCTGCTCCGATTGTAGAGCAATTTGCACCTTTTCCAGCTTCTGGGATATGCAGCTCTCTAGTAAGTGTTCATGTTACAGACCATATAAACGCCACTAAGAAATATTTCGATCTTTTAATGTTTATGCTGAAATTTGTTTTTGATGATAGAAAAGCGTAGGCAATAAGCAAGAGCAAATATAAATGGCAGAAATATAGCTGTCAGTGAAAAAATGGAATATGACACAGAGAAGATCCAGTACTCCTCTACACAAAACTTGCGAAAAGGAAAACAGGCAATGCAAGAGCCATCAAGGAGATCTTCAAGCTTTCCTTTTAAAGGCATTATTGGTTTCATGAAAGGTATCCCCAATGTCACTTACACTCCCACTGAATTAATTACTATCATGCAGGGATTAAAGATTACTTTACAGCATAATCCTACTCCCATTGAAATGGCCTCAGATTCCTCAGAGGTAATCAACATTCTACAAAATGGACATCTAACTTACTGTTCATCAATCTCTGAATGCAGGTCCCAGGAGAATCCAGCAGTCAGTCACATACAGGGAGAAAAATCAAGTTATTGATCTACTGGAAAAAGTGGGTGCAAAGAGGTAATGTTTTGATAGACTTAGAATTTTGATAGCTCCTCCTACATTTGCCAACAATGTGTTTGGACAGACATTCAAGAACTACTTTTGTTAGATATATCTCGGGCAATAACATTTAATGTGGTGGACATATCTGGTGAACAAATTTGGAGCAATGCTCCCACTAATCTAGAATTTTGCCCTATTGGTGTGATAATCCTATCCAGTTAACCCCCTCCCCCACCCCCACCCCCTCCCAAAATAAATAAATACCATGCCTATTAATAATCACCAATTTACATGACACTGCCTCCTCCAAGTCAATGTTTTGATGACTTATAACGAAAGCATATTCCTAAACTTCTTGTATCTATCTAAAGGATCAGAGTCTGTGTATTGATTTTAGTCCCTCCTCTAAACACTAAATTTTTGGTTATTATGAACCTTCTCATTGTTCTGAAAAAGCTTTTTTCTTGCATACAGAAAATTGATTATATGCTCTGAAAAAATGAATTTTCAACTGGTCAAGAAAAGTCATTCACTCCGCTCTTTTTTTGAGGTACTGGTATAGAGTTTTAAGTATTGAATTCTCCTCTAAACATTGAATATACAGCCATTATTCCAAAAAAAAAGGTATCACTCTATTCTACTAATGGATTCACAATAGCGCCATCATCTAAGCTAGTTTTGTCTCATGGTGACAAAAGGGAAATAAAAAGTCAATCCAGCATACTCAACTTGACTTTACAGTCTCAAGTTGCAAATTCAAGTTTCTTCACCTTAAGTGATGGGGTAAGTAGGAAGTAAAAGAAGTAATCACATCATATGTGTCTAAGGTTCTCAATATGTCAAGATTTATTAAATTTGAGTAAGAAAGATACCGTAGAATACTCCTTTTGTTTCAATTTGCTTGTCTTACTTTCCTTTTTCCTTCATTTCAAAAAGAATGTCTCTTTCCTAATTTGGCAACTCTTCAATTTCAACATTCCACATTGCATGTTGAAGACCACAAATTTAAAGTGCATTTTGGTACATTGTATATCTTTAGTCAACAACCACAAGATTCAAGTCTTCTTTAATTTCTTAAACTCTATGTCTGGTTAAACTAAGACAACCAAATAGAAATGGAAGGAGTATTATATTAAATTTTGTATTACAACACAAGAAATTGTGTGTTTTCTTATAAAATAGTCACTAAATAGGCATAAAGAATAATAACCTAGCATATTACATAATCAAAATGACAATATAAGGAGCCCCTCCTCAACATTGATAATAATTTTTATTTTTTTTAAATTGGTAACTTTGTGTATTTCTATCAATGATTAAGATCATTCAGTACATTGTTGTACTTGCACCATATTTACATCAAAAGACTCTTAAGAAATTGGAGCTATTCTAGTCTTCTATAGGGAGCTTAATACACCTAGAATTTCCACAGTTTCTACCGAGTGAGACTGTCTACACCAAAAACTAAAGAGCAAAATACAATTCATCTTCATCTGTTGGATAGAGTTGCTCCTATTTTCAAAACATCTAGAATTTCTCTCTTTCCATATTGTCCACCATATATAAGCTGGAACCATTCTCCATCTTCCTCTATCGCTGACCTCCAAACCTGCTTCTTCCCAACATGCTAGAGTTTCAGAAATCTTTCTAGGCATTATGATAATAATCAATCCATTACGAAGTAATCTTGCTTGTTTTTTCTTTTTCTTTTTCGCACTAGATTTAGTAATCAATATCAATTTCAACTAATTTATGAACTCTGTATCTAAGTGTTCAGGCGATTCACAATAATTATGTTATTTTTCCGTCAGTTGTTAATCTACAACACCTCTTCTACTTTTTCCAAGTTAGGAACTGGCTATACTTTGTGAAAGCGTAGGCAGAGCTTATTCTAGATCTTGCAAAAAAAAATTTATTTGCGATCTACCATCACTTTCTAGAATACAAGGTGGGGTGATGCCCGTGCTCTTGTTAATCTACCACACCTCTTCTACTTTTTCCAGGTTAAAGTGTCTATACTTTGTGAAAGCGAAGCCAGAGTCTATTCTAGATCTTGCAAGCACTTTTTATTTACGATCCACCGTCACTTTGTAGATTGATAGGTGAGGTGATGTCCATGTTGAGCACAGGCCCAGCATGTGATTATTATTGTTCTTTCTCAAATGGTGGTAAGATTTTTAAAATTTGTGGTCTTAAACATGGCACAACACTTCATGTAGTCATAAAAGATAAAATGGAAAGTTCAAGCTATACTATTTCTAAATTTAAAAATACGGAAAAGGGCATAAAATACCCTTAAACTATCAGATTTGGTGCAAAAATACCCTTCGTTTACCTTTCGGCTCTAAAATGCACTTGTCGTCAGCCTATTGGCCCTGAGATACCTTATTTTTGACAACTAAATTTAATAGTAGAATTAATTTTTCATTTCTTACGTGGCACAATTTCATTGGTGTATTTTATAATTAACCTAAACTAATTAAATTTCAACCAAAACCCGGATCCATCTAATAACCCAATAACCACCCCACCTACAACCCCATTAAACTAAAGAAAAACAATTTTATTTTCATTTATCAATTATTCTAAATCTAATTTGTTCTTCATATTATTGTTCATCTTCTTTATTGAACTCAACTATAAAATTGATTGAAGTCACCTTAATCCATCTTTGAAATCCTCTAAAATTAAAATAAAATTTCATGCCAAGAACAATAATCTAAATCTCCTACTTCAAAATAAGCAACAAATTATATATCAAAAATTTGACATCTCCATTAGAGGTTCATTGAGATTCAATGGTGTTCAACATTATAAATCAAATTTTCTTTTTCTAAGTATTCAACTACGTTTCAAATACAACACCAATCAGATTCCAGCTCAAAATTGTGCACTTACTAAAATTAAATTTGTCCACTAATTATTTTGAGATTCGAAGGATTTCAAATTCGCTTGGTCTCTTTTTAAAAGTTGTAAGTTGTGGAATCTTTGAATATAATCAACTGTGAAGTAAATTTGATTTGACCAAATCTGATTTAGTTGATAGAGTGAATAAGATGAGAAAAAAAAAGTTGAAGAAAATCATCTAAACTTCATTTATGAAACCCACTAAAATCACTATTGGAAAATTTGAAAAAACTTGAAGAAACCCAAATCAAAGTTTTTTTCCTTTAGTTCAATGGGATTTTTAGGTGGGGAATGGTATAGAGTTGCTAGGAGGATCCGGGTTTGGGTTGAAATCTAATTAGTTTCAGTTAATTATAAATTACACCAATAAAATCGTGTCATGTAATAAATGAGAAATTTAATTTTATTATTAAGTGTTGCTGTAAAAAATGAGGATATTTCAGGTCTAATAGGTCGATGTCAAGGGCATTTTCGAGTCGAAAGGTATTTTTGTACCAAATCCGATAGTTTTAAGGGTATTTTAGGCCCTTTTCCGTTAAAAATATGTTATTCTTTCCAAAACAAACTAGTAAGGAAATAATGCAAATGTTTTGAAACGGAAGGAGCAGGTGTCTTGTGTAAGAAGTTTTGAACATTTTTTATTTGAAACTACAAAGGAGCATCTCCTCTACCATATTTTGTCACAGTAGAGATAACTGATGTTTCACAATACTATGTTATGTACAAGAGTACTGAAATTTGGTGTAATATAATATATCATTTGTTGATCATTCAGATTTTAGAATTTAAAATTGAGGGTGTCACGATAAGAGAACTTTCATGAAACTATTTACACAGATACTATTTCCTCCAGATATAATAGCACTACAATGTCAAATCCATTTGTTTCAAACTAAAGAAAAATAAATAAAAATAAGATCTAACTCTTTTCTGAGTGCTACCCGAATATACTGGTGAGAAAAGGAAAAGGAAGAGGAAATTATTTATCTTAACAAACACAAATAGAAAAGAGTCGGACATAAATATATTTAGAGTCAACTTGTAACGGAAGAAGTAAAATTTATTTAACACCAGTAGTTCATAATCTTGAAATAAGTAGCTTGTGACGATAGATAAAAGTAACCTGACTATAAAAAATCATTACACTGCAGATGTATACAAGTGTTTAACAGGGAGTTTTTGGGGAGAATCAGAATGAGTCCTGGGGTGGGCACAGTAAAACTGCACCGGGGAGATCCAGGGGTAAAAACGTATTGGGAGGTGTAAGCCCCATTGTTCTGGGCAGACACCTAAGCATTGGGCGACTTTTTGTTTCGGGGTGTAAGCCTCTCAAAATTACTAGAATTTCTAAACAAGTCTTTAATTTAATACAAAAACCCCAAAAGTCAGCTTGTTTTAAAATTCTAAAAAGCTAGAAATCTTGAAAGTCAATTTTTTATTTTTATTTTTAGTCCTAGTTTTTATCCTCTCTCTTCGTCTTTTGTCAGGTATAGGGGAAAATGACTACTTTTGCAATTTAAAAGCAAAAAGACTTCATCACTTGCTTTGGTTCAACGCTTTTGATTAGGTTTCTCACTTTTTGTTTCTTTTGCAAGTTCTTTTGTTCTTTCAAGTTAGTTTATGAATTTGTACTTTAACTTTCTTTCAAAGTCTGGTTAGGTTTTTTTGATGAATTAAGTTCTAATTAGCTTTTTTTTTTTTTTTTTTTTTTTTTGAAACTGGTAACTTAGTTCTAATTAGCTTTTTTCATAAAATGATGGTTCTCGCATCTTAAGATGAAGTAGTTCTATATACATTTGAGATGAAGTAGTTCTATATACATTTTCGTTCTTTTTATATTTATTTCTATGATATTAATTTATAAACTATTAAATTAAGGCTCCTGGGGCGTATGCCCAGTGCCTCAAGGCTTACGTCCAGCACATCAAGGCTTACACCTCACCCCTTATTAGAAAAAATGTCCCCCTCGCACTCGGTCCTTTTAAGACACTGACGGATATCAGTTAAACTGATCTCTTTATACTTTTTATTTAAAAAAAAAAACTCTCACTCAATCAAATAAACTGGAGAAAAAGCTTATAAGAGTAACCATGACAAACTGACGTTTGCAAAAAGGTAGTAATATAAAACCCTTGGCAAAGACTAAGTGAAATCTAGGACTGAATTAGAACTATTATAAGATTTATTTTCCTGTTTTTAAGAGTTTCTCACTCACTCAATAGAATTGGAGAAAAAGCATATTAGAGTAACCATGACAAACTGACATTTGAAAAAAGTAGCCCTCTAATAATATTGGTAAAGACCGAGTGAATCCTAGGACTGATTTAAAACTACTATAAGATAATTTTTTTCTGGTACTCAAGTATAAAAATCTGTTTTCTTTTGGGAGTTTCTATTGAATGTAATTTCACTTTAAATCATTTTTCTTCTTGCTCTTAGTTGCATTGTGGCCCAATTCGCCAAAAGTAGCTCAGGTTAAAAGATGTTAGATTAATTTGTCTTAAATTATGAATCATTGGGTTATTTCAGATGTTAATAAATATCTGAGTATAAGATATAAAACTAAAAGACATGACATGGTTTTGTTAAATCACCAGAACATCCAGCTTCTCAAGCACAATGTGCATCTTTCCATGCGCCAATTTTCTGTTCCATTAAATCATACAAATTAAAATTTCTAATTTATCCCAAGCAGGACGATCAAGACACTGCTTCACTCTCCTTTGTATATTATTAGAGATGCATTTCATGAATGAGGAGCATGGATACCTGTTGAGTCCCGTGCAGAATTCCTTCCATGGAATCAATTAGTTTCTTTCGACTAGCAGGGCTAGTAAGAGCATCCTTGAACTATACAAAGAGAGGCAAAAAATGACAGGATAGAAGAAATCAACACTGTCTACAGAAAAAATAAGATAGATCAGCACACAAAGGGAGGAAGATTGAAACAAAGTTTGGATATCAACAAGAAATCAGTATACATTTACATGGTAGAAACCCAAGAGAACTACAGAGTATGCAAGATGGATTACAAAGTATTTTAAATTTAATCTGTGTTAAATCAGTACAGTTACGCAAAAGAAGAGGAACTCAGAAAAGCAGCAAAAGTCTTTCCACTCTTCAAGAGAACAAACAACCAAATACACCTCACTCACTCATAGATAACAAGATCAATATGTCATTTGACATATAATTTGATGCATTTCACCTCACACTTTGGTGTGTTTTAAGTGCTTTCATTAGTGAAAAATGATCTATTGATCTTAAATTTGAGGATTTTAATGTGTAGGAGTCATGGGAGAAAAGGAAGAAAATTTGAACTGAAATGAAGACAAAAAGCAAAATCCAGAGCAACTGCATGAGGGTTGGTGCATTGCATGGTCATAGCATCGGAGACTGGCAGATTCTGATGAAGGAATTGGATGCTAAACAGTGAAGCAACTCCCCACCGCATGGTCATCGCGTTGGGCGATTTAATATCCCAACCTTTAGTTTTGAGTTTTAGCGCTTTGGTTCATGGTTCGAGACTTCCCTTAGGTGCATATGATGTTTTAGGACTTGTTAGGATGTTTGGTTTGGGACTCGAGAGACTAGGGTGAGTTTCTGGATCATCGGACAAAATGCTAAAATTTTAACAACTGAAACAGGGCCAAGTCCAGCCAGCATTTGGGAAGTACGGCCAACACTTCACAAATTTAATAGCTGAAAATTGGTAGATTGCTTACCCAAGTGCATCCAGCATTGCCCAGTGAGGCCAGTACTGCAGATATACCCGGGTTTGATATTTTTATTTCATTCTTTACCATTTGATACTTGAAAGGTTTTGACCTAGATCTTCATCTACAAGCTTGGTGTAAGTAAGTCCAACTTGGATCTAAGTCTATTTCATGAAATTAACCAAAGATCTGTCATCTAAACATAGAATTAGATGGGTAAAATTAAGGATTTGAGACATAAACCAGAGCCTCACTAAAGTGAGGTTTTGAGCATGCAAATGGACTTGAAATAAGAATCTAACCATAGATAGAAATTCTTTCCTTTTATTTTTTTTTGTTTGATTGTTTGGCAGAAAGTGTGACACTAATTTTTACTTTTTTTCCTAGTTTAAAGTGTTCTAGTTAGGATTTACTACTAATTATTTTCATAAGAATAGAATTCGAATCCCATGCTATTTGTGATAAACGTGTTCGAAATCTCCCTATATATAGCTGTGGATTTTGTTCTTTGAGTATACAACATTATTATCAATATTATTGAGAGTTCTTTTCTTTAAACGTTTGTGTATTGGCTGCTTGGAATTTATCTTATAACCTTACAAGAAGGATTTCTTCAAGAGATAAGATTAATCATGTGGTTGATATCTATGGTTCTTATTTGAGCTAATAATTAGATAAGGTAATTAGTCTTATACTAATCATTGTCTTTGATTATTCAATTAGGAGTCTAAATCACTTGCATCTAAGTTGTTGAATTGAATTTACTAGTAAAATGGATTAGCCTTATTTCGCAAATTAGGTCTACTACAATCAATTAGGGTTCTTAGCACTTCATTTCGAAGTTTGGAGATTTTATTCTCGAATTCTGGCTATCTTAATTTCATGTCTGTAATCTTTGTATTTAGCTTCTGCATAAATTTCTTGTTTTTCTTCAAGTAACCCAATTCTTATCAAGTGGTATCAGAGCGGTTCTATCAAGATTCTATTCTTGATAATACTGGGAGTTTCTTCACAAAAAAAACAAAAAAAAATTAGAACTCTTGCTTATTGCGGCCCTCTATGGAGTGAATCAGGACTCTTGTTGTTTTCTGTTTGTTAGAACTCTTGCTTATTGCAACCCTCTATTTAAGAAAGTTGACATTTATCAATAAAACAGGTTGGAACTCCATCAAATTACAGATATTAGGAACTTTCTCAAAAAAGTTCCAAGGTCTGCAATTCCCCCTTAATGAATTGCAAAATTCAGCAATCATAGGCAGGTCAAGGAACAAAATAACAAGGGCTTAGACCTGCTTGTTGGGCCTGATTTTCCTGTTAATCATCCAGTAGCTCTATCTTGTGAGAAATATAGGAAAAGAATATTATTGAATTGTTTGTAAATTGTTACATTGAGACCCTATTTATAGACACTACATTAGAATCCTTTTCCAACTAGGATTCCTATTCTTATTCCTATTCCTATTCCTATTCTAAGTAGGAAATACTTATTTCTATTCTAACACTCCCCCTCAAGCTGGTGCATATAAATCATATGTACCTAGCTTGTTACAGATGTAATTAATACGAGGACATGTGAGAGACTTGGTGAACATATCTGCAAGCTGATCATTTGACTTCACAAATTTCGTAACAATATCTCCCGAGAGTATCTTTTCTCTGACAAAGTGACAGTCAATCTCAATGTGCTTAGTCCTTTCATGAAACACTGGATTTGATGCGATATGAAGAGCCGCTTGGTTATCACACACAAGTTCCATCTGATCAATTTTGCCAAATTTTAGTTCTCCCAGCAACTGTTTGATCCAAACTAGTTCACAAGTTGCTGTCGCCATTGCTCGATATTCTGATTCTGCACTAGATCGAGCAACCACATTCTGTTTCTTACTCTTCCACGACACCAAATTACCTCCTACTAAAACACAAATCCGAATGTCGAACGTCTGTCAGAGGGTGATCCTGCCCAATCAGCGTCTGTATATCCAATGATATTCTCATGGCCTTGATCCTCAAAGAGTAGTCCTTTACCGGGAGCTGACTTTATATATCGCAGAATACGAACAACTGCTTCCCAATGACTATCACAAGGGGAAGTCATAAACTGACTTACAACACTCACAGGAAAAGATATGTCAGGTCTAGTCACTGTGAAATAATTCAACTTTCCAACAAGCCGTCTATACCTTTCAGGATTACTAAGCGGCTCCCCCTGTCCTAGAAGGAGTTTAACATTCGGATCCATAGGAGTGTCAATAGGTCTCCATCCCATCATTCCTGTCTTCTCAAGAATGTCTAAGGCATACTTGCGTTGAGAAATAACAATACCTGATCTAGACTGAGCAACCTCAATACCTAGAAAATACTTCAATCTGCCAAGGTCTTTAGTCTGGAAGTGCTTAAAGAGATGTTGCTTCAAATCGGTGATACCATCTTGATCATTACCGGTGATAACAATATCATCAACGTAAACAACCAAATAGATACATCGACTTGGTGCAGAATGCCGATAAAACACTGAGTGATCAGCTCCACTACGAGTCATGCCAAACTCCTAAATAACTGTGCTGAACTTCCCAAACCAAGCTCGAGGAGATTGTTTCAGACCATAGAGTGACCTACGCAATCGACATACAAGGCTACTAGACTCCCCGTGAGCAACAAAACCAGGTGGTTGCTCCATATAGGGTTCTTCCGCAAGATCACCATGCAGAAAAGCATTCTTAATGTCCAACTGATGGAGAGGCCAATGACGAACGGCAGCCATAGATAGAAAAAGACGAACATAAGCTATTTTAGCCACAGGAGCGAAAGTGTCACCATAATCTAGCCGAAATATCTGAGTATACCCTTTGGCAACAAGGCGAGCCTTAAGTCGATCAACCTGACCGTCTGGACCAATTTTGACTGCATAAACCCAATGACAACCAACAGTAGATTTACCTGCAGGAAGGGAGACAAAATCCCAAGTACCACTCTTATGTAAAACAGACATCTCATCAACCATAGCCTGCCTCCATCCAGAATGAGAAAGTGCTTCACCTGTAGTCTTAGGAATGGAAATAGAGGACAAAGACGACACAAATGCATAATGGGGTGATGATAGACGATGATAACTTAAGAAGGTATAATGTGGGTTAGTATTTCGAGTGGATCGTATACCTTTTTGAAGTGCAAGCGGTTGGCTAGGAGGAGGCAAGTCCGCAGTAGGAGTAAGTGCAGCGCGCATGACATGAATCATCTGGAGTGGGGTTGGGCGTGGGCGGCGATGATAAGTTAGTAGTGGTGGCACTACAATCGAGATGTAAATGTAGTAGATTCCTCAAAAGGTTTGGCACAGTAAAACTCCGAGGTATGGGTAAGACCATAGATACATCGGGATGATCGGAAGATATATAGTAAGTGAGACTCAAAAATGTAACATCGTGACATAAGATATCGATGAATATCATGTGAATAACAACGATACCCTTTTTGGACTCGAGAGTAACCAAGAAAGACACATTTGAGGCACGAGGAGCTAATTTATCTTTTCACCGCTAAGTTATGAACAAAGCATGTGCTCCCAAAGACACGAGGGGATAGGATAAAGATGTGGCGAGGAAAGCTTGATGGAATATGGAACCCGATTCGAATAGAAGAAGAGGGCATTCTATTTATCAAATAACAAGACGTCAGAACTGCATCTCCCCAAAAACGCAGCGGAACATTGGATTCAAGGAGAAGAGTACGAGCGGTCTCAATAAGATGCCGATTTTTTCTTTCAGCTACACCATTTTGTTGAGGGGTGTATGGACAAGTAGTCTGGTGAATAATGCCTTTGTGAGTCATAAACTCTTGAAATTGGGAGGATAAGTATTCTAATGCATTATCACTACGAAAAGTACGAATAGAAACACCAAAATGATTTTGTATTTCAGCAAAGAAACTTTTGAAAATAGAAAATAACTCAGAACGATCTTTCATTAAGAAAGCCCAAGTACATCTTGAATAATCATCAATGAAGCTAACAAAATAACGAAATCCTAAGGTGGAACTAACTCTACTAGGACCCCAAATATCAGAATGAACTAATGAAAAAATAAACTCTGAACGACCCTCAGTACTACGAGAAAATGTAGCACGAGTGTGTTTCCCAAGTTGACACGACTCACAATCTAATGTGGATAAACTAGACAAACTAGGCACCATCTTTTGCAGTTTGGATAGACTCGGATGTCCCAAACGTTTGTGAATTAGATCGGAGAATGCATGCAGACATCTTAAGGATTTTGAAGAGGTAAGATAGTAAAGGCCTTGTGATTCATGTCTGTTCCAATCATCCGTCGTCTTTGCGGTCTGCATGAGAAAAAATCATCGAAAAGGTTATGCTACAATGTAGGGCTTTCGTTAAGCGACTAATGGATGCTAGATTAAAGGGAGAACCAGGGACATAAAGAATGAGTCTAGAGTGATGAAGATAGGGTTTGGCTTTTCCAACCCCTTTTGGTTTTGTTTGGATCCCATTGGCTAAAGTAATACATGGAAGAGATTGTGAATAAACAATATCGGATAAAAGTGATTTATTACCAGAGATATGATCAGAAGCCCCAGAGTCCATGACCCATGTTCCAAGAGTACTAGATTGTGACACACAAGCAAAATAATTACCCACAACAGACATATCAGGTTGTGCAACCGAAACTACTTGTGGAGAATCATGATCAAGAGGAAGTCCAACAAGAGTAAGAACTAGAAACAATGTTTGTCTGTGTTCTTGTTGTTGTTCCACATTCGTAGTAACTGGCATCAACGTGTCGAATTCCTCCATGACTGCCTTTACCTGTCCCAAGTAAGTAGACATATCGGATTCTTGTTTCTTTAAGTTGGTCAATCGAGATATCACATCATAGAATCGAGATATGTCATTAGTGTATAATGCACGAGCCTTTTCCCAAACTGTATAACACGTTTGGAATGGGCGAAACAAGGGCATCAATGTGGAATCAATAGAACGCCATAGGAGACTACATAATTGAGCATCTACTTTCTCCCATTGTACTTTGGCTTTTGCATCTTCCTCACTAGTCTTTGCCTTTACATCTACCACATAAGTCTTGTTCATTAAGTGATCTTGGACACCTTCGCCCTTGCACCACAGCTCAATCGAGGAAGCCCAAGATAAATAGTTTGAACTTCCCAATAATAGTTCTGAAGTGATTATAGGGCTAGAACTTCCAATCCCTATATTTTAGAACCAAAAACATCACACCCAAAAGACATTATGCTAAATTTGTCTTGGAAACAACAAAAAATAAAAAAAAAAAACTTGATTATTGAGATCTGATTGTCGAAAAAGTCGCCAAAAACAGCCTGGAAATAGCCGGACCCTAATTCCGGCGATCAAATCTGGTCAAAAACAGTATGGGCCTGGTCGGAATGGCTGGACGACCCTAACTATCAAAAAAATTCTCAAAAAATCTGATCGGAAATCCCTCACGCACCGGCGCGTGAGCCAAATCTCGCCGAAAACTGCCACCTCCGATCGGCGCGTGAGAGCGCGTGGGGTGATGTTTTCCGGTGGTTTTGGCTGGGGTTTGGTCGCGGGAGCTTTCCGAGCCTCGTGGTGGTGTTAATTTTCGCACAACACCCACAGAAAGAAAAAAGAATAACAAAATCAGATCCAACAGTCACCGGAAATTGACATAGACATACGGTGACTTGTTTATTCTCACCAATGCTCTGATACCATGTGAGAAATATAGGAAAAGAATATTATTGAATTGTGTGTAAATTGTTACATTGAGACCCTATTTATTGACACTACATTAGAGTCCTTTTCCAACTAGGATTCCTTTTCTTATTCCTATTCCTATTCCTATTCTAAGTAAGAAATACTTATTTATATTCTAACATATCCAAAATGAAGGACCTTAACACAGAGATACAGGATGAAAGAGCAAAAGTATGGGAAGAAATGGAAAGATGGAGAACCAACCACAAGATGAAGCCACATGAGATATCTTTATGGAGAGGTATAATGAAATAGCAAATAAGGGGCATTACAAATAGAATTTTGGGAAGAAAGATGATGGGAAATGCTCTACAATGATGCCTTCCTGACAGCATACACTATATTGAGCAAGAAGAAAGCAAAAGTGGCCGAGATTGCAAGGAATAAAGGAGAAAGAATACCAAGGGATTTGACTTCTGAAGAAACAAACATGCCATACTGAGATATGAAAGAGCCGAATAGTTTGTTGGGAAACATCATATAAAACGAATGTCAGTCATGGAAAGATAAGAACAATCAACTTTTCAGTATTTAAGTCTTTCTATAGCGACAGTTGAAAAGGGAGAAGAGAGTTTCTGTATACCCAATACGGATCCTGAGGGAATCAAGGAAAATTTCAATCTTTACTTGGATAGCAGATCATGGGGAACCATTTAACAGGAGATCTTGAGGAGAAGAAAGATATCCACTTCAATTGGTGCTTCATGTGCGCAGAGTGGATGTCAACCATTTACAACTTTGTTTCTTGGTTGCATACAGTTTATGATGTAAGATGTTATGAATATCTACGGTTGGAATGGGTGATTCCATTGATGATAAGAGATTAGAGAATTATTCCTGGATGGAAATTCAGAAGAAAGACAATAGAAGGGGGAATAGCGCCTTTAACATGGACAATTCAGAAGGAGAAAAAGAAGAGGTTTTGGAAGCGGTGGAAAGTGCTTTCAAACGGATCAGCTTTTTATTATATTTTTTGTATACGCTTGAAGCACTTTTTGAAATCCCTACAAGTGTTGATAATTGATATCTCTACACTCTTTGAAGAATCGTGACCTTTTAGTAAGATTCTCTACATTATTTATGCGGGGTTCCCACCATATCAGTGGCATTAGCTTAAACAGAAAAAACATATAAGTATTATATACACCAAAAGGATATAGGTTTCTTTTGCTTAGTACAATACCTGTAAGCGTATGGAGTTCAGTAATGATGTTTCCTTTAGCATCAATTCTTTTATCCCCAACAATGTGTTGTAAGTAGCATAGTATTTACGGGTTTGACAATCCTTGGCCTGCATGACACATTTTAGAGGTTAACAAAGTGATTGACAAGGAAGTGAAAAAATATTTGTAATAGGAAAACTTATGCTCCTAGACACAGGTCCCAAGAACCCTCTTTTTCTCCTACTTCTTAGGAGAAAGAAACCACTTTTTTCCGGTGGTAACCTGCTGGAATCCTTCTTTCTTTTCTTTCTTTCGCCTCTCACACAAGCTACCACTTTTTGTGTTAGCTTCATCCTCTCTTCTTTTCTTTCCAGAACTGATCATGGGGGAAAAGATAATATACTTCAATGCAGGGCACACGTCTTTCAACATTACAAGATGGATAGCCAACAACTCAGTGTGGTACAAATGGGTAAAGAAGTCGTAGGTTGATGGATAGATCTGAGATGAGCAGTAAGACCATGGAGTGGATCTACGTAGTGCTAAAGGAAGCATCTAGAGATCAAAATAACACAGTCGGAAGATGGAAAGAGATGCAAAGAAATTTTATACGAGAAAGAAAAAAATGAGCATGGAAGATACATGAGCATCCTCTCCTTAAATAAGGAAGGAAGATCTGTATTGATCACCCCTGAACTGACCTTAGATGTGGGTTGGTGTGACATTGCTTTCAAAATTGAAAAATTCATTAACGTCCTCTGAGACAGTAAGGACAAGTCCCCCAAGAATGACTGAAGCCAACTACCCTTATGCATAAGCAGTACAAGACGGTAAATGGTCATCAAAGAATCTCCGAGAAGCTGAGGTAAGAAGCAAGAAAGGTATCATTGAAGTCTCTGCAAAATCTGGGAAGCAGGAGGATGGGCTTTCAAATAGGTGCCTAATTGGAGGTCTAGACAAAAACATAAAGGAGAAGCCAACCCTTTGCTGACATAAGAAGATGGGCATCAAGTTCATGGAAAAGTACCTTCGGAGTAAATATCTATAAAATGAATGAACATAAGTTCCCTTTTTGAGTTCCCTAACAGATTCATGACAGAACAGGTGCTGAAAAAACAATGGGAATGGCAGAAAAGGAATTTCTATCTTGAATGGTGGAACCCTACGTGCATATCAAATTGTAGCTTTGTCAAGGAAACTTGGGTAAGAGCAGTTGGAATCCCTTTACACCTATGTTCACAAAAGGTGTTTCATGAAATGGGCGGGGCATGTAGGGGGTGCTGACTGGCAACGGAAGAAGACAGCTTAGAAATCATCTAAAAAATGGGCCAGAATTTTAGTGGCAAATGACAGGAGAAGAGTTCCGAGAGAAGCAGCACTTTCTCATGACAGGTTCATGTATGACATTCCGATATGGGTTGAGAGGAAAGCCAGAGTGGAAATCTTGCCAAAACTCACCAGAAAATCAGTCGGAGATGAAGATGATTTGAATTACTGAGACCACACTTTAACCCAGCGGATAAACCAGAGTAACCTCTGTTAACAAGGACAAAAATTTATTTTTACAAGGGATACGGTTGACAGAGAACACGTGAGTACCTCAGGAGGTGACATGGCTATTTCATGTGACATGCATCCTGGGAGCTTTATTTTAAACTTGGGCCAGAACAAATCTCCCATGTTGGGCTTTGTTCAGAACAAACAAGTTGGAAACTTTAATGAACAAATTTATTTTGTGGTAATTCTGGACTTTTGCAACCTGAAGACATATTCCTAAAACTTTAATGAAGACAATAAAGTCCAGTTTTTCCATTTACCTACTCAAAGCTAAGTTGCAACACAAGACAGTTGGGCTATCCGGAGTTGCTGTTTTGAGAACATAGTGTTATTTACACAAACTAGGCTTACTTTTGATGATAATCTTGTTGTATATCAACATGATGGAGCTACTAGAAATTAAGAGGTATTTAATTGTATTTTTAAGATTGTATATACTCATGTACAAGTTGAAGAACTTGATACGTTGTTTGGTCTACAATTTGGACTCCTGAAGTTGTGGTTGGACTTTTTATGTGCTAAAAGGCTAAGGTTTGTGTATAAACTTGTACTTGTGGTCTTGCTACCGACTGGTGTATTCGAAAGTTCATCTTGATACCTTGGTTACTTTCTTGTCACTCTAAATTGTTGTGTTGGTATTCTTGAAGTCTTGCAAGACACTCGTTTAACTCGCCAACTTGTACGGATTGCTTGATCACTTGGCATTCTTGATGGGACTTTGTCCTTCTTGTGGCTTTGACTTTGTCACTATTGGCATGCCTATTGATTCAGATCTTTTGCAATCTTGACTTCTGATTTTTGGTTCGTCTTAGTTATGGAAGTTGTCCATTTTAAGTACGAACAAGAAAACCATTTTAATAAGGTTCTTGGTTCTCTTTATTATTGGGCTTCGACCCTTCTTAGTACAAGACTTCGGTCCTTCTGGATACTTGTTTATGCTTGTTGTGACGGATGATGTACATATTGGGAGAAACTTGTTATTTGATCTCTTGTGAAATGGTTCTATGAGCTTTCTTGACCATCTTTAAATATCAAATTTGATACTCTTGATATATTTGTTTACTTGATTTACTTATATATGTTTCAATTGAGCTTCCCACGACTTCGAAGGTAATTGAAGAATCTAATGGCTCTAACCTATAGGTTTTACACCACTAAGCTTTGTACTTAGCGATTGTTGTTTCTATCGTAGGGAATGTTCGAGAGGATATTTGAAGTTGGCAATTAGAGGTAGATTTTTGGGAGCTTTAAGGAAGATCACACTTGCATATAGGCATTTATATTTTGTAGTAATATTGGGACTTGTGTATGATGTGTTAGACAATTATATGCAATTTTGAAGGCTGGTTGATCATGACACATGGTTTGTAACTTAAATTTGGCAACATGTTTTGTTGTTTTGGGGTGTGTAAACCCAAGCCTTGTAATATACTAAATTTACTGTTTGTTTTGGAAGTTTGTCTTAGCATTAACCAATTAACTTTGATACTCGGAAGTTTGGTAATAGTTTATAACGTGAGCCTGTAGTAATGTGGAATGACACACGGAATCTCGTAAAGTACTTGCTTATTTATTTTGAAAGATTCTTCCGCCATAAATTGAAACTCTTACTTCGTTTAAACCTGAGATCAAATGAATAACTAAATGGAAAAATCTTATACCTTGGACTATTTTGAATGGGCCTAATTTCTCTATTAGATTATAATTAATATGTCTTAAGTTAAGCTCTTTTAAATCTCACAAGTATTATATTAGTTTTCTTTTTAAGAAGTGGCATCCTTCCAAAAGGGTCGCTACACACCCAACTGCTACATTGAAAGGAGGTTAGTGTGGGAGGAAATTGGAGCTATAAGAGTGCTAATAACAGGGCCATGGGATGCAAGTGGGGATTTCAATGTCTACAGGTTCATCTCAGAAAAAAGGAACTGTATGATAAGAACAAAAAAGTTGAAGAAATTCTCTGATTTCATTATAGATTTGTGCCTGATTGATCTTCAAATGGAAAATGCAGCATGCATTTGGTATAAAGGGGATAATAGCAACCAGAATTGACAGAATAATGCTTTCAGAAGAATAGGATGAATGCTTTAATAACTTGAAACAAATTCCATTGCAGAGAATCATTTCAGATCATATTCCTATCGCTTTACAGGCAGGTACTTGGAACAGAAATAGAAAATACTTCAAATTTGAAAACTGGTGGCTAGATACTTAAGGCTTCACAGAGAATGGTGGAACAGTTTCAACTATGAGAGACCTGATTTTATTTTTGCTTGCAGGATGAAATCCTTGAAAAATGGAGCAGAAGTGCACAAGGGAATCTGGGATCACAGAGAAAAGTTTTGTTGGGGAAGACGACATAATTTGAATAAGTAATGAAAGACAGGATAAATAGAAAGGATGAGATTGCCAGAAAGGGTACACTGCTTCTTCAATATGAAGGGCAACTCAAAAGGAAAGTATCTTGGAGATAAAGATCAAGGGCACTTTGGTTGAAAGAGGGGACAGGAACACTAAATTCTTCCAGCGAGTTGCAAATGCTCACAAGAGGTACAATAACATTGATCAATTGAATATTCAGGGTGAGCTCAATCAGGATGCAAGTGGAATTGAGGAAGAGATAGAGGATTATTATCAGAAGCTATACACAAAGACATCACATTGGAGACCTGCTGCCAATTTTGCAAACTTCCTTGTAATCTCACTAGAGGAGAAAGAGAGCCTAGAGTGTAGATTTGACGAAGAGGAAGTGTTGAGGTGTTTCAAGTTGTGTGTTGTGGATAAAGCACCTGGGCCATATGGGTTCACCATGGGATTCTTTATAAAACGTTGTGAGGTTGTAAAACAGGATATCATGAAGGCTTGTCAAAATTTCTATGATCAAAAAATGTTTGAAAGAAGCTTCAATGCAACTTTCATAGCCTTGATACCAAGAAGAAAGGGGCCTCTGAGTTGAGAGATTTTAGACCAATCTGATTGGAAGTATTTATAAAATTTTCTCCAAGGTGCTTACAGAAAGGTTGAAAGGGGTAATGGAAAAGCTGGTAGATTCTAAACAAATGACCTTTATCAAGGGTAGTGTTATGGATGCGTTGGAAGCCATTAAATTAAGAATTTAATTATATTATAGTAGCTTTATTTATTATTCTAGGTCAGGATTTATGTTTCATAGTTTTATAAGGATTAGGTTAAGCTATAGTTATTAATCTAGAATAGGATTTAGATCTCCTACTTTCATAAGAATTAGACTTCCTATTGATGTAATAAGACTCCTATATAAAGGGGTTTTTGATGAATAAATCGGCAATAGGCAAGAGATTAGAGTTCTCTCTTCCATTGAACTCTAAGGTTTCAATATCCCTTTGAAGAGCTGAAGAGATCGAAGTTCTCTCTTTTAATGAACTCTAAGGTTTCAGTCTCCCTTTGAAGAGCTAATTCAAATATCACCTTGTGAATCGATCCTTCCCTAAAGATTCATAGCAGGTAGACTAATCATGGATGCAGTCTTAGTTGCTAATGAAGCTTGGGATAAAGACTCAGAATGCAAAAGAAAAAAAAAACAGGAATTTTTTGTATTGGGGCTATCTTTCGGGAGTACTGGAGATGATGGGATTTAGGCATAAGTGGATACATTGGATAAAATATTGTATTTCAACAGTAAGCTTCTCAGTTCTGGTCAATGGGGCACCTGCAGGATTCTTCAGAGCTCAAAAAGGTCTAAGACAAGGGGATCCCCTATCCCACTTTCAATTCTTACTAGCAATGGAGAGTTTAAACAACATGGTTAAGACTTCTACTACAAATGGTTGGACCAGAGGATTTGATGTGGCTAGAGTGGAAGCCTAGAAGTGACTCGTCTGCAATAAGCAGATGATACACTTATCTTCTGTGGGACTGAAGAAGATCAACTCAAGCGTCTGAGGGTGATCCTGGTTCTGTTTGAAAGGATTTCGGGGCTACATATCAATTGGAGAAAGAGTTTTCTATATCCTATAAATGATGTAGCTAACATGGAGGCTCTGAATATAATACTGGGTGGCCAGGTCGGATTCCTTCCTACCACATACTTGGGGATGCCTTTTGGAGCTAAATCAAATCATTTGAGATTTGGAATACAGTGATTGGAAAATGCGAGAAGAAATTGGCAGGATGGACGGGACAATACTTGTCTCTTGGAGGCAGAGTCACACTAATCAACTCTGTTCTAGATTCCATTCCAACCTACATGATGCCACTATCTCCAACCCTAGCAAGGATTATCATCAGATTGAACAGAATCAGAAGGAAGTTCCTATGGCATGAAAATAAAGAAAGAAAATGGTATAATCTAGGAAGGAAGTTCCTATGGCAGGGAAATTAAGAAAGACAATGGTATAATCTAGTTAAATGGAAGGAGATGATTGTAGAAAAGATATATGGGGAAATGGGAATAAAGAACTTGAAAAACTATAACAAGGCCCTTAGAATGAAGTAGCTCTGAATGATGCAAATGACAAGTAGCACTTGTAGGGAAAGTCATAGAAGCAAAATATGAGGAGGATAGGTGGATGACAAAGTAAGTTACTGGACCATATGGAGTGAACCTATGGAGGTCTATCAGAACTGTATGGAATGAACTTAAGAGCAACGCCAAGATCAAAGTGAACAACAGGAGAAAGACAAGGTTGTGGAAACAGGAATGGCATGAGACAGGCATCCTAGAAAACCTCTTTCTAGACTTGCACAACATAGCAATACAACAACACAGTACCATAGCAGAAATTTGGACACAGAAAAGATGTGACATCACCTTCAAGAGACAGATTAATGATTGGGAAATTGCAAGAGTGGCAGAGTTTATCAACATAACTGGTCAGTTCAGTGGGACACAAGAGGGGGAAGATGAGCTATGGTGGCAGGGCTGTGAGAAAAGCACATTCAAGGTTAGCAAAGCATACAAGAAATTTCCCCAACCAACAGCTTATCAACTGGCCATGGAAGAATACCTGAAGGGTCAAATTCCTTATAAGGTAGTCTGTTTCATCTGGCTCATATCAAAAGAGGCAATGCTTTCACAGGATAGCTTAATGAAGAGGGGATAACGTTATGCCCTAGATGTTTATTTTATCTGGAAAAGGCAGAAACCGTAAACCGCCTCTTTTTGCACTGTAAGTTTACAGGACAATTATGGAGGTTGTTTCTAAACTTGAGAGGCATATCTTGGTCCATGCCAGGAAAGATCACACAGACACTTCAAAACGGGAAAGGGATAGGGGTACTGGCCAAAAGCAGAAGCAGATGGAGAATCATACTAGCCAGTAGATGGTGGACCATATGGAGGAAAGAAATGTTAGGTGTTTTGAGAACATAGTAGTATATATCAGATCAAGTTGAAGTATATCTTGACTCTCTGTTTTTGGTGTAAGCAGATTTGGTCTATTATCCTATCTCTATTATTGATGTTCTAGATTCATTATAGACATAGGATGATAGGAATTTTGTAAATATAGTTGTAGTTCAATCCATGTACTACTCTTTACTTATATATAAATATAAATTTGCCAGTTTCAAAAAAATATGAAGTGATTGACAAGGACCTGATATGTGAGTCATGGTCAAATGAAGGTTCAAGTCACTAACTATGGTTGTACCTGAATATGCATATAAAGTTCTGAAAATCGAAGTTCATACCTGCAGAAGAAAAGCTGTGTCATAAGATGAGTACAAGGCATTAACAAATCCAACTACATTCATAGCTAATAACAAGCACACCAACACAGAAATCCTTTCAAGTTTATAAATATTTAATACAAGAGATATTGGGACCTTAGGATCAATGTAGTGAAGAAGCCATGTAGATTATAAAATAGCATCTTTTCATGCTTCGGAATAAAAATCACTCTAAATGAGTAACAAAACCTAGAAACAAAGGAGCGTTATTCTCTCTATGGGCTCAAACAATCTCCAAGAGCTTTGTTTGAGAGGTTTACCCAGTTTGTAAAAAAAGAAGGGTACACTCAAGGGCAAGCAGATCATACCATGTTCATTCGACACTCTCTTGAGGGAAAGACAACTATCCTAATAGTGTATGTCGATGATATCATATTTATAGGAGATGACTTACCCGAAATGAAGAATTTAAAAAACAGTTGGCCTCGGAGTTTGAGATCAAAGATTTGGCCAGTTGAAATACTTTCTTGGCATGGAAGTAGCAAGATCAAAAGAAGGCATTATGGTGTCACAGAGGAAGTATGTACTAGATCTTCTAAAAGAAACAGGGATGAGTGGTTGTTGTCCAGCTGAAATACCTATTGATCCGAATATAAAATTTGGAAGCAAAGAAGGAAATTCAGTTGACCAAAGTCTATATCAGAGACTAGTGGGGAAGTTGATCTACTTATCACACACTCAACCTGATATAGCTTTTGTTGTAAGCTTAGTGAGTCAGTTTATGCACTCTCCGAAGGATGAGCACCAAGAAGTGGTCTACAAGATTCTAAGATATCTGAAAAGCTAAACAGGGAAAGGATTGTTTTGCAAAAAAGGTCAAGATAGGGGCATTAAAAGCTTTACAGATGAAAAATGGGCAAGTTCTACTATTGATGGGAGGTCTACATCAAGATATTATACTTTTATATGTAGAAATCTCGTGACTTGGAAGAGTAAAAAGCAGAATGTTGTAGCCTGTAGCAGTGTTGAAGTTGAATATCGATCTATGACCCATGGGATATGTGAAATGATTTGGCTCAAGAAGATGATGAAAGAACTAAAAAAAATGTTTGTATTACCAATATAGTTGTACTCTGACAACAAAGCTGCCATAAGTATTGCTCATAATCCAGTTCAACATGACAGAACAAAGCATGATGAAGTGGATAGAAACTTCATAAAAGAGAAGATTGAAGAAGGAAACATGTGCATGCCTTTCATCCCAAATCAGCAAATTGCGGATATTTTCACAAAAGGCTTGTTTAAACCAAAGTTGGAAATTCATGTAAGCAAGTTAGGCATGATAGATACTTAACCCGGCAAGCCTACTTTTAACTCGCAAGGGCTATTTTTCAATCAATTTTAACCCGTCAGGGCTATTTTCAACCCATGCTTATTTCAATGCACAAGCTTTTCTCAAGCAAATTTTTAACCTAAAAAATGGCAAGCAACAATCTTTCTTTGAATGCCTCAAAAAATTACACTAGTGAAAACTATCAGATTTGGTCAGTAAAAATGAAATCATATCTTGAAGCCTATGATTTGTGGGAAGTTGTAACGGAAGATATACCCTTACAACCTTTCCCTTCAAATCCTACCCTTTCCCAAATTAAATCTCATTCGGATGAAAAAACTTAAGAATTCAAAGCCAAAACTGTAATTCAAAATTCAGTTGCGGATTTGATTTTTCTAAATTCATTGCTTACGAGACAGCAAAAGAAGCTTCAGAAATTTTTTAAAAGAAATATCAAGAAAGTGATCGAGTTGGACAAAAGCCAATTCTGAATTTGAAAAGGGATTTTGAATCTCTTATGATGCAAGCAAGAGGATGAAACTATTGTTAAGTATCCTAACAAGATTTCTTTGATTGTTAATAAAATCAGGTTGCTTGGCAAGGATTTCAAAGATGACAGAATAGTAGAAAAATGCTTGTGACAATTCCAGAGAGATTCGAGTCTAAAATTTCACCTCTTGAAGAGGCTAAAGATCTCTCTACTATCTATGTTGAAGGACTAACAAATTCTCTTCAAGCACACGAGCAAAAAGAGCCTTCAGACAAGATAATGTTAGTGATGGTGTTTTTTATGTACAATTCAAAAAAGAAAAAGGTAATTATCCTCTTTGCAAATACTGCAAAAGAATAACATACTTGGAAAAAATTTGTAGGTGGAGACATGATGCAATATGTGGAAATTGCAAACAAGCCGGCCATGTTTCAAAAGTGTGCAAGCTTAAAAACAATCCTCAAGCATAAGCAGCAGAAGCAGAAATAGAGGAGCAACTCTTTTAAATTGTAGTATCTATAGTAAAGGAGGAGTGTTGAATTTGCTTTTAGTTACTGCAGTAATCTTTAGCATAATAAGTTACCTAACTTTAGGAGGAATTTGAATTATAAATATTTGTTAGATTTTTTAATTGTTGAGATTATTTAGCCTTTTTTGAATTTTTGTTCTGCAGATTATGTTATCAAGTTGGCTATTTAAAGCCCTATTATGCTTAATAAAAATATTGAGAGATATTTCAATCAATACTTTTTGTAGCCCCATTTTTAAAAACACTAGCACAAACAACCAAGAAACTATGAAGGCCATTGAACCTATATTCTATTAGAATATATCAAAATCCTACAAGCTAATATGCTCTTATGCAGTTTTCATCTCCAAATCATCATGGCAGGATGCTGGAGAATCAAATCCTACCTCCTACTAAGATATTCACAATAGTAAGACTCTGAAACTTGTAGTCTTGGACAAAAGTCGAACATAAAATCCTCTAATCTCGTATACGGGTACTCTTTCACTTAATAAACTTGAAGCATCTATAAAGTAGTTAGACAGCTTGTGTAGATTGTTTCATTAACAAACTAAAACCAGATAATCAACAGGTGAAAGCCAACTCCAGGGTTATCTAAATCAATATCATAACTAATTGCTTTCATTCATGTCAACTAAATGCTACCCTATTAATTCCAAAAGCAAACACCTCTTCACAAATGTAAGGGCTCAAGGTTAAGGCTAGGATGAAATAAGGTTTCATTGATGAATAATGAAAGCTTAAAGAGTTCAAGTACATTTAGATAAGGATAGACTCTCACGTAACCTTGCACCCAAGGTGAGTGGCCTAATAGTCAGCATAGAAGGTTAACAACCATTAGGTATCGGGTTCAAATATCAGTGGAGGAAAAAACACAATGTGATTTCTTTCCATCTATCAAAACCTTGGTGGAAAGAGTTACCCAGTAACCTGTGATGGTGGAGAAGTTGATCCAGACACCATAGTTATCAAAACAAAACAAAACAAAAAAGACTCCCCCATAATCTTTAGCTTGAATTTGCTCCAGATAAACGTTTCAGAGAGCTAGAATTTACTTGGTTTTCGATTCAATAAAACAATTCAAACTCATGCTCTATGTATACCGAACATATTAAAGATGGATTTCCACATTCAGCAGGTATGAGGAGTATAATGCACAAAATGGACAAGCACTAATAGAGGAACATACTGAGTGAGTTCAGCTTGTGATGGCACATCATCGAGCTGCCGTTTAAATGACAGAGTTGATCTCAATTTAGCTGCAAGTTCCTATATAAGAAAAAGAAATTTTAATATGACATACATCATCAAGGTGCAGTTTATAGGATAGTGGTGAACAAGTACAATGGTGCTGTGTTTTAAGTAAAAAGATGCTAAATCTAAATCTCATCTCATCCAAAAACAAAGATGCTATAAATTTAAGTAGAAAGATGCATGTCATGTAAGTTAACAGGTGAAGCTACAAGAACTGATTGCATATCAAGGGTGCTGTCATAGTCATACTTGAATTAGCAATCCTGATGGTTGTTAGCCTAAACATCTTCTGTAGAAATGATAATGGTCCATTGGCTATCTAAACAAATAGTCCAAATTGCTGTCGACTTTCCCTGGATAATTAAAACTTGAAACACAAAAGCAATTAATGTGCAGAACTGCCCACTCGACATTGTTTTCTTAAGGCCTGAAAAGAAGGAAAAGCATGAAGATGGGGTCTATCATGAGGAATGCAAGAAGTACAAAACAAGAAACCAAGATCCATGTTAAGGACCAGACCTGGGGAAGTCCTTTAGCCAAGGAGAGAAGGAATACAAAGCTTTCCCTATGTACCGGACTAAAGAAATATCTCACAAGCAGCAAAGAAGTCTGTGGTCTTTTTTTCTTTAGAGAGTATATCTTAGGAAAATAACTCTGCATTTAACTTTCAAAAAATTGGCTTCAACACAGAGATGGTAAAAATTGGGGTGGCATACAGTTAAAGATCATTGCAGAATGCAAACTTATTAGTGGAGCAAAAATTGCATCGGGATGTTGGCCTATAAAGTTCCTTAGAGTGTGGTAACTACACTTAAATATGCAAAATTTACACAAGGATATAAAAGAGAAAAAGCATTCCCATTTTGAATGGCTTTATTTGCTTTTTGGGCTTTCACAAGATGATTTATATTATCCTTTTTTGTCTTCATTGATCGTTTATTGTTGAACAATGACGGCAAGGAACATATTGCCTATCATATGCATCTTGTTAGATGGTTCGTATAACAATATACTAAGGGGTTGATTGGTTGGTGGGTTGGGATAGGCAAGGATATCTCATGGGATTATTTCACCACAATCTATAAGGGATAACTTTTCACACCATTTACAGAGCTTATCTTTTTGATTCATTGGCGTGCTCATCGACTTGCACTCCTCCATTTGAAATTTCTTCAGAATTTCCTTTGCGTATTTTTTCTGGCAAATGAACACTTCACTTTTGCTTTGCTTGATCTCCATCCCAAGAAAATAGGTCATACGACCAAGATTTGTCATTTCAAAAACTTGCATCATTTCTTCTTTAAACTCCTCAACCAGCCTTGTATTTGTTTCTGTTACCAGTTGATCATCAACATAAAGCGACATAATAAGGATACCAGTGTCTTTATGTTTTACATACAAAGTGAATTCAGATAAACTTTTTTCAATGCCCAAGCTTAACAAATGATCATCTATCCTACTATACCAAGCTCTTGGTGCTTGCTTTAGGCTATACATAGCCTTTTTTAGCAGATAGACTTTGTCTTCATCACTGTGTTTCACAAATCCTTATGGTTGCTCGACATACATTTCCTCCTCCAGTATGCCATTTAAGAAGGCTGATTTGACATCGAGTTGGAACATTTTCCATTCCTTTGTGTTGCTATTGCGAGTAGCAATCTGATTGTGTCTAATCTTGCAACAGGAGAAAAAGTGTCGGAGTAATCAACACCATAAATTTGTGCATACCCTTTAACTACAAGCCTTGCCTTGTATTTGTTGATGGAACTATCTGCATTTAACTTTGTTTTGAAGACCCATCTCACACCAATAACTTTTCTATCTTCAGGTTTGTCGACTAACACCCAAGTTTAATTTTTCTCAATCATGGAGATTGCCTCCTCCATTGCTTTCTTCCATTTTGGGTCTTGAAGAGCTTCTACTGGACCAGCAGGTTCATAGATGGCGACATTACACCTCTGATAGATATCTGACAACAATCTTCTCCCTTTGACTGGATGATCATCTTCTAGTTTTTGCTGCAGTGTTTTGTTTTTTGCTCTTCAGGAGGGATGCTGTTTGCTTCTAGAGAGCATTTCCTGATTTCTGAGAATTCTTCCAGTCCCACTATTCATTCTCACTAAAATAAACATCTCTTGTAATTGTCATATTTCCTGTTTGAGGACGATAGACCTTGTAAGCTTTAGAAACTCCACTGTAACCCACATATATGCCTATGATTGCCTTCTTGTCAAGTTTGTCACGTTTAACCTGAGGAACATTAACAAAACACACACAAACAAACACTTTAAGAAAACTTAGTGAAGGCTTAAACCCGTACCAAGCTTCAAATGGTGTTTTATGCTTCAAAGCTTTCGTTGGAAGTAGATTCTGCATAAAAACTGTGGTATTTGCTACCTCTGCCCAAAATATCTTAAGCAACTCCTTCTCATGCAACATTCATCTGGCCATCTCCATTATCCATCTATTTCTTCTTTCACTAACACCAATTTGTTTTGGTGTGTATGGTATTGTAAGCTGATGCACAATGCCGGCCTCCTCACAGAATGAATCAAATTTCGCTAAAGTGTATTCCTTCCCATTATCAAACCTCAAAGCTTGAATCTTACAATTACTTTGATTTTCCATCAAATTCTTGAATTTCCAGACCAGCAACTTTTGACTTGAATTTCAAGAATAAAATCCAACACATTCTTGTAAAATTGTCAATGAGAAGAACGTAATAGATGCTACCTTGTAGTGATGGAGTTCTTTGAACTAGATGTAGCTTTTGTGAGGCTCTCCAGGTTGATTTTGGAAATGGCTTTCTGTGTTGTTTACCAAATTGGCAGGCATGACATCCAGTGGAATTTGCTTCCAGATCAGGTAGGTTCTCCACCATCATCAACTTTTGCATCTTGACAAGCCCTTGATAATGACAGTGCCCGAGTCTCTTATGCCATAACTCAGCGACATCTACTTTTGCTGAATACAACATCTGCTCTTCCTCAAATGGATCTAATGAGAAACTTTTTCCTCTCATTGTGACTTTAAACAAGTCATGTCCCGAGGGATCCCTAATCAAGCAATATTTATCTTCAAAATAAAGTTTGAAACCTTTTTCTAACAATTGACCGACGCTTAACAAGTTTCGGTCTAAGTCTAGTACATAAAGAACATCTGTTATTGTTTTTGTACCTGCTTGTGTCTTAACCGCAATAGTTCCCATTCCTTTTGCTGGAATGTGACAACCATGGCCTATTCGAACATTTGCAACTCAAGTAGGCTTCAATTCTCTGAAGAGTTCTCTATCATGAGTCATGTGATTTGTGCATCCGTTATCAATCAACCACAACTCGCTTGAAACATTGCTTGAAAAAGATGATGCTACAAAGAGTTGATCCTCCTCTTGTTCATTTACAACTCGAGCTTCTACATCCTCCTGCTGAGTTTTGTTCTTACAAATGATTGCTTCATGCCCAAACTGATTGCACTCACTACACTTAGCTTCAAGCCTTCTCCAACCCTTGAAAGGTACGTGTCCGATCTTGCTGCAATGCTTACAAGGAGGGTAGTTTCCTTTGAAGCTACCTGCTTTGTTTTTGTTGTTGCGTGCTGCACCTTCTCCATCTGTTGGTTGGTACTTCTTGTTCTTTTTTTCTTATATCGTCCATCATCTTGATGTTTGGCAGGTAAGGCTCCTTCAATAGCTCCTTCTTGTCTCATAACACGTCGTTGCTCTTGTGTTTGAAAGGCACTTAAGAGCTCTGTTTGTGTAATATTGGACAAGTCCTTAGTATTTTCTAAGGTTGTAATAGTCGCCTCAAATCTTTCAGGTACCGTTACACGGATTTTCTCAACTATTCTTGAATCATTTAAAGTGGAACCCAACAATCTGATGCGATTGGCTATGTTAAGAAGTCGGCTAGTGTATTTCTTTATGGTTTCACTATTCTTCATCCTTTGCAGCTCAAACTCACATACCAAATCCTCGAATCCTTTCAACTCCTTCATACTCGGTCTTAAGATAATTCCATACCTCTTTTGCCGACTTCAGAGACATGATATGAGTGAAGACAGTGGATGAAACTGCAGCAAATAAACATGCCTTTGCCCTTGATTTCCTAATTTTCCTTTCGTGATGATTTTTAATTTGCGCCATCGTGGGATTGTTTGGCAAGGGAGAAATGATGTATTCATCTTCTACAGCCTCTCAGAGAACCAAAGCTTTCGCATTCTAACAGCCCAGATTCGATAACTTTCTCCATCCAAAGGTGATGGTGCCATTGAAGAAAAACTTGCTTTTCCTTCCATGGTATTCACGAAATCTGATTGGAGCGCGCACACAGGTCCCTTAAGAAATAAAGCTCTGATACCAATTGAAGGTTTTAAAAAACTGTTAAGCTAAATAACATGAAGGGGAATCAAAGACTGCGGCTGGAAGAAAAAAGACGAGAGAGAAAAGAATAGAAGTAGAAGAAGTCTTTTATTATTGCTTCAGGTTAGATATATAAGAACCTAGAATGAAAATAAAAAATAATAACACACGACCTAGCAGTTCACTAAATAATAGGAACACATGACTAACAACTAATTGACTAAGTCTTACTTAAAACATAGAAGGTAAAACTAAATTTACTATAGTTCAAAAATTGTTTCCAACCGCACTCACGAGGATTTTTCTAGTAAACAGTCACTGGAACAGTGTTTTCCAATGGTAAAATGACTTTCCCACCTTATTTGTTTTTCAGGCCATTTTTAGTGGTTTCTTCACTATTTTTAGCTGTGATTTTGCTAGACCTCCTTTCCATTGAACAGGTCTTTCAAGTTTGATATTTTTGGCTCCAAAAATACAGAATAGGAAATTCAAGTTTTATGATTACTTAAAAACCCTTAATTGAAAGTTCAAACTATTTAACCTGGACTTCCTCAATTGAGTTGTGATGCAAAGATCAAGGTGTTCAAGATCACTAGACCAAAAGGACTATTGAGGGAACAAGGATCAAGCACCGTGGTAAAAGATTGATGCTCAATTATGTAATCACTTGTGGCAATCTATCGACTCCAAGTTGATGCCTTCATTACGTCCTTTTAATACATTTTATTCAGTTTAGGAAAAGGCCCACACTTTATACACTAATGACATCTCATTTTATGATGTAATATCAAGGGTGAGAAACTTAGGTCGAGTGGCAAAAGATGGAGGACTTGTGGCATAAGTCGCAAGTTCAAGCCATACACCATGCAAAGCAAAGCTTGGTATTTAAGTGGAGAAGGGTAGAGGGGCGGGCCCATTATACACCGAGTTTAGAAGGTTGTGATTGGTCCAAAGGGCGGTCACAGATGAATTTCTCGGTTATCAAAAAAAGAGGTGAGAACTTCATTAAAAAAAAAAGGGGTGAGAAACTTAAAAGAAACATGAATTGGATATGTCTACTCATTTAGGACAGGTACAGACAATCATGTAGTAATTTGATAACTAAGGGCCTGTTTGGATGGGCTTATAAAAAGTAACTTATAAGTCAAAAGTTAAAAGTACTTTATAACCTTTCCAAACACCTCCAAAACTAAACTACTTAAAAGTCAAAAACACCTAAAAATAAGTCGATCCAAATGGGCACCAACTCTTATGGAATATTTCATCCTAATCAAAGTAGAATTCTGAAGGAGGATCTGAAAAATAATGTCCTAGAAACAAGGAAAAGTTAGTGAGAACATCAACTTTGACTCTCCAACATAAGAGAAACTTAAAACCTTGAGCCATAATAATTACTTTTTGTTAGATATAATCTGATTAACTCAAAACATTTATACCTTGAATCCACATTTAACCTCTATATTTTCGACTGACTGCAAGCTTTTGCTTGCACCTAACTATAGTCCACAGAAGGAGTTCAAATATATCTACTTTGGAGGTGATTTCACTTTTGCAGAACAGTTGAAAAGAGCTCTTTTTCAAACACATGAGTATAATTTAAAGCTTATAAATGTTAAGTGCGTCCTTTTCACCCCTATCATATCTTCAATTCCCACAATAACCAACAAGTCTAGCAGAGAGAATTTATACCCACAAGTTTGTACTTTATCTTAGATTACCTTTCTTGAGCCAGAAGATACCCTTCTATTTTGTATGTTTCTCAACACCCTCCCTAAAGGCCTAAACAAGTGTGGATTTATTTACTTCCTTTTTCTCTGCGATCAATTAAGGAATAATTTTATTAATAAAAGGAAACAACTCCCATATACAAGTAGAATACCAAAAAAAAAAAAAGAGATCCGAACAAATAGGAATCTCATGGGTGCACTAAAGAAACATGAGGGATAAAGGGCTATTCTTCAAATATACAAAATGATATTTAATTCCTTCAAAATTTCTTGTATTTCTTTCTCTCCATACTACACACATAAGAGAAAATGGAGCAATGTCCCATGCCCATCTTCTCTTCTATCTTCCCTTCTTGTGGTAAAGCAGAATCTAGTAATTACGGTATCAGTCCTTACCAACTAGAAATTCTTCAAAATCAACATAACAACTACTACCTCCAAAATATCAACTAAAGGGAAATAACAATGTAGAAGTGATGTACAAAAGATTCATACAACATAATAAGCCAAGACAATAAGAACATTGATTGAACAGAATAGGTTGATGCAATTCAGACTAGATATAATCCTTCATATTTTTGGTTAAACTGAAGCAATATCTAAGTTTGTGTGATGAACATCCAAACCAACAAACAAAGCATAAACTTTTGTAAGATTGTAAGAAGCATAAACATAGCATACAGATAAAGGCTACTCAAATTGGCCCGGCCATGAGAAATTAGAGAGAAACCAAGTAAGAAGCTTGATTAATCCCTCAAATTTGGTTTGGATTTTATTGTAACTTCTTTAACAATATAGTAAGTGTATAATCACGAAATCAAGTCATAATCAAATTCCTAATAAAATCAATTCTAATTATTGTAAATCTTGTACAATCTTACCTCAAGTTGGAGCGTACATAATCTTGTTACAAATATACTAGACTCGAGGTCTTCCTACGGATTTGGTAAGAACATCTTCTAGCTTATCATTTTGACTGAAAAAGTTGGTGGCTATGCATCCGGACTCATCTATAATGCCCCGCCTGTATTTAGGTAATATTAAACTCAATGCTTTAAAACATGCCAATTGAGTGATACTCGGTGTTGGTAATTAATTATGATGCTTGAATATTGATGTAGATGTCGATTTAGGTGTTGGAAGTGAGTTAGAGGTAAGTAGACATAGCAAAAAGGAATTTAAATTGTCATAACCCAAGGCCATGGGACGTATTGTACGAGCAGATTTATCTATTGTGCTACGCAACAGCAAGCCCCACAAGCGCGCATACCATGTGAACTTGAGTTATGCCTTATAAAGCTCTTTATTTTCCTCTCCCATTTCGATATGGGATTCGCCTAAGGTGTTATGTACACCTCATCTTCAGAAGTTTACCAACCTAGAATCCTGCTAGGCCCGCCCTCATTTGTCTGCCCGCTGTCAGAGGGCTTGTATAAATTTTGAAGTTTGTCTGGCTATGGTGGGTCACATCATGGTGTGCCCACCACATGAAAGGGGAATAACTCAATCTATTAATTCTTTGTTATTGTTAGCAAATAAGTAAAGCATTTTCTTACCCTCTTTGCAGAATCAAGCTTCTCAGTGGAGTCCCGAAAAGTATGGTCCAAATTTTCAGAGAACTTCACCACTTTGCCTCTTTGCAGTAGCTCCTCAAACTCATCAACCTTAGTTTGCAATTTAGCATGTTCTAAGATGCACCTAGATTGGAGTTCAGATTCTTGGCTATCAAGGGCCTAAAAGAATCAAGAGCAAAAGTTGGTCATATGCATTTAATCATGGCAGATGGACATCAAAGAAGAAGGCCTCATGACACAAGATAATCTTTTAAAATAAGATTAAAAAAGAAAATGCTACCAAGATATTGAGTATAAATAAGAGAAGAAAGATCATGAGAACATCGAGAAAAGGATATTGAGCTCAATAGAATTGCATGTTATCTTTTTATTTTTTAAGATTTAAAATCTGACCAAGGATGAGATATTGGTTAAGCAACAAATGATGCTCATCTAAAAGATCGCAAAACGCAGCAGATATCAGGTTAAATATTCCATGTGAAGAAAAGGATTTCATCCAAAAATATAGAAACAATTTTAACAGTCTAAACTTAATCATCCACAAGAACCAGAATGCAACAATATTATTGTATTGGCAAACATACACCGGAAGCGAAGACTATTTGACCAGACACATCACAAGCGTAGACAGGATTACAGTCAATTGTTGGGTCAGTGAACGCCAGTCAAACCAAAGACTTGTTGGACCATCCCCAAGAATCATCTTCCTGACCCGCCTTATCCGCACCAGACAGCAGGGGCCTGGAAGAATCCATCCAGGGAGGTTCAAAGTGCCCGGACGGTAGATAACTCAAACAATGGCCAGATTCCAAGATATCTGGGATTCCATTTAATCTCATTTGATGGCAAAGAACTTAGCCACGTAACGGCTGAAATGAGCGTGAATCACGAAGCAATCAGCACTGGCCTACCTTTTAAACTTCGCAACTCTTCCCCACTATTGTTACCATTTGAATTCACCTGAATACAAATGTTACTTTCGTCTTTTATCTCTTCTTTTATCAGTTATCTAAATTTGGCTAATGTCTTGTTATTTTTCATATCATTGTTCCAATTAAATTCACATTATCAAGATTTGAATTAATTACAATAATTTAATTGATTGATCTGATAAATGAATTTTAGGTTAAACAATAATAGGTTTTCTACCGCTGTTAGTAGCGAAAAACTATTTCAAAACACAAGAGTTCACTAAACCCATCAAAAACTAATCTTATATAAAAGTAATGTACCATCTATTACCGAAAGAGAGAGAACTTCAGCACCCACCTTGGACGTTTGGAGAAGCGATAATATCTTCTGCACAGTGGGATCACCGTCAATTTTTTCTTGTAGTTGCTTTATCTCACTCAGCAAATCATCTTTTTTCTGATTCAAAGCAATAAGGATTAATAATAGCTGCTTGATGGAGATGAGATGACCAAATTCAAAAATGTCAGTTTTCAATTACCCACTTGATTCTGCAATTCTAATAGCTTCTTACCAGTTCTTCCATGATTATTTCCGAACAATTCCTCCTGCAGTTCCGTACAAACAATTGGAGTTATATCAAGGAGATGGTGGAATAGTTGATAGGAATATTGAATCAAAGGTGTCAAATAAGTTATGGTTTTGTTTTTGGTGATATTGACTTAGTCAAAGACAATTAAATGTTAAAATTCTACCTTAAGTATGACTTAAATTTAAAGTACGCTCTTATATTATATAAGTGAACAAAAAACATTATTGCACTATCAAAAAAGTTGCAAGATTCATCTTTTTGTCTATTTTTTTTAAGAAACTCACGCCACCAATAAAAAAACGTGTCCAGTTGAATGAGTATATGTGACATGGTTAAACTAGTCCAGTTGGGTGATTTTTTTAATTCTTAGATATTAAGGGTTTAAATCATGTTCAGACAAAATATATTTAAATTCTAAGTATTCTTTGTAAAAAGGACCAAGTACAACTCCAACTTCAAAAAATTCAAAAAAGTAATAATTTTTTTTTATTTTCGTAACTAAACGTCAACGTAATTTCACTAAATTTCAAGCACTTTTGTACATCGTATAAAATGTGATTTGTATCTAATAACGTTATGTACTAAATATTTTATTAAAGAAAAATTCTAAATAGTTGAGTGTAATATTTTTAAAATGGTTTTTCTTACATAATTTTTCTAACCATCGGAACCTCTTGTATAAATATTTCAAGAATTATGTATTATTCCAAGTCAATTTACTTGATGATGCAAAAAACATATAAACTAACACACAAAATCTAAATTCTGAGAATAAAATATTCATTTCCTATCCATATCCTTATTTTTTTTAGGTAACTTTTATCTTTTCATCGTGGCTAAGAAATGACCAACTGAAAAAAAATATATTTTTGGATGATTTTTGTTATTTTTTGAATAGTACATGACCAACTTTTATCTTTCTCTTTCTTTCTTTTTTTTTTTTCCATTTTGGGTTTCCTTCTTTTTTAGTTAAAATTGGGATTTTAATCTTTTACCTTTTTACCCCTCATTTAATATAATGGACCAAATTGTCAATTTAAAAACTTAAGGGCAACTCCCACACATTTATAATAAATCATTAATTTTTTATTACATAATTGTCACCTACACTCAATAATTAAAACTTACGTCACCACTATTTAATTTTGATACATAAATGTCACCCTTAATTCAAAATCTCTTCTATCAACTACCCATATTATTAAGACTTAATAATATGAGGCCCCTTGAAGTTATTTGTATATTACATTTTAGATATCTTAGTTTAAACTTGTACTTATTGAACATTTTAATTTTTAGAAATTTATACATATTGGATATAAAATGACAATCAGTTGAAAAAAAATTATGTGTATCTCAAAAGCAAATACATAGCAGTTGTACTAATGAAACAATGGTATGGCAATTGAATCCATTTTTTTAGAAACTCTATGTAAAGATTAAAAATAATAATCTTTTTTTAATTAACACCCCCCCCCCCCACACACACACACACTTCCATCTTCTTCTTTGTGTTGGGACCAACCGCGCAAACAACTTGTTTAAGATCTAATTTGTTTGTACTTAATGGAGGTCTAAGTCTGAATGGTGCAGACATTATGTTATTAAGTGTGTTTGTTTTTTCTACTTAAAAATCTCTTAATGACTCTAAAAGGGTTTGAATAAATCAGATCTCTAAAAGAGGCTTACTCTCATTCAAACTCTTTTAAAGACACTTATTTTTGAGGGAAAAATGTGCAACATATTTTTTTTTCAAAAAAAAAAATCAAGTCTCTCTCATTCTCCAACTTAATTAGTTATTAAATTATTTCCTTTAAACTTTTAATTTTTGTTCTTCTTGCTTATTTGTCAAGAATTTTTAAAATTTATTTGATTAAAGTACAAAACAACTTCATAAATATGTGTTGTTGTAATCGATCGGACGCATTTTAAAATTTGTTTTAAATCATTTTAATGTATCAAGTTCATTATTTGTTTTAGAGAAGAGTACATGGCAAACAAAGACAATAGAGATGTTTCACTTATTTATTTAAGATTAGTTTGTGTTGAATTTTTATTCTTCAAGAAAAAATGTGTGCATTTTTTTTCTAACAATTATGTTTAATATTATAATTTATACATGTAGTTCATATAATTCTATTTTATTTTTATTAAACTTAAAATATTTATTTATAATTCAAATATCTTAAACTTTATCAAAGAATGACCTTTTTTCTAATACTTTGTTAATGTAATATTTATCTACTATTTTATTTGAATTATAATATTTATTATGTTTACATATTAATCTCTCTCTCTCTCTCTCTCTCTCTCTATATATATATATATATATATATATATATATATATATATATATATATATATATATATATATATATATATATATTCACATGTTTCAAAACAAACACCCTTAATTATTAAGTGTTCAGTACGTCTTAAACTTAATAAAAACGAACAAGGCTATAAGTGAATTATGCAAACAACTTGTCACAACCCAAGACTACCCCTAGATGTGACATGGTGTCTAGAATTCCCAGAGCATCTAAGCTTAACCACATAGCATAGCATGACACTAAGATGATAACATAAATGAAATAACATGAAAGTGGAATATAAGTCTCAAATGACAATCTCAACATAAATGGAAAACTAAGTACAACGATCATAATGCAGAAAAAAATACTATGTCTAATAGCAAACCTCTAGTACATAATAAGTGGTTAGGACAAGTCCTAACTTACAAGAACAAATCTGCAAACTAACAGTCTGAAATGAACATGAAAGAACTCATATGTGTGGCAAGGTTCCCGAATGATAAGGACTCACCAAAAGTTGTGCTAGGCTGATAAGAAGTTGTACCAACCGCAACTGAATTGATGTGGGTCAAAATCTATATTATAAAATAATGTAGGCATGAGAGATGTATGTGGTTAGTACTCATAATGTGTTGAGCATGAGAAAAGATGCATGAATATAACATAAACATGATAAGTATGAAAACATGATAATGCAATGATCAAGTAAGCATGACATGAAAATTGATAATCTGATTCTGAATAACATAGTACAAGGTCAATGCAATATTCTGAAAAAGTCATAATTATAACACAAGTAGAAATCATAATCTTTTGTGGGAGATACCATTAACCGACATAAAAATGTAATTATAACATGGAATTCAGTGTACTACCCCCACACCGAGAAGAGAGTGTCTTACTTGACAAGGTAAAGACCATAATCATGAGCTCAAGCGGATCCACTAGCTAATGTCTATTAGAGACAATCCTACGAGGGCATATAGTTTTGGGACCTAGGTAATCGCCACTAGTCCAACTCGATGCTAAGTAAACTCCCATAAAAAAACATGCATAATCATATCATATTTATATTCATAATTTTGTGAAATGGTAAGAATCTAGTAATACAAATCATTCTTAAAAATCTCATAGTCATAAGAATAATTCCTTTAAAAATCATGATTTCATAACATATTCATAAAAGACACCTAATCGAGAGCATCTAAATCATGATAATCTTTCACAATGAGAGTACTTCAATCAGAAACAACCTAATTTCATAAAAACATGTTTATACTTTATTTGAAAGCATCTTCGATTCATAAACTCTTCAAATCATAATAAATGCATATCATCATAGCTTGGATTCAAATCAAAATTACTTGCACGACATGGGTTCATGAAAATATCATTAAAAATATTGAATTATGATTGAATCATGCATAATAAGATCAATTATGATAAAGAAACTTGTAATCAATTGAGTCCATAAGAAAATCATGAAACCCTAGAAGTGGGTAAGAATTATAAAAGGAGAATTTGAGATTTTTTTGGGACTCAATGGGTGAAGAGGAATCCATTGATAAATTTTCCACATACTTTGATGAAACCCTAGATTTAAATCTATAAAGGAGACTTGAAGTTTTGATCCTTGGAGATGAGGAATCCTTATTTTGGGGAAAAAGACTTTGAGAGAGAGTTTGGGTTTTGAGAGAATGTGAGTGAATGGGGAGGAGTTAGGGTCATAGGAACAGTTATAGTCTTAGAAATAAGTTGAAGATGACATAGTATATGAATTAAAAGAGTAGAAAAAGACTCAAATAGCCCAGATAAAATAAATTCTGGATAGGTCTACATACACTATGTACGGTCCGTACAATGTTCCACGTAATCCAAGTGACTGGAACCAACTCTCTAATGAAGAACGATGAGCTAACTTCCATGATCCATCCTTTCTTATACGACCCATACAACAACCTCACATACTAAGTCTTGAACTTAGACTTCATCCTTAGGCCTCAAACCAGGAATGCCAAGTACGGATCATGCTCCCTTTTACGACTTGCACTAGCTAGTTGCATACCCACTTACTAGAAACACCAACTTTCGAAAAGGTAAAAATGAAAACCAATCCATGAGCCTTATTTTAGTGCACGACCCGACATTCCCTTCATATTTTCTAATTACTAGATTTTCAACTTTTTGAAGGACAAGTCTATGAGGCCAACTACGACTCATGTTCCTAACCATGGGTTGTATTGGTGACTCATAAAACATCATCTGGGACTTGACATTTTCTAGAAATTTCAAAGCATATACAATGATTGGGTTTCACAATTCGTAGTTTGATGTACGACTCTTACATGCCACTCGAGAAACCTTGTACCCGCAGTTTTCTACAACTTTTAAATTTCCTCGCTAACTTTTACACTTTCAAAGTGTTACAATATCTGCTCCTTGGAAACATTCATCCTTGAATGGACTCAACTAAAAATGAATAAAGTAGGGAAGAAAAGAATGCATAAAACCGATTAGTAATCAATCCCAAGCTAAAACATGAAGTTTAAAACTGATTTCATGAACATGCATACAAATGGAAACATGAGAATAACTGAAATGCATGAATTTAAAAGAATACATAAGAGAAACTAATACCTCAAACTGAAATTGAAGCGGAGGGAAAGATAAAGGGGTACTTGGACATCAAATCGGCTTCGACCTCCCAAATAGAAACCTCAACATTATCTATGAGTGAAAGTGTATGCTTCCTAGCATAATGAATGAGTATCGTTGATTTTGGCGTTTGAGTGTGTGTAAAGTCGAATTGCAGGATAATTCTTGAATGAAGATAAAATTGTGTCCAACTGTAAGTCCACAATGGAGTTAACGAGACGTATACACCATTACGGACCATTATACCTATCGTGAACCACACTTAGATACCATCTCCTGCACATTCCATTTATGGAAGCTTGTACAGACCGTGATGCCTTTCACAGACCGTATAGCCTTCCATATAAAAAATAAAAATCATATATTAAAACCAAAAAGGTTTTATCTGTCTTTTTAGACTAAGTGGCATTTCCCAATAATAGATTGAGTGACGACAATCTTAAGGAAGTTGTCACTATTGTATACTTGCACAAGAGAAGTTTGAGTAGTCGTTAGTGTAGTCATTTACAATGTACCCAAGCTCTAACTCTTCTTTTTACAGGTACTATAACACCTCAAAAATCTAAAATAAGATTGACCAAGAGAGAAGGACAAACCACGGAGGGGTCCACGGGTTGTGTAGAGGACCACGACTCGTCACCCTACTTGTGGTTGTGCACCCAACAAAAGGTGAAAGACCACGAACCACTAGATGGTTCATGGAGCTCCACACGGGCCATGAAGTGGCATGTGAAGGGGATACAAAACCACCATCGCTACTGTGAAGGACTACAAACCACTAGATGGTTCGTGGAACTTCACACGAACCATGGAGTGGCCCATGAAAAGAAGCGTAGGTCTCCCAAGCCTCTGTAAAGAACCACAGTCGCCTAAACAACCTGTGGATCTTCACACGAGCTGTGAAGTGGCTCGTGAAAAAGGCTTAACAAACTATGAGGTTTGGATCAACTTCAAACTATCATATCTTTCAGCACAAAATGAATTAGGTGGCCCATGACCTGTCATATTAAGGATCTTAGAATCTCCCTTCCAACGCCACTGAGTTTGCCTAATTCCAAGCCGGTAGTAAAGAGTTATGCTCATTTTAGTAAAGCCCTATCGGGCAGGGCAAGCACCACCACCCACTAGACGGGTCGTGATGCTCTTGACGGCCCGTCTAGCCTCTCTTGAAGCCACTTCGTCAGCTTTTAAGTCAGGGTCATATTGGTTTTTTACCCTATGCATTAGGCACTTAAACTACATTGTTTGGTGCTTAAACTATGTCGTTTTACTTAGTCTAAGCCTAATAATCTAGTCAAAAACTACCTCAAACCCTTATTCTCCTAAAATCATTCAACTTAGAAAGAAAAGAAGAGAAAGAGGCAACAATTTCTCCAAAGAACAAGTAGAGGTGTTCTTCAAGTTCTGCCCCGAAATCCAAAGGATTTCTTCATAGTTTTCATCACTAGGTATGTGGGATTTCATTAGTGGGTTCTTTTCACCCATTAGGTCCCTATGATTAAGTCGGTTCTTCAATCTCTCATAAATTGTTCAGACCTAGGGTTCCCAAAACTGTGGAGATTCATTGTGATTTTAGCTGTTATAGTTTCCACGATCTAAATGACATATTTCTTGGAAAGTTTGCATAGTCCCATGTATAGAACTCAGAACCCTAGCTTATATTAATTATCAGTACTTCATGAGTTATACTTGCTAGGTAGATCAGTCAGAAAATCATAATTCAGAATTCGAATGCCATATCTTTCAGTATATTTTGCATTCTCAGATAGCATTTCAGTATTTTGAGCTACTCAGTATTTCATTTGCATTTGGCTATGCGTATTTAGTTGGGAGTAGACTTAGCCCCTAGTTGGACTAGGGTTCAACATACCCTCAAAGTCCCAGAACTACATGCCAACATAGGTTCATAAGTCCTCTCTGTTGGGCATCAATTTTAGTGATCACGCCACAGTCATGCCTTTATACCCTGTAAAGGTATATTGGGTCCTCTCTATGGAAGTATACATCGGACTCCATGTTTAGCTCACGTGGTTTATATCGGTTAATAGTAGCTCCCACAGTGATACTCTTATTTCATTGACCATGTTATCAACATATACTTTAGTATTCAGTTCAACATGTTATCTTCATGATTAGTACTTAGTCATTGCATCTAGCTTAGTTTTCAGTTATACTTGAGTACAACCTTCTTCCATGTCAGTCTATATTGTTCAATTTATATTGTTCAACTTAGTATCTATATCATGCATGCTCAGTACATTCAAAGTACTAATGCATACTTTTGCGCTACATCTTTGTAAGATGTAGGTTCAGGCGCTCAGCATCCAAATCACACTTAGTTTGACCTCCAGCCTATACTCAGCAACTTCAGTAGTGAGTCCTCATAGTTCGAGGACGTTTCTTTATGATTTTTGTTTAGTTAGCTTATTATCAGTCTTTTAGTATTTTTAGAGTTAGCTGGCGACTTGTCATAGCAGCTCATTAGTATTAGAGGCTTACATCTGTATTCAGTTGTTTTGGGTTGTTCCTGATTGATATTCAGTTATATTCTCACTTGAAGTTCTTTTAGTTTTTGATTCACTTTACAGTTATGCTTCTGCATACTTAGTTGTATTTCAATATGCTTGTGATATGCTAGAATCAAGGTCAGCTTGGGGTCACTTGTAATCCTAGGTCCCATGTTGCGTCTAGGGGTAGCCTCGAGGCGTCACAAACTTAGTATCAGAGCATCAATTTCAAGAGTCCTAGGCTGTCTGAAAGCCGCACTAAGTAGAGTCTCTTTAATGTGCGTGAAACATGCCACACCTATGATGGGGAGGCTACTAGGTGTTCTAAGAAAATTTCACTTATTTTCCTATTCCTATCTTGCGTGAAGTGTGATTCAACTTCTCCTTTCTAATCCATCGTTATGGGTTTCAGACCATGCCTCCTCGCAGAGCTAACACACGGAATGATAACATAGTTCCTCCAGTCTCGAACCGTGAGGTTATGAATGCAGAGTTCCAAAATATGATCTAGCTATTGGCTCAGGCAGTAACTAATCAGAATAATCAGTAGGCCCCAGTTCCTACAAACCGCACTGGTGGATCAGCTATAGCCAGGGTTCGAGACTTTATTCGTATGAATCCACCAAATTTTCTAGGGTTGAAGGTTGGTGAGGACCCATAAAACTTCATTAATGAGGTGAAGAAGATTCTTGAGGTAATGCAAGTGGTTGGTATTAATAATGTTGATCTAGCATCCTATCAACTTAAGGATGTGGCTCATATCTAGTTCATGTAGTGTAAAGACAACAAGGGTGTGGATGCAGCTCCTGTGACATGGGACTGTGTTACTAAAGCTTTTTCTGGACAGGTTTTTCTTGAGAGAGTTTTGGGAGGCTAAGCCCCATGTTTTTATGAACTTGAGGCAAGGCTCGATGTTAGTCTAAGAATACGTGCTGAAGGTCACTCAACTCTCCAAGTATGATCCACATATGGTTGTGGATCTGAGATCACAAATGAGCAATTTCTTGTTTGAAGTATTCAATCTGGTAAAGACCAAGTGCAGGAATGCTATGCTATTAGGGGATAAGAATATCTCCAGACTAATGACCCATGCTCAGCAGGTTGTAGGAGATAAGCTCAAGGAAATGTCGAAGGATAACAAAAGTCTAGGACAGGCAACTATGAATACTCTCAGCATAGGTCGGGTAGTGGAAATCGCTCACAATTTCAGTAGAGGTCTACTGCCCCAGCGCCTTCATCAGCTAGTGCTCCATCCCCCAGGTTCCGATAAGATGAGAAAGGAAGTGCATCAGGCTCTAAGTCTCAACTGAGTGCTTCGGGTAATAGGACTATTCCATTTTGCCTAAAGTGTGGTAAAAACCATTTGGGTGAGTGTATTGCTAGTAACAATGGGGTGTTTTGGGTGTGGCCAGTATGGTCATATTCTGAAGGATTACTTTTCTGCCAGGCAATGACAAGTAGGTAACATTAACAGGGCTCAGTCTATAACTTCACCAGTGCCAATAGGGTGCCTCGTCTGGTACATATGGTGGTCAGTGCCAGAATAGGTTGTATGCTCTTCAGACTCGCCATGACTAGAAAGATTCTCCTGATGTTTATGCATTGTTAGATCTAAGGACTACATTGTCTTTCGTAGCTCCATATATAGAAGTAAACTTTGGTGTCAGTCCAGAAATTCTGTCAGAACACTTCTCAGTATCTATTCTAGTTGGTGACCCAATTATAGCTAGATGGGTATACATAAATTTCCCTATCACGGTTTTTCAGAAAGTCACCTCAGCAAACCTTGTAGAGTTAGAAATGGTAGATTTCGATATCATTCTAGGCATGTATTGGCTATATTCTTGTTATGAATTAGTCGATTGTAGAACTAGGATCATTCGATTTTAGTTTCCAAACAAGCTAGTTGAAGAATGGAAGGGTAGTAACTCAAGCCAATGGGTCGATTTATCTCTTACCTTAAAGGCTAGGAAAATGATTTCCAAAGAATATATCTATCATCTTGTTTGGGTTAATGATTCAAACTTCGAAATCCAAACTCTTGAATCAGTCCCAATGGTGAATGAGTTTCTAGAAGTTTTTTTTACTAGAAGATCTTCTCGGAGTTCCCCCCGAAAGGGAAATCAACTTCGAAATAAATCTTCTTTCATATACGCAGCCTATTTCAATTCCTACTTATAGAATGGCTCCAACCAAGCTTAAGGAATTGAAAGATTAGTTGAAAGACCTTCTAGATAAGGGCTTTATCAGAGCCATCATCTCTCTATGGGGTAATCCAGTGTTGTTCATGCGTAAGAAAAACGGTTCTCTTAGGTAGTGCATTGACTATCGTCAATTGAACAAAGTCATAATCAAGAATAAATATCCATCCCCAGGATTGATGACTTGTTCAACCAACTTCAAGGTGCTAGTTGCTTTTCTAAAAAAGATATCAGATCTGGCTACCATTAGCTTAGAGTCAGAGAAGTGACATCGCGAAGACAACCTTTAGGACTCGGTCTGGTCACTATGAATTTGTAGTTATGTCTTTTGGACTCACGAATGCTCATGCAACATTCATGGACTTAATGAACAGGGTGTTCAAGCAGTATTCGGACTTGTTTGTCATCATCTTTATTGATGATATCCTCATTTATTCTCGGACTGAGGAATAGCGTGCGATTGATCTGAGAGTTGTTTTACAAACCCTCCAAGATAGCCAACTATTTTCTAAGTTCAGCAAATGTGAATTATGGTTACAACTTGTCTCTTTCCTTGGTCATGTGGTATCTAACGAAGAGATCCGAGTGGATTCTCAGAAATTTGAGGCAGTACAACACTAGCCCAGTCCATCTCTCTGACAAAAATCAAGAGTTTCTTGGGTTTGGCCGGTTACTACAGAAGGTTTGTTGAAGTATTTTCATCCATAGTTTCCCCATTGACCAAGTTTTTTTAGAACAAGGTCAAGTTTCAGCGGTCAGATGAGTATGAGAAAAACTTCTTAGAACCGAAGACTAGGTTTACTACAGCTCCAATCTTAACTCTACCAGATGGTTCAGACGGTTATGTCATTTATTGTGATGCATCTAGGGTCGGCCTAGGTTGTGTGTTTATATAACAAGGTAAGGTCATAACTTATGCTTTTAGACAACATAAGTTCAATGAGAAGAACTACCCGACTCATGACCTCGAGCTTGCAGCTGTAGTGTTTGCCCTAAAGATTTGGAGATACTACTTGTATGGTGTTTATGTTGATGTGTTCATAGATCATAAGAGCCTCCAGTATGTGTTCACACAAAAAGAGTTGAATCTTTGTCAGAGGAGATGACTTGAATTCCTCAAAGACTATGACATAAATGTGCTCTACCATCCGGGAAAGGCCAATGTAGTAGTTGACGCCCTCAACAGACTATCCATGGGCAGTGTGCACATGTTGAGGAAGAAAAGAAAGAATTAGCCAAAGATGTTCACCATCTTGCTTACTTAGGAGTTTGCTTTTTGTACTCGTCAGATAGTGATGTGATAGTTTAGAGGGGGTCAGAATCTTTATTGGTATCGGAGGTTAAGGAGAAACAAGACAAGGATCTCATACTGCTTCAGTTAAAAGGTGCAGTTCATCAGCAGAGGGTTGAGGTGTTCTCCCAAGGGGGAGATGGTGTACTTCATTACTAGGATCACATATATGTTTCAAATGTGGGTGAGTTGAGGCACCAAATCTTTACAAAAGCCCATAAGTCCAGTTACTCTATTCATTCGGGTGCCACTAAGATGTACTGTGGTCTACGAGAAGTCTATTGGTGGAACGACATGAAGAGAGACATTGCAAATTTTATGGCTAAGTGTCCTAACGGTCAAAAGGTTAAAGTAGAATATCAGAAACCAGGAGGTGTGACTGAGGAGATTAACATTCCTACGTGGAAGTGGGAAGTGATAAACATGGATTTCATTACAGGTTTACCTCATACTCGCAGACAATATGACTCTATTTGGGTGATAGTAGACAGAAACACTAAGTTAGTTCACTTCTTGGCAGTCAAGACTATAGATTCAGTGGAGGATAACATAAGACTCTACATCAATGAGATAGTTTGGTTGCATGGTATTCTCTTGTCTATAATCTTAAATAAGGGTCCTCAGTTTGCCTTTCATTTCTAGAAATTATTTCAAAAAGGTCTTGATACTTAAGTAAATACCTTAGAGTACATGCTGAGAGCTTGCGTGGTCGATTTCAACGGTAGTTGGGATGATCACCTACCTTTCATAGAGTTCACCTATAATAACATCTTCCATTCCAGTATTCAGATAGCCCCTTATGAGACATTGTATGGGCGTAGATGCAGGTCTCCTATTGGTTGGTTTGAAGTAGGTGAAGCAACCTTCATTGGGAAAGATTCGGTTCATGAGGCTATGGAGAAAGTTCAGCTCATCAGGGATAGACTAAAGATAACTCATAATCATCAGAAGTCCTATGCAAATGTAAAGAGAAGGGACGTAGAGTTTGAAATCGATGATTGGGTTTTCCCGAGAAATGAAAAATTCCAAATTTTTAGAAGTTGTAGGTGCCACCGACGGAGGCCACCTACAGACCGTAGGTTGAACCACAGATCGTAGGTGGGGTCCGTGGTTGCTCACCTCAACTTTCCCCCTTGAAACCCCAAAAAAGTCTTGACCAAAGGCAGGACCTACAGACTGTAGGTAAGACCACGATCTATGGTTCAAGTCTGTGGTTCAGACGCCAGTTTTCAGCCCTTTGACAGCCAACGACGACTGACAAGATGAACCGTTAGTTGACCTATGGTCCGTCTGTCAGGTCCGTCGGTAACCCAGTGGATTTTTAGTTTAGGGGTAGTTGGGTCTTTTCCTAATTATTTTATCCCTAAACTACTTTGTTTTGGTTAGTTTTAGCCTATTATTCTTGTCAGATTTTACCCTAAACACATTCACTAGAATTCACAAAGCTTAGAACAAAAGAGGTTAAAAAGGAAAATCAAACCCCTCCAAGAACGCAACATTTTTTCTTCAGTTCCAGCCCCAAAATCAAAAGATTTCTCTGTGAAATTTGTCACCAGGTATGTGGGATTTCACTAGTGGGTTCCTTCCATCCACTAGGTCACTAGAATTCAGTTAGATTCTTGATTCGCTATATATTGCTTAGACCTAGGGTTTCTAAAACCTTAGATATTGGTTGTGATTTAGCTATTAGAGTACTTCTAATTTGGTTATCATGTTTTTGTAGAATCATTGCTTAAGTTCTTTGCATGAACCATAGAACCCTAGTTATGTAGATTCTCATAGTTTATGAATTACACATGCTAGGTCCGTTAAACAATATACATGCTTCAGTTTTCAAATATCACATTATCAGTATATAATTATTACATTCTCAGATTTTGCATGTCAGTATTTTGATATATTCAACATGTCAGTATTTCATCATAATGTGTCATATACATATTAAGTTGGGAGTAGGCTTAGCACTAAGTGGACTAGGGTTTCAGCGTACCCTTATAGTCCCAGAACTACGTGCCCCTGTTAGTTAAGTCCCCTATATGGGCATCGATTTATGTGATCATGCTAGTCATACCTTTATACCCCTGGCAAGGTATATCGGGCCCTTCGATGGGGTATATACATCAGACTCCACGGTTAGCTCACTTGGTGGTTATGTCGGTTACTAGTAGCTCCCACAGTCAGATTCTAGTGCAATTGACCAGTTTTTCCAGTATACTTCAGTATTTAGTCTCAGCATGTTATGTACTTGGTCAATGCATTCAGTTTAGTTCTTTTCAGAATATATATCAGCATTTCCATCATGTTTAGATTATCTCATTTCTCAGTTAAACTTTGTTCAGCTTTTATCCATATCTTGCATGCTAAGTACCTTCCAAGTACTGACGCATACTCTGCAATATCTTTTTCATAATGTATGTTAAGGACCTCAACATTCAGATCACATGTAGATCGGTTCTCAATCCACATTCAGCAGCTTTAGTAGTGAGTCATCATACTTCGAGGACAATAGATATGTTTTCAAATTTCATATTTCATTTCAATTTCAGTTTTGCTAGGGTTAGCTAGGGGCATGTCCCAACAACTCTAGTTAGTTAGAGGCTTTTTCAAGCATAGTTTTAGATTCAGTTTTAGTTTTGAGTGATTGTTCAGTATCACTAAAATCTTAGAATTTTATATATATTCAGACCAGTAATGGGTAGTCTCCATCATTTAGTTATTGCATGATTTAGCTTCCGTATAGTATCTTTTATTTAGATGATCACAGTTTGCTTATGATATGCCAACTCAGGGTTAGCTTGGGGTCACTTGTGGTCTTAGGTCCCATGTTTACGTCAAGGGGATAGCCTTAGGGTGTGACAATCTTGGTATTAGATAATTAGGTTTAAGAGTCCTAGGATGTGTGAAAGCCGCACTAAGTAGAGTCCTTTTCATGGGTGTGAAGTGCACCACATCTAATGAGAGGGAGGCTACGAAGTGTTTTAGGAAAACTTCACTTTCTTTGCTACTCTTATCATACGTGAGGTATGATCCAATTTTCTCGTTCTAATACATCGTTATGCATTTCAGATCATGCCTCCTCATAGAGCTTACTCACAGAATGCTAATGCACGCAACGCAAATGCAGTTCCTCCAGTCCCAGACCATGAGGTTTCAAATGCAGAGTTTTGGAATGTTATTCAACTTTTGGCTCAGTGTGTAGCAAACTATAACAATCAGCACGTTCCAATTCCTACTAATAGAAATGGTGGATCAGTGGCAGCTAGGGTTTGAGATTTTGTTAGGATGAATATGCCTGAAATTTTAGGGTCGCAAGTTGGTGAGGACCCACAAAACTTCATTGATGAGGTTAAGAAAATATTTGGAATGATGCAAGTGACTAGTAATGATAGGGTAGAGTTGGCATCCTACCAGCTTAAGGATGCAACTCACATTTGGTTTACTCAATGGAAAGAAAACAAGAGTGTGGATGCAACTTCTATGACTTGAGAGTGTGTCAATGGAGCTTCTCTAGATAGGTTCTTCCCAAGAGAATTGAGGAAGTCTAAGGCACAAGAGTTTATGAATTTGAGGCAAGGTTTTATGTTAGTCCAAGAGTACGTACTTAAGTTCACCCAACTCTCCAGGTTTGCTCCACACATAGTTGCTGATCCAAGGGCACAAATGAGTAAGTTTTTGTTTGGAGTATCCGACTTTGTGAAGACAGAGTGCAAAAGTTCTAAGTTGTTAGATGATATGAATATATCTAGGCTCATGACTCATGCTTAGTAGGTTGAGGGAGATAAGCTTAGGGAAATGGCTAAGGACATCAATAAAGCTTGAATAGGGAACTATGAGTACTCTCAGCAGAAATCGGGTGGTGGAAATAACTCCTAGTTTTGACAGGATCAAATAGTAGGGCACCAGGCTCTAAGTCTGAAGGGAGTGTTTCAGGAAATAGGACCTACCCAAGTTGTCCAAAGTATGGTAAGAACCATCCGAGCGAGTGTTTTGCAGACATGAAAAGATGTTTTAGGTTTGGTCAGTCTGGTCATATTGTGAAGAATTGCCCTTCTACCAGGCAGGGTAAAGAAGGTAACAATAGTAGGGCTTAGTCTATAGTCCCAACAACACTAGCAGGTTGCCCAACTCAGTAGGGTGTATCATCTGGTACAGGTGGCGAACAACACCAGAACATGTTCTATGCTTTTTAGACCATGAAGATTCTCGTGATGTGGTCACTGGTATGTTACCCATCTTTTTTTTAGATGTTTTTGCATTGTTAGATCCAGGGGCTACTCATTCTTTTGTGACTTCCTTTATAGGAGTAATCTTAGGTGTCAGTTCAGAAACCCTTTTAGAACCCTTCTCAGTCTCTACTCCAGTTGGTGACCCAATTATAGCTAGAAAGGTACACAAAAAATTGCCGCTCTCAGAAAGTCATCTAAGCAGATCTTGTGGAGTTAGAAATGGTAGGCTTTGGTATCATTCTAGGCATGGATTGGTTACATTTCTGGTATGCCTCAGTCAATTGTAGAACTAAGATTGTTGGTTTATGTTTCCAAATAAGCCAGTATTAGAATGGAAGGGTAGTAGCTCAGTACCTATAGATCGATTTATTTGTTACCTTAAGGCCAGAAAGATGATCTCTAAAGGGTAGTGTAGCATATGTTGAGAAAGAAAGGAAGGAATTAGCAAAAGATGTTTATCGGATTGCTCGCTTAAGAGGTAGTCTTTTGGACACATCTGATGGTAGTGTGATAATCCAGAATTGATCAGAATCCTAATTGGTAACAGAAGTTAAGGAAAAATAAGATAGTGATCCCATATTGTTTCAGTTAGAAGGAGTAGTTCATCAACAATAAGTAGAGGTTTTCCCCTCAAGGGGGAGATGGTGTCTTATGCATTCCTAAGGTGGATGAGTAGGTATAGTAGCCTTTATTGGGCTAGATTACATTCATAATGCTAAGGAAAAGTGCAGCTCATCAGAAATAGAGTTAAGACAAAAGTCCTATGCAGATGTAAAGAGAAGGAACTTAGAGTTTGAGATAGATGATTGGGTTTTCCTGAAAGTATCAGCAATGAAGACAAACTTGGTTGGGAGCTACTTGGGAAGCAGAAGCAACCATGAAGGCTAAGTATCCTCACCTCCTTCCATTTGATTCCGTTTCAGATTGAGATAATAGTTTCCTCTCCAGTCTCTCAATTTTTTGTGCATAAATTCAGTCTTAGTACTTTGTTCCTTCAGGCGTACTTGCATTTCAACATATTTGCATGTTCCTGGAACTCACTTCAGTCAGATTTCAGTTTCCAGTACTTAGTGGTAGGGATAGTAGCTCCTTCCCTCCATATTCAACTAGTTTAGACTTCATTCGAGGATGAATATTCCCAAGGGGGGGGGGATATTGTAACACCCCAAATTTGAGAAAGGAAAAATTCTAGAGTTTCAGAAGTAGCAGGTGCCACCGACGGACCATAGGTTGAACCACGGACCGTAGGTGGGGTCTGTGGTTGGTCACCTCAACTTCCCCCCAGAAACCCCAGAAAAGTCTTGAACAATGGCAGGATCTATGGATCGTAGGTAGGACCACCGTCCATGGTTCAGACCCAAGTTTTTGGCCCTCTGACAGCCAATGACGACTGACAGGACAGACGGTCAGTCGGTTAGGTCCATCGGTCACCCAGTCGATTTTTAGTTTAGCAGTAATTGGATCTTTTCCTAATTATTTTATCCCTAAACTACTTATTTTTGGTCAGTTTTAGCCTATTATTCTAGTCAGATTTTACCCTAAACCATTATTCACTTGAATTCACCAAGCTTAGAACAAAAGAAGAGCAAGAGGTGACTCAAACCCCTCAAAGAACGCAACAAGTTTTCTTTAGTTCCAGCCCCGAAATAGAAAGATTTCTCCTTAAAATTTGTCACCATGTATGTGGGATTTCACTAGTGGGTTTCTTCCATCCACTAGGTCCCTAGGATTCAGTCAGATTCTTGATTCGCTATATCTTCCTTAGACCTAGGGTTTCTAAAACCTTAGATATTTTTTCTAATTTAGTTGTTAGAGTACTCCTAATCATGTTATCATCTTTTTATAGAATTGTTGCTTAAGTTCTTTGCATCAACCTCAGAACCCTAGTTATGTAAATTATCTTAGTTCATGAATTACACATGCTAGGTCAGTTAAACATATATAAATGCTTCAGTTTTTGAATGCCACATTATCAGTATATAATTATTACATTATAAGATTTTGCATGTCAAGATTTTTGAGCTATTCAAAGATGTTAGTATTTCAGTCATAATGTGTCATATACATATTCAGTGGGAGTAGGCTTAACACCGAGTGGACTAGGGTTTCAACGTACCCTCATAGTCCCAGAACTACATGCCCCCATAGGTTAAGGTCCCCCTGTGGGCATGAGTTTTTGTGATCACGCAGTCATGTCTTTATACCTTTGGCAAGGTATATCGGGCCATTCGATGGGTGTATACATCGGACTCCACGGTTAGCTCACGTGGTGGTTATGGCGGTTATTTACTAGTAGCTCCCACAGTTAGACTCTAGTGCAATTGACCAGGTTTTCAGTATACTTCAGTATTTAGCCTCAGCATGTTATGTACTTGGTCATTGCATTCAGTTAAGTTCATTTCAAAATAAATGTATATTTCCATCATGTTCAAATGATATCATTGCTCATTTATGCTTAGTTCAGCTTATATGTTTGTTCAGCTTTTATCCATATCTTGCATGCTCAGGCCCTCATAATTCAGATCACGTATAGATCGATTCCTGATCCATATTCAGCAGCTTCAGTGGTGAGTTCTTATACTTTAAGGACAGTTGACATGTTTTCAGATTTTATCTTTCATTTCAGTTTAAGTTTTGCTAGGGTTAGCTGGGGCATGTCCCAGCAACTCTAGTCAATTAGAGGCTTTTTCAGACATAGTTTTAGATTCAATTGTAGTTTTGAGTGATTGTTCAGTATCACTAAACTCTTAGAATTTTATATATATTCAGAATAGTATTGGGTATTCTCTATCATTTAGTTATCTCATGATTTAGCTTCCGCATAATATCTCTTTTATTCAGATAATTAAGATTGCTTATGATATGCCAGCTTAGGGTTAACTTGGGGTCACTCGTGATCCTAGGTCCTGTGTTTACGTCAAAGGGGTAGCCTCGGGGTGTTACAAACTTGGTATCAGAGCATTAGCTTTAAGAGTCCTAGGATGTCTGAAAGCTGCACTAAGTAGAGTCCTTTTAATGGGTGTGAAGTGCACCATATCTAATGAGAGGGAGGCTATGAAGTGTTTTAGAAAAACTTCACTTTCTTTGCTACTCTTATCGTGTGTGAGGTTTGACCCAATTTTCTTGTTCTAATCCATCGTTATGCGTTTCAAATCATGCCTCCTCGTAGAGCTTACTCACGGAATGCTAATGCACGCAACGTAAATGCAGTTTCTCCATTCCTAGACCATGATATTTTGAATACAGAGTTTTGGAATGCTATCAAACTTTTTGCTAAGAGTGTAGCCTACTAGAACAATCACCAGGTTCAGCTCCTACTAATAGAAATGGTGGATCAATGGTAGCTAGAGTTCTAGATTTTACTAGGATGAATCCGCCTGAGTTTTTCAAGTCGTAAGTTGGTGAGGACCCATAAAACTTCATTGATGAGGTTAATAAAATCTACAGAGTTATGCAAGTGAGTGGTAATGATACGGTAGAGTTGGAATACTACCAACTTAAGGATGTGGCTCACATTTGGTTTACTTAGTGGAAAGAAAACATGAGTGTGGATGCAGCTCTTGTGACTTGGGAGTGTTTTAATGGAGCATTTCTGGACAGTTTCTTCCCAAGAGAGTTGAGGGAGTCGTAGGAATAAGAGTTTATGATTTTGAGGCAAGGTTCCTTGTCAGTCTAAGAGTATGGACTGAAGTTCACCAAATTCTCCCAATATGCTCCACACATGGTTGCCGATCTAAGGGCACAAATGAATAAGTTTCTGTTTAGAGTATTCGACTTTGTGAAGACAGAGTGCAGAAGTGCTATGTTGTTAGATCATATAAATATCTCTAGGCTTATGACTCATGCTCAGTAGTTTAAGGGAGATAAGCTTAGGGAAATGGCTAAGGACAATAAGAAAGCTAGAACAGGATACTATGAGTACTCTCAGTAGAAATCAGGTGATGGAAATCACTCACAGTTTTGACAGGATCAGATAGTAAGGCACTAGGCTCTAAGTCTTAGGAGAGTTTTTCACGAAATAGGACCTACCCACTTTGTCCAAAGTGTGGTAAGAGCCATTCGAGTGAGTGTCTTGCAGGTAAGGAAGGATGCTTCGGGTGTGGTCAGTCTAGTCACAGGTTGAAAAATTGCCCTTCAACCAGGCAGGGTCAAGAAGGTAATAATAATAGGGCTCAGTCTACAGTCCCAACAACACTAGCAGGTATCCTAACTTAGCAGGGTATGTCATCTGGTAAAGGTAGTGGTCAGCACCAGAACAGGTTCTATGCTCTCAAAGCTCGCTAGGACCAAAAAGATTCTCCTGATGTGGTCACTGGTATGTTATGAGTCTTTCTTTAGATGTTTTTGCATTGTTAGATCCAGGGGCTACTCTTTCTTTTGTAACTTCCTTTATAGCAGTGATATTAGGTGTCAGTCCAAAGCTCTTTTAGAACTCTTCTCAGTCTCTACTCCAGTTGGTGACCCAATTATAGCTTGACATGTATACATAAATTGCCCTGTCAGAGTCTCTTATAAAGTCACCTTAGTAGATCTTGTAGAGTTATAAATGGTAGGCTTTGATATCATTCTAGACATAGATTGGTTACATTCTTGTTTTGCCTCAGTCGATTGTAGAACTAGGATCATTCGGTTTAAGTTTCCAAACAAGCCAGTCTTAGAATGGAAGGGTAGTAGCTCAGTGCCTATAGGTCGATTTATCTCTTACCTTAAGGCCAGAAAGATGATCTCTAAAGGGTAGTGTAGCACATGTTGAGGAAGAAAGGAAGGAAACAGTAACAAATGTTCATCGGCTTTCTTTCTTAGGAGTTGGTCATTCGGACACATCAGATGGTGCTATGATAATTCCGAATAGATTAGAATCCTCATTGGTAATGGAAGTTAAGGAAAAATAATATAGTGATCCTATATTGCTTTAGTTGAAAAGAGTAGTTCACGACAGGAAGTAGAGGTTTTCTCCCAAGGGGGAGATGGTTGCTTATGTATTCCTAAGGTGGATGGGTAGGTGAAGTAACCTTGATTGAGCCAGATTTGGTTCATGATGCTAAGGAAACGTTCAGCTCATTAGAAAGAGACTTAAGACAGGAGTCCTATGCGGATGTAAGGAGAAGGAACTTAGAGTTTGAGATAGATGATTGGGTTTTCCTGAAGTATCACCTACGAAGAGGGTGATGAGATTTGAAAAGCTTGGTTGGGAGCTACTTGGGAAGCAGAAGTAGCCATGAAGGCCAAATATCCTCACCGCTTTCCTTCTTATTCCTTATCAGCTTGAGATAATGGTTTCCTCTCTAGTATCTCAGTTTACTCGTGCGTAAAGTAAGTCTTAGTACCTTGTTCTTTCAGCTAGTTTAGACTTCATTCGAGGACAAATGTTCCCAAGGGGGAGATATTGTAATACCCCAAATTCGAGAAAGGAAAAATTCCAAATTTTCAGAAGTTGTAGGGGCCACCGATGGAGGCCACCTACGGACCATAGGTGGGGTCTATAGTTGGTCATCTCAATTTCCACCTGAAACCTAAGAAAAGTCTTAACCAACTGTAGGACCAAGGTCTATGGTCCAGGTCCATGGCTCAGACCCCAGTTTTCAGCCCTATGACATCCAATGATTATTGATAGGACGGACCGTCAGTCGACCTACGACCCATCGGTCAAGTTTGTTTATCAGGTCCGTCGCTCACCCAATCGATTTTTAGTTTAGGGGTAGTTGGGTCTTTTCCTAATTATTTTATCCCTAAACGACTTCGTTTTGGTAAGTTTTAGCCTATTATTCTAGTCAGATTTTACCCTAAACCATTATTCACTAGAATTCACCAAGCTTAGAACAAAAGAGGAGAAAGAGGCGACTCAAACCCCTCCAAGGACTCAACATATTTTCTTTAGTTCCAACACCAAAATCGAAAGATTTCTTAGTGAAATTCTTCACCAGGTATGTGGGATTTCACTAGTGGGTTCCTTCCATTGACTAGGTCCCTAGAATTTAGTCAAATTCTTGATTCACTATACCTTGCTTAGACCTAGGGTTTCTAAAACCTTAGATATTATTTGTGATTTAGCTATTAGAGTAATCCTAATTAGTTTATCATGTTTTTGTAGAATTGTTGCTTAATTTCTTTGCATGAACCTCATAGTCCTAGTTGTGTAGATTCTATTAGTCCTTGAATTACACATGCTTGGTCAATTTAACATAAATACATGCTTCAGTTTTCAAATGTCATATTATCAGTATATAATTACTACATTATTAGCTTTTGCATGTCAGTATTTTGAGCTATTCAGCATTCCAGTATTTCAGTCATAATATGTCATATACATATCTAGTTGGAAGTAAGCTTAGCACCAAGTGGACTAGGGTTTCAGCGTACCCTCATAATCCCAGAACCCTCGTAGGTTAAGTCCCCTCTGTGGGCATCAATTTTAGTGATCAAGCCAATCATGCCTTTACACCTCTGACAAGGTATATCGGGCCCTTCGATGAGGTGTATACCTCAGACTCAACGGTTATCTTATGTGGTGGTTATGTTGGTTACTAGTATCTCCCACAGTTAGACTCTAGTTCAATTGACCAGGTTTTTAGTAGACTTCAGTATTAAGTCTCAGCATGTTATGTGTTCATTACATTCAATTCAGTTCTTTTTTTAGTATATATATTAGTATTTCCATCATGTTTAGATTATATCATTGCTCAGTTATGCATTGTTTAGCTTATATGTTTGTTCAGCTTTTATCCATATCATGCATGCTCAGTACCTTCCAAGTACTGACGCATACTCTGCGCTACATCTTTTCATAATGTAGGTTTAGACCCTCAGCATTCAGATCAGGCGTAGATCGGTTCCCGATCCACATTCAACATCTTTAGTGGTGAGTCCTCATATTTTGAGGACAATAGACATATTTTTAGATTTAGTCTTTCATTTTAGTTTTAGTTTTTCCAGGCTTAGCCGGGGGAAAGTACTTGCCACTCTAGTCAGTTAGAGTCTTTTTTAAATATAGTTTTAGATTCAACTTTAGTTTTAAGTGATTGTTCAATATCACTAAACTTTTAGAATTTTATATATATTTAGACCAGTATTGGGTATTCCCCAACATTCAGTTATCTCATGATTTAGCTTCTGTATAATATCTCTTTTATTCAAATAATTACAGTTTGTTTAGGATATGCCAGCTCAGGGTTAGCTTAGGGTTACTCATGATCCTAGGTCCCATGTTTACGTCAAAGGGGTACCCTCGGGGCGTGACAAACTTGGTATCAGAGCATTAGGTTTAAGAGTCCTAGGATGTCTGAAAGCCGCACTAAGTAGAGTCATTCTCATGGGTGTGAAGTGCACTATATCTAATGAGAGGAAGGCTTGATTAATGATATTTCAAAGACACTTCATCCAATTCAAAGCGTCAACGGTTGTTAAACACTATATAACCCAACTAAATGAGTTGGGGTCGAATCCCACAGGGAGCAAAACGTATTTGAGATTCAATAGCAAAGTATGAACATGGTCATATCAGCCATAGGAATAAAATTTATCGAATAAAAACATAATTCAAATCTGGGGATGACACGAATGTCAAATAAAGGGGGTTTTGGTTTTAACTATCAACTACAAACAACAGAAAACAATATGAAATAACAATAATGAGACGGGTTCTTGGGATTTGATTCAGTTATAGGCTAATATAGACAAATGGGTAATTGCAACTATTAGAAAATGGCTAGATATTAGTGTTAAGCTAAACTATAGAGGAGGTAAACTTTCTCTCGAGCAATTTACCCCGAATCAAGTCAATTTCTCTCGAACATCGACAAGCATGCAAAATAAGACCATTCCATACCTTAGTCCATTCACTCTCTTGAGCTGAATGTGTGGAATTGGGTTTAGGATTCAATCTCTCGAGCTGAACCCATGACAACCCAATACCCACTGACCATCAATCAATAAGTTTGGTTTTAAAACCTCTCTTTCGAGCAAGCCAAAAACACAAAGGTAGAACTGCATTTGCAACTACAATTCATATATTAAACTACAATTATTGATTGAATTCACTTCTAAACAACATTTAAACTAACAGTTAGCAATACCATAAACTAAATCAACCCATAATCACATAATCACACCTTAAGAATTGGGGTTTTAGCTAGATATCATAAAGGGATAAAAATCGTTACCAAATTGAGTTTCCATCAACTGGATAAGATTGATTTCATTCTTACAATGGTCAAATTCAAAGAATCTCAAAGATCCACTTCCAATTTCTCAAAAGCGAAGAAACTTCAACTCTTCAAAGCTAAGGAAAAACTAGAGAAAATTGTCTTAGTACTCAGAATTTGATATGAATAATAATAATAATTGCTAATTTTTTTTCTAAATTAAATGTTCAAAAATGTATTTGTAGTCGCCAAAAATGTGCTGCGAATAGCCACTTGATAAAGTAAGTCGGGGTCGCCGATCAACTCGGCGATCCGCCTTTTGGTTATTTCCATCTCCCTTTTTCCCTTAGCCTTCAGCATCCTCAAGTTTGTAACTTTAGGCGCTCCAACACTGTATCGCAGAACTACTCGATGATTCGCCAACTGTTTCTTTCTCTCACCAACTTGGTTTTATCCTTTAAGGCTTGGCACACTGGAACTTCAGGTAGTCAAGTATCCATTCGGCGACATGCCAAGTGGACTTGGCGATCACTAGGCTCTCTTTTCTTCATTCTTTCAGTTCGCTTCGTTCCTTTTTGCAAATTAGTGTCCTTGATTTCTTCCTCAATCCATATACCTAGAAATCAAGGGTTTTACATCAGTTATAGGAACAAAATAAGCATTTGAGGACACTAAATCATTATAAATAAAGCCCTAAATGAGTCCAAATCTCGGACTCATCAACACCCCCAACTTAAGCGTTTGCTTGTCCTCAATTAAAATTCAAGTTTAGCAGTTCAAAATGGATGTCTCAAACAGTGCTACACAAGACTCAATCATGAATGCACACAACAATACTCAACTTACTCATGCAAGGATCAATTGTTCACTCAAAGGTTCAAGTTGTGACTCACCATTACCAAAGATTCTCAAGTTCACAATACTTGCTTCAAATGCAAGCTCAAGCTCAACAAAGGTACTCAAATGCTCTCATACAAAGAATGATTCCAAATTCACCCAATATTTTTCAAAATTTAAAGCTCTGGAATCATATACAACTCTCACACTCACAAAGATGAACACAATGCATGATTTCATCCATAGGTTTTCCCTTATATTCAAAGGTCTTTTCAAGGATTGTAACGGGGCTAAGTGTAAAGGTATGTTTATTTAGGCTCAGTGGCTGCTATCCTCATGAAATGTGGTATGAACATCACTTTCTATCTTTTTCTTCATCATTTACACCTATGCTCAAAATTCACCCTATTATTCATTTCCTATGGAACATTGGACACCCCATTTCCTTTGCAACTTTCACAACTTTTATTTCTCAACTTTTTCATTCTTTTTCTTTTCTTTTTCTCTTCTCTCCTTTTTTTGTATGGAGGGGTTCCATTTTTCTCAAAACCATGAATCAAGGGAGACTTCTTTTCATTTCTTGATTTACCTTCTCTTTTCACTACACCCCCAACATAGGCGTTTGGCTTAAGTTGGATATTCAAACAAACCGTACTTCATGAGGATTATGGGTGAATGGGTAAAGAGAGGGAAACAATTGCATCAAGTTTCTTCCAAGAAAAGGCTAAGGCTCAAAGGGTGTTCAAGCAAAGTTCACACACTCACAAGGTTGGCCACAAAAGAGGTATAATGTCAAATTGTTTCACTCTTTAGAATTGTTGCCTAAGATCATTTCAAGAGATTGCATCACTTAGTCAACTGAACCAATGGGCAAATTCTAGGTGTCATCACACATGGTTCACGGTAAGCTCATCACACAAGACATTAACACAAATATCAAACAAGACTCCACACTTTTGCTAGTGTGCAATGTTCATCATAAGAGACTCAATTCGATAATTGGCTAGTCACAATGAGATGCAAAAAGTTCACATATTGCCTATGCAACTTCATTTGGCCTCATCGTAGCTGCACCTTCATTTTTGTTCGATTGAGAGCACTATTTAAGTCATCGGTATTGATCATAATCAACACTCAAATTTGCATAAGAACAACCATAATTAAATGCACAAGAGATGTCAAAATTTTTCATATGGGTCCAAAAACCATTTGCAATTAAAATATGGTGCCATAAGCTTAAACATCCACAAAATAGTGCCATCACACAATTTACAGCACAAAATCCCAATATATAAACAAATAACAATAATCACAAGAGGTAGGTATGGAAATACCTCACCCCACCACAAACAAAAAAGAATTTTTCCTCAAATGCAATAAAAACACTAAAAATCAATAGAAATGACAGAGAGGGAGGTAAAGAGGGGCTCCATCTGTCGGGGCATCAGTGCCCGGTGCAGTATCAACAACACTCGATCTTCTAGGGCTTGCAATGGATGTCTCTGTCAGGGATGTGTGAATCACTGACTATACAATCATTTCCTCAAGGTCAGGCAGGTCTCCATAGATGGTCTTCTCTAACATCTCTATCTGCTCCTCATCGGTCTCTGCCTCTGACTTATCAGCTGCTATGTCATCTATCTGTACATCTCTGGTGGTGGTCGAAGGAATATCAGATGTTGTTGGGGCATCCACATCATCCACTGCCTCCTGTGGACTTCAAGTAGTCCACATCCTTTCTCAAATCAGCGACCTTGACTTTTAAAGTCGTCACCTCTGAAGTCTCCCCTGTCTACTTCACAAGTCTCAACTCTCACCGTGAGAGTGTCAATGACGCTCGTAGGGGTGTCAGTGTATTTAGGATAACAATCTCGATCATCCATGGTACCGCAGCCTCCAATCGAGTCACCCTCACATCCGACGAATGGGCTAAGTGCCCCATTTTCAGGATCATAGCCTGAGTAATCCTAGCGGACTGGAAGTGGCAGAAGTACTAGGAGCCTAGGAGGAAGAAGTGGGAGCAGGTGTACCTGAAGGCCTAGAGCCCGGAGTAGGCAAAGGTGCCTCTGCAGGTATAGAGTCAATATCCATCTCTAGGGATGCATCTATTGGGGCTGCTCTCCTCATGTTTGCCTCCTCCCAAGTGTACTCAGCCTCTATACGCCAGATGTTAATGGAGGATGTAGGAGTGACCTCAATATCTCTCGTCTCATCACGAGGAACTCCAGCATACCGGCATACCTTTGTAATCAAGACTGGGTAGGGAAGGGACGTCTGGCTTTGCTTGGCCCTTATGACCATCTCCTGCTCTATGATGAGTCCTATGTTAATGCTTCTCCTGGATATTATTGACCCAAGGTAGGCCGCCTTAGGATAGAGTAGGATTGACTCGTTCTGGGATGGCATGATGGAGCTGTTGATAAAACTGAACCAGTACCGAGCAATAATATTCAGGTCATTTTTCTCGATGGGGGCTCCTACCTCGATCCACCTCAGGGTGGTATCAGAAATCAAGGATGCAAGACAACTCTTTAAGTCATCCAGGGACTAAGTAATAGGCAAGCCCTTATATGCAAGTGTAGAACCTAGAGCCCTGTCGAGTACAATATTATTGTGATCGCTACTGCACCCTACTTCCTTCCCCCAAATCATGATAGACTTCACCGGGTCTGAAGGCATTGGCCTTCTTCTTTCCCTTGGGTACCAACTCACCATATGCTATGTAGAACTCTCAGACCCATATAGGAATATAATGGTCTTAGGGCTTTGTGAACTGCTCAAACCGGTGAAACTGGAGTGTGTCCCTCATGGTGGAGTATCTACCAACTAAGCCTTGCGTGGATAACACATTCTCCTCAAGAATAGCCCGCAAGCCATCAGCTTTTAATCTATTGAGAAGCCTGGGAGGAGGGACCTGTACTGGGAGCATTAGGGCCACAGTTGGTGTCGGAGCTGGCATTGTATCTGCTGTAGGAATGCTGGCCCATGGAGCTCTCGATGAGTCTGGGCGAGACCTAGCACAGATCTCTGCTTGCCTGGACTGTAGGGATTGGTCATCATCTGGATCGGAGAATGCAGCTTGGGAGTCAAAGGACTCTCCTTCACTGTCCTTGCCCTTGCCTCCCTTGGGAGGTGCCGTCTTCCCCTTTTTAAAGGGATTCGCTGCTCCTTCATTGATCAATGCCCCGTGCTCTTTTACGGGGTGGCATGTTGAGGTTGGTTCTAGCCATGTTTACAAAAACATCATAAAAAGTTAGGAATAGTTAAAGAAAAATTGCAGAAAAATAGTTGCAGATAGACTCGCCAAATCGATCGGTGGCGAGCCAGATCGGGCTCACTGAAAAGATTGGCTCAAAAATTCCTAGAAAAATTAGCATGTCAGCAATGAGAGGGGACTTTCGGTGAATCACCGACATCATTTGGAATGCAAAGACAAGCCCGCCGAAAGTTACAGTGTATTTTAAGGGTTAGGGGCTCAGAAAGGGCGATCAAAGAAGACTTTCGACGAGTCGCCGAGTGCACTCGGCAAACTCAGGCTTTTCACTGAAAGTTATATAACCAAAACTCAATATTAGCATGAAATAAAAGGCAATCTAGGGGGATTCGGCGAACCGCCGAGTGGTTTGGCGAGCTCAACCTAGCTTGCCAAACTGCCCAATGTGCCTACTTTCTACCCTGACTTCCAAATTCAACCCCACATCCCCTAAAAACAAAATCAAACGATACACTAACATAATTAGACTAAGATCCATAAGACCTATGCCCCCGGGGTATTCAGACTTCTCCTGGTTCAGCCAAAATTAGCCATTTAACGATTTGCGCCCTTAAAAATGACGTCAAACGCTTAATCATCAGGCAAAGTACGTCATTTAGCACAATTATTGGTTACTCATACTTCACCCAACTAGACCCAACAACATTTTTGCACAACCCAATAATTTAGACCAATTTTTAAGCACGAAATTTGGGAAATTAACAATTAGGAATTTTAGGCATGATATTCAAATTAAACTCGGGAAACAAACACACAAACATGGATTCATAGAGGCCCAACACACATCACTAAGATCAAAACGATTGCAATTGAGTAAAATCACTAAATACAGGTTTGGGGTTTGGAAAACCAACCTTTAATGTCGAATAAATAGTTTGAAAAGCTAGGCGACAAAGAATTCCAACTCCAAACACACAATCGACGACTAAAAAGTAGTAAAAACATGAAAATATGAGAAAATATAGTGCGGGTGTGATTTTGGGAAGTTAAAAAGTGAGGGAATGTGAAAGAGTTTGAACTTTTGAACCTTTGGCCTTTAAAACTGTCCAGTTCTCGCCCTTTCGGTGACATTAATTTTGCTTGCCGACCCACTCGCTGACACGCTGAGTGGGCACTTACCTCGTTGAGTTTTACAGGACCTCCAGTTAATGTGGGGGTCTAAATGGCGGACAAAGTCGTGATCGCTGACCTGTTCGGTGACACGCCGATTTGCTCCTGGTCCCGCCGAGTTTTACAGATTCCAATCTTAGAAGTTCTTGAGTCCAACAGCGGTCCAAGTTGGGCTCGCCAACCTTTTTAGTGAGTCACTGACTGGGCCTTTTTCTCGCCAACCTGCAGTTTTCAAACACATTCTACACTTCCACCTGCAAAATCAACACACGATTATTCTTAAAACAAAAAGAAAGCAAACAAAACCTTGGGTTGCCTCCCAAGCAGCGCCTTAGTTAACATTGTGGCACGACGCAAGTCCTCATTCAAACTTTATTCTTGGGGTTGGACATAGTGTCACTAGGCAACCCCTCTTGTTGCCTCGGGTTTAAATGAGATTAAATCTGACCCATCTGGGTCTCCAACTATTTGATAGAGACAGAATGAGAAGTGACCGTCTGGCTAAGGGTCAATACATCTTCCTTTATTTCCTTCAAAGTTTTATCGAACCCTTCAACCTTGTTGAAAATACGAGAGAGCATATCCTCAGACTGGCCACCCTCAGAATCTTTGGGCTTTTGATGCTCGTGGGGAGGAACATACCTATCCTTCTCCCCATCTCTTTCCTTCCACGTGGGGTTACGATCCCTCCACTATCTATCGCAATCTCTCCGACCATCATCCCTATTCTAACCTTGGTTGCCACCCTGCCTTGGGTAGTTTGCACGATAACCACCTCCTTGGTTGGTTAGGAAGTTCACTTCCTCATTGTACAACTGTTCAAACTTGGCCTTTTCGGGGTTTGTACACCCGACACCCACAACATTGACACTCCTAGCACCAGCTCCCATGACATTCTTGGACAAAATGTCAAGTTGGTTCATGATCTTTGCCATGTTTTGGTCCCTCTCTTAGTCTTTCTCAAGATGCTCCTTGGTTAATTTAAAAGTGAGAGGGAGACCTAATCCTCAAGGGTGTACCATGCTCGGCTAATTTTGGTCATACCATCCAAGAGCTGGACTGTGATAATGTAAGGTTGTTGAATCAAACCTCTAGGAGAAAGTTGGTCAGCTACTCCCTTGTTAACCAAATCAAGGCTTCGGTAAAAGTATTGCAGCAAAACGTTATTGGGCGAACCATGAGTTAGGCATTGCAACACCAACTTCTTGAATCGTAGCCAAGTCTCATAGATTGGCTCGCCCTCTAGACGCTTGAAGCTCTAAATGTTGTCCCTTAGTGTCATCATCTTTGCAGGAGGGAAAAATAGCACTTGAAATGCGTTGATGGAGTCTCATGACAATTCAGCCAACCACTTACATGCTTTTCCCATTATAGAGAATGGGAACAACCTTAACCAGACTGACTCTTGGGATATGTTCTTGAAGGAGAATGGCCCGCAAACATCAATAAAGTTTCTGATATGCTTATGGGGATCCTCATGAGCCAACCCACCAAACAACCCTTTTAATTGCAAGAGTTGCAACATAGTTCTTGTGATGTGGAACACAACGTTCCCTTCAACTGGAGGCAAGCAAAGGGCACAAATTCCGTCCATTAGATGCGGGTCATTAACATTCGACTCATTGACATCATTGAGGTTGCCGATGTCATCTTGGTGGCCCACTTGGCTACCATTGCTTTCGTTGACACTCATTTCCTCTGTTTCAAACAGCAACACACAAACCAAAACTAGAAGTAAGTAAATTCAACTATGACTAACAAGAACAAAATTCAACTTTACCAAAAAAAATCTCAAACAACACCACTCCCTGGCAGCGGCACCATTTTTGATTAATGATGTTTCAAAGAAATTTCATCCAATTCTAAGCGTCAGCGGTCTTTAATTAGTATAAAACCCAACTAAATGAGTTGGGGTCGAATACCACAGGGAGCGGTACGTGTTTGAGATTCAATAGCAAAGTATGAACACGGTCAAATCAACCATAGAAATGGAATTTATTGAATAAAACCATAATTCAAATCTGGGGATGACACGAATGTCAAATAAAGGGGATTTTTGTTTTAACTACCAACTACAAACAGCGAAAAACAATATGAAATAACAATAATGAGACGGGTTCTTGGGATGTGATTCGATTATAGGCTAATATAGACAAAGGGGTAATTTGCAACTATTAGAAAATAGCTAGATATTAGTGAGTAAGCTAGACTATAGATGAGGTAAACTTTGTCTTGAACAATTTACCCCGAATCACGTCAATTTCTCTCGATTATCGACAAGCAAGCAAAATAAAACTAGCCCACACCTTAGTCCATTCACTTTCTTGAGCTGAATGTGTGGAATTGGGTTTAGGATTCACTCTCTCGAGCTGAACCCATGACAACCCAATACCCACTGACCATCAATCAATAAGTTTGGTTTTAAAACCTCTCTCTCGAGCAGGCCAAAAACATGAAGGTAGAACTACATTTGCAACTACAATTCTTAAATTAAACCACAATTATTGATTGAACTCACTTCTAAACAACATTTAAACTAACAATTAGCAATGCCCAGAAACTAAATCAGCCCATAATCATATAATCACATCTCAAGAATTGGGGTTTTAGCTAGACATCATAAAAAGATAAAATCGTTACCAAATTGAGTTTCCATCAACTGGGTAAGATTGATTTCGTTCTTACAATGGTCAAATTCGAAGAATCTCAAAGACCCACTTATAATTTCTCAAAAGTGAAGAACCTTCAACTCTAGAGAAAACTGTCTCAATAATCAAAATTCGATATGAATAATAATAATAATAATAATAATAATAATAATAATAATAATAATAATAATAATAATAATAATAATAATAATTGTATTATTTTTTTTCTTTACTAAATGTTCACAAATGTATTTATAGTCGCCAAAAATGTGCTGCGAACAGCCACTCGGCGATCCGCCCTTTGGTCATTTCCATAGCCCTTTTGTCCTTGGCCTTCGGCATCCTCAAGTTCTGTAACTTTAGGTGATCCAACACTGCATTGTGAAACCACTCGGCTATCTGTTGACTGTTCCTTTCTCTCGCCAACTTGGTTTTCTCCTTCAAGGCTTTGCACGCTGGAACTTTAGGCGGTCATGTATCAATTCGGCGACTTGCCAAGTGGACTTGGCGATCATCAAACTCTCTTTTCTTTATTCTTTCAGTTTGCTTCATTCCTTTTTTCAAATTAGTGTCCTTGCTTTGTTCCTCAAACCATATACCTGGAAATCAAGGGTTTTACATCAGTTATAGGCACAAAATAAGCATTTGAGGACACTGAATCATTGTAAATAAAGCCCTAAATGAGTCCAAATCTTGGACTCATCAAGGCTACGAGCTGTTTTAGAAATACTTCACTTTATTTGCTACTCTTATCATACATGAGGTATGATCCAATTTTCTCATTCTAATTCATCGTAATGCGTTTCAGATCATGCCTCTTTATATAGCTTACCCACAGAACGTTAATGCATGCAATACAAACCTAGTTCCTCCAGTCCCAGACCATGAGGTTTCGAATGGCGAGTTTTGAAATGCTATCCAACTTTTGGCTCAGAGTGTAACTAACCAGAACAATCAGCAGGTTCCAGCTCCTACTAATAGAAATGGTGGATCAGTGATAGCTAGAGTTTGAGATTTTGTTAGGATGAATCCGCCTGAATTTTTAGGATCACAAGTTGTTAAGACCCACAAAAATGCATTGATAAGGTTAAGAAAATCTTTGGAGTGATGCAAGTGACTTGTAATGATAGGGTAGAGTTGGCATCCTACCAGTTTAAGGATGTGGCTCATATTTGGTTTACTCAGTGGAAAGAAAATAGGAGTATGGATGCAGCTCCTGTAACTTGGGAGTGTTTTAATGGAGCTTTTTTGGACAGGTTCTTCCTAAGAGAGTTGAGGGAGTCTAAGGCACAAGAGTTTATGAATTTGAGGGAAGGTTCCATATCAGTCCAAGAGTACGGACTTAAGTTCACCCAACTCTCCAGGTATGCCCCACACATGATCTCCGATCCAAGGGCACAAATGAGTAAGTTTTTATTTGGAGTATCTGATTTTTAACACAAAATAAATTAGGTGGCCCCTGACTTGTCAAACTAAAGTTATTTGATTCCTCTTTCCAATGCCACTGCATTTGCCTAATTGAGAGCCCAGAGTAAAAGGTTATGCTCATTTTAATATAGTCATGTCGGGAAGGGAAAGCACCATGACCCATTCGATGGACCGTGATGCTCTAGATGGGCCCATCTAGCCTCCCTTGAAGTCACTTTGTTAGCTTTTAAGTCAGGGTCGTATTGGTCTTTTCCTCTATGTGTTGGACACTTAAACTAAGGTTTTTGGTTCTTAACCGACATCATTTTAATCATCCTAAGCTTAATAATCTAGTCAAAAACTACCTACAACCCTCGTTCTTCTAAAACCATTCAGCTTAGAAAGAAAAGAAGAGAAAGAGGCGACAGTTTCTCCCAAGAACAATTAGAGGTTCTTTAATTTCAGCCCCAAAATCCAAAAGATTTCTCTAGTATGTAGGATTTAATTTGTGGGTTCCTTTCACATATTAGGTCCCTAGAATTCAATCAGTTCTTCATTTTCTCATAAATTGTTTAGACCTAGGGTTCCCACAACATTGGAGATTCATTGTGATTTTTGCTGCTCCAGTTTCTACGATCTAATTAACATGTTTCTTGGAAAGTTTGCATAGTCCATGTATAGACCTCAGAACCCTAGCTTGTATTAATTATCAGTACTTTATGAATTATTCTTGCTAGGCAGATCATTCAGAAAATTATGCTTTAGAATTCGAATGCCAGATCTTTTAGTATATTTATGTTGCATTCTTAGATAGCGTGTTAGTATTTTGAGCTACTTAGTATTTCACTTCCATTTTACCTATACATATTCAATTGGGAGTAGAATTAGCGTCGAGTTGGACTAGGGTTCAGTGTATCCTCAAAGTCCAAGAACTACGTGCCAACGTAGGTTCACAAATCCCTTTGTTGGGCATCCATTTTAGTGATCACACCATATTCATGCCTATATACCCCTGTCAAGGTATATTGGGTCGTCTCGATGGGGCATATACATTAGGCTCCACATTTAGCTCATGTTCTTTATGTCGGTTAATAGTATCTCCCACAATCATACTCTTATTGCATTGGCCATGTTATCAACATTTACTTCAATATTCAGTTCAACATGTTATATTTATGATTAGTTCTTGGTCATTGCATCTAGCTTAGTTTTAAGTTATACTTCAGTACAACTTGCTTCGATGTTTAGTCTATATTGTTCAACTTAGTATCTATATCCTACATGCTTAGTACTACCGCATACTTTTGCGCTATATTATTGTATGATATAGGTTCAGGCGCTCAAAATCTAGACCATGCTTAGTTCCACTTTCAACCCCTATTTATAAATGTGGTGTGCTTCACACTTATGAGCAAGATTTTTCTCAACGCGGATTGTCAGACATCCTAGAACTTTTTATAAAATCTTGTTCTTTGAATACCAAGTTTGTCATGACCCAAAGTACACCCTTGGCGTTACATGGCGTATAAGACCCCGAGAGTCCCTACATAAGCAACTTGACATGCATGCTACACTACATAATGGACAAAAGTAGGAAATCTCATATAATGAAAGAATTTGACATTAAAATAGCTAAACGTAATCTTGACAAGCCATTCTAATATATAAAGAAGCTATAGGGACTTAACTGATACACCACGTACAACATCTGAAAACTAAAGACATTAAAAATATAGTAAATGTGATATGGTCCTCAGATCATGAGGACTCACTAAGTCTTCAATCTACTAAGCAATCAACTAGCCATGAGTGGAAGGAGGAAGATTGTCGGACCTTATAGTACTAATATAATGTGGGCACAAGTATGCATTAGTACATGGAATTTACTAATTATGAGAGATACACATGAAACATGAAAAAATGATCATATGGGGAAATAATCGAAAGCATGATATACATGACCAAGCTAAACATCGTAAAATCATTTAAAGAAGAATCATAAATCTTTAACATGATCAATACATCTTAAAAATAAGGAAATCTTTATAAAATCTTTGAAAGTAACTTAGTCATTTGATTGGATATTATTTGTCACGAACAATAGACCATGTAAGCAATACCATGGAATTTGATGTAACTCCCACATTGAGAAGGGAGTGTCTTCTTTCCAAGACAAAACTCCATATCATGATTCATATACTATTTGTGGATCCACTAGCTAGGTCAATTAAGACAATCCTATTGGGACATGTAGTTTGAAACTAGAGGTTGCTACTGGAGACTACCCTATTTGAGCCTCCAACTCAAGTTCTCTTGGTGCTATGTTAGATTCCAACAGAATAGTCATATTGAAAAACATATCATCATACATAGAAATACATAAATATGATACTAATTCAAGCTTAAAACATCATAGAATAGATCATTAAATCTTGAATCAAGCATGTGTGAGAAAACCTTTCACCAATCATGATTCCTTAATGTGTGAGAAAAATCTATTCACAATTTCATTGATGCTCATCATAGATCAACATAGATTATAAAACATTCCTTTTAATAAATCATGCATAACTGTCATGAAAATAATATTCGTATACTCATACCTTCTTCATAAATTCATGTCTTTAAGAGTTCATCATCAAAATCATGAAAATTTAATGAATTCATTAGAAATCAGATGGAAAGTGTGTAACTGGGTAAAAATAATCATAATAAGATCAAAATTGAACAATTGAATCAACACATTGTGAACCTATGAAGAATTGAATGAAAACCTAATAAATTTAATAAAATTGAACTTGGAGAATTGAGAAATCTTTGGGGCTCAATGGGTGAATGGAACCCATTGATGAAACCATACGTACCCTACTCTTTAAAGCCCAAAGCAGTAGTTAAAAATAATACTTGATTTGGAAACCCCAACTTCTTTATTCTTGATCTTGAGAGAGAATTTTTGAAGAAAACTCTGGAAGGGATTTGGGGATTTGAGTAAATGAGAGAGTTAGGGTAAATTTGAGGTGGATGTGTAGTCATAGGACTTATAAATAGGAGTAAATGAACAGAATAAAGGCATTTAATGCATACCAAAAGACCTAAGTATTCTTAAGAAATAATTATTGGATGATTTCTATGGTTTGGACCTACGTTCTATAGAACTTCCTATTGCCCATACTGTTCAACCATATAACCAACTTCAAAAACACAAATTCACCTAACTTCCCATAAGACCTTTCTACAAGTCATCGAACTTCCTACCGTCTATAGACTCCTTCTACAGTTCTCAACTTTTCGTACAAAATTCTACCATGTCTAGAATCTTTCTATGGAACCATCTTACAACCCATTAAACTACCTACGACTCATCCTGACTACTAAACATCCTACCTACGAGTGTGAAACACCCACGATTCAAAATGAGGTAAAATTGCGAATTTGGAAAGTTGCAGGTGCAACCGACGGTGGCCACCAACAGATTGTGGCTGGGACCACAGACCGTAGATAAAGGTTTGTGGTTGGTCACCTTAGCTTAGATTCATACTTTAGGACCACGGCCTGACCAATAATTTGTAGGTCAGACTACAGTCCATGGTCCAGGGGTCCGTAGGTCGGTAAAAATCTCTATAGTTAGCGGCGGTTGACTAGGATGGACCATAAGTCAATCGATGGTCCATCAGTTCAGAGTCTAGGGTCTGTAGGTCAAAACCTTAGAAACTAGTCTCTAACAACCAAATGACGGCCGTGTTGGACGGTGCGTTGTCCTAACCATGGTCAATCAATGGGGGCCTCATGGATCGTGAGCTGGAAGTTATTTTAGGGGCACATGGGTCTTTTCCGGTTTTAATTTAATCAATATGGTGTCATTTTGGCTAAGTCTAGGGTAGAATTGATATAATTGAGTTTGATGCTATGAAGGAAAAATTTATGGGCCAGATATATCCTTATAGGATAAATGATTTATTAATAGAATTGCTTGAGATTGAAGCATATATATTGGTCTTGATGTTAAGTTCTTTGAGAGTAAAGCCTAGATTATTAATTGTTGATTGTTGATGTTGTAGTGTGGAAGGGATACTTCCCGCATGAATTTCTAAGAATGATTTAATAAATGTGAAAGGTTTGCTCAAATGAATGATTCTAGGTTGAAAGGTTGCTCACCTAAAATAAATCTAGACTATGCTAAATAATTGATGAGGCTAGAGGCGAATACCCTTGACCTCCATATGAGAAGGATATGAGGTGATTTCCCATATTCCTTAGAATTGAACAAGAGGCGACTCCACACGTTCTTATTATGATGATTGAACATGGAGGCGAGCACCCATGATCCTTATGAAATGATGTGGATGAGAGTGCCCGTGTCATATGATGTTGGTTGTGCAAGCAAGTACTCATGATATTAAAGTATGTAAGGCAAGATGAAAATACCCATTAGCCTTTGTAAGTTAGGCAAATAGGTTAATCCCTATGTCTTTAAAAGTAAGTATGAATAATGTGATTTATGTTATGAAGATGAATAGCTTGGATTGTTGCTTGAGTTTCCTTCAATGATGTAAGCATGACTAGAGGTGGATGACCCAAGTCTTGACTAAGGATAAGTTGAGGTTACTTAAGGAAGTATTCTTCCTTTATTATTATGTTTTATCTGCATTGATTATGCTTATGGCTAATGTCTTGTGTTGACTAATGCTTATGTTATGCCTATGTTGATTTTTATGTAAGCTATAGTACATGTTTGTACAAACGCATACTCTTTCCTATATTACTTATCAAAATGTAGGGTCTAACGATATAGATTCTCACACTCGTGGCTAGGATCATAGTAGATCAAGGAGTGATGATTTGGCGAGTCCTTATCGAGGATTTGACCACCATTTCCCTTTTATATCTTTCTTTTTATGTTTGAACTATTGTATGGGCTGTGTCCCAAGATTATTCATATGTTAGATGGTTTGAGATAATGGTATTAAACTTCCGCTCGTTTATAAAAAAAAATTTGATGGTATTTGAAAATGTTTTAAATTTCTGCACCATTTTCTATTTACTTTATGTTATGATATGATAAGTGGCTTGTATAAGTCCTCTCAGGGTCTTGTACGCCTTGTTACATCTAGAGAGTACCTTAGGTCGTGACAAAGTGCCATCTAAGACCCATAGAAACTTTCACAAACTGTAGACTGGTCTCCTAGGAAACAACTAGACTTTCCAATTTCTAAGGTGTTATATATATGGTAGGCATTATCAATAACTAGTTGTTTGGTTTGAGTGGACATAGCCTGGACTGCGTGCTACGAATTTGATTCAGAAGGCTTTGGACTAGGTGATGATGATTGAGGACAAACTTTTGACACCTTAAAGTAGGCACAAGAGTTATGCTTATCATAGGTTCAAACCTTTAAGATTCTCATTTGGTGATAGATTCTTTCTCCATTTGTCGCCTATGAAGGGTGTGATAAGATCTGAGAGGCGGGGAAAGCTTAGCCCTAGGTATATTAAGCCTTTTGAAATCCTCCTAGGCAGTTGGTAAGGTTGCATACGAGTTGTCTCTACCTCCAATATTCTCAACTATCCACCCACTCTTTCATGTTTTTATGTTGCACCGGTGTGTTCTTGATGAGTCTCATGTGCTTCAATATGATGCAATAGAGTTAGATGACTGTTTGACCTTCTTGGAGGAGCCAGTTGCCATTCTAGCTAGGGATGTGTGGCGGTTGCATTCAAGAGCCCTTCTTGTTGTTAAGGTCCTTTGGAGGCACCGCTCAATAGAGGAGTTTACCTAGAACACCGAGCATGATATGCAGGAGCAATTTCCTGGCTTGTTTGAGCCTTCAAGTACTTTTTGACTCTTACTTTCATAGATGAAAGTCATTTTTAGAAGTGGGTGTTGTAATGACTCAATTTTGTATTTATGCCACATGTTCATCATTTAAGTATTCTTATAGCAATCCCAAGTCATTTATGACTTGTTGGAACTAAAAGTTTGGTCACCTAGTCGTTTGTTTGATTTATATGTAAGTTTTAGTGTCTTGGAGCTTTTGAATCTTTAACAATCAATTTTGATCAAAATTTCAAGAAGATGACCATAGAATCCAATTCTAACAATTTTATAAACTTTGTAAGGGTTAATTTAGGCTAGTAGCATGGTCGGCATGACTTAGAAGTTAAGGCCTAAGTTTGAATTTAGTCAATATTCTGAGTTGATGAGCTCATATGAGAATTCCGTCATCTTAGTTAGCTCCAAAATGTTCAATTTGGTCTAGAACAAGCCTTTGTTTGGATCTTGAGGCCTCGGGGCTGATTCTGAGCCCCCTTGTGGATTTGACTTAAAATTTAGTTTGGTATGAGACCTATATTTTGTCAAGACGACCGTATATGGACTTCTGATTGCTCCATTGAGTCCAAAATATCATTTTTAATTAGTGTGTATATCTCGCTTGTGTGTATTGGTTCTGTACCAACCGTCTTGCTAGCTGGGCGGCTTAAGCCCTATCTACCTAATTGGAAGAACTTCGAACTATATTTAAGGGATCATCGTTGGATAGGTTATATAAAATCTCTTTAACCATACTCTTAAGGGTAATAAATAATGCCAACATCAGTCTACCCCTCATTGACAACTCAACTATACTATCTAGGCACACATAAAAAAATTATAAACTTAAGTAGAATCTCGTCTGACAACATATGATCTTGGGTACACCTCTTAATGCTCTTGCTAATCTAATGACTTAGTCATACATCATTGCTCTCATCTAAAAGTCAGTATACCACACTTGTACCACTCACACTCACTGCAACTAACAGTTTAATTCCTCACCTACTTCATCAAAAACTTAATAGATTAGATCTCAAAACTATCATCATCACCCTTGTGTTGCCATATTTTTTTTTTACCATGACACTCATCACAAATTTAAGCTTAGTGTCTAGTACTAAACATGGATATCAATATAATTTCTCACATACTATACTAAAATAAAACTACTAGATAAAATTAAGAAACACTCGCTCACAAAGACCTGATGACAAGTAGTCAATCTTTATCTCTCAGTCTACATACTTATAGTTTACCGTCACATTATCTTTCACAACTTAAGTAGTATTTACATATTTTCTATACATCATTACCAAATTAGTTCTATAACCTTCTAACATCATGAATTTCCCTAAAAAAAATCATAATCTTAGCTTAGATCTATCGGCTCATGAAAACTGTGCTCTTTTATTCTACACCTATACTTGGCCTTTACTAACACAATGTTACATTGACATAAACTCCCTTTTGGTTAAATTATACTCTAACCCATCCATACTAATAACTCTTACTCTACCATTTATCAGGAAATCCACATAAGATTACTACTCCTTAGGGTACACATAAGGAAAAACGAAACTCATTAACTATCTCAATTTCTAAGGTTACCAAACTTCTAATTACATACTTCCAACTCTGGGCACTTCTACTACTACTGGCTTATAAAATAACAACTCATACTATCTTTTGAGTGAAAAATACAATCCAAGCATTCTAAAACATACTATTCTCTTAAAGGTTTCACCAGAAGCAAGGTTTTAGAGAAGATAGTCTATGAGTACATCTCGATTTTAGCTCAAACGCACGTTTCATATAAGTAAGAGTGCATTCTTTTGAATCTAAACACTTATTCTCACTCACGGGATTCTCTCAAGCTCCTCTGTAGTCTCATGTTTTTCTTAAGATTTTTTCTTAGAGTAACTCATCAAAAATGATTTAGGCTTTGATAGTTCAACCACCTTGAGTAGAGAGGTAGTCGAATGGATTTGAGAAACACACAAGTTTGAATAAGGTCCTTATGACATAGTTCTATTGCATGATTTAGAGTATGAAAGAAGAGAAACTTTTCTTAAATGTCTGTAGTCCCTTATTTACAGAAGTGGGGTCTTCACAACCTCAAATAAGATCCTATTGACACGACTTTGTAGATACTCGAGGAAACTTGAACTCTGTGCTGTGATAACAAGTTTGTCACGCCCCAAGCATATACCTTGGACGTGGCCACCACTCGAGAACCATTTCTGGTCCCCAAGAGAACCCCTGGCTTGGGTGACTACTTAGCAGAAGACGGATTGAAGCATTTATAGGCTTAATACAGAAGTAAATCATTAAATTGTAAAATGCACATCTCATACTGTCTGAAATATACTCAATGCAATAACAATGCAAGGAGGCATACCAAAAGGTAGCTGGAGTGCAAAGTAATCTTAACGAAGTGCATGTTAATGATACTGAATACCTATATCTACATCATAAAAAGATGTAGGTCAAATGACATAAGTATATTGAATGTATGAGTTTGTAATATAGTCGAATAGATAAATAACTGAACTGATAATGCTGGAAGAATACTTATCACAACTCAACTCAATACAAAGCATTAAAAGACATGGAAATATTTCAAGATTCATAAATAAAAGATGTTAACTCAAGGATGTATATAAAAATACAATAAATACTCTTCACTCTTATTTGGCTTATTCTGTAATCGACAACTATCACTATGAGCTATGTGATGATACAGTGTCTCACCCATGTTGCCAGAACTGTTCTATACCATTTCGGGGTATAAAACCTCTCAACTAAGTGGATCCACTAAGAAATAAGGATTCATCTAATAAATATGATCTTGTACCCTTGTTGGCAAGTCATGGTTTATGAGGATTTTGAATTACCTGAACTCATTCCCGTATCAGTGCTCAATAGTACTCCCAATTATATATATACTCATGCTCAAAGTTATAAAACATACTTTTTCTCTAGTTTGAGTAATTGCTCTTAAAAGAGGCAATTGCTTTGAAATATCTCTCAACTTATAAACTCATTTAAAAATCAAAGTTTCTCTTTTCTCAAAATACTACTCTCTTTCTTCATGTAAAAATGAAACATTTGAGAAATACTTAGTTCCCTTATACTCTTTCTCAAACTCCTTTTTACTTCATCAAAAACATCGTTTAAAACACAAAGGCTGACTTAAAAAAGATTCACAAATTTTATAGCTCAAAATAGGGTTTATATTTGTGAAAAAAACATACACGATTTTACCTATAGGCTTGCCCGTATTTTCCAAACAACACATCATTCGGCTCATGCAAGATCAAAAAGGTCTTTCAAGGCTTATAATTGGGCTGACGGTACATGTATGATCATTTTGGCTTAGTGACTCCTACCTTCATGAAGCATGGCTCAAATTTCACTCCTTCTCCTTTTCTTTCATTCTTTTCATATTCACAACTCATCCTTGGCATATTCATAGCACACAAAAATTTTGGTGTAGCTTATCGGACACCCCTTTTATTTCCTCAACATAGCGCAATGCATTCAAATTAATCATTTCTTTTCTTTGTTTTTATCTTTTTTTTTTTTTTTTTTTTTTTATATTGAGGGGTTTCATCTATTTCAACACATGCCTTCAAGGATGAATTTCACTAACTTCTTGCTTGATTTCTTTCCTCATTTTAACCATACCCCCAACTTAGGCTTTTGGCCTAAATTGGCTTTTCAAACAAACCAATGCTTCATGAGGATTTTAGGTAGGAAGGTGATGTTTGTGTAATCAAGACACAACTTCCAATGCAAGTGTTTACGATCATACAATAGTAAAGTAACCCAACCAAGGGTTAGGGTTAGTCCTAAGGGAGTGGGCTTGAGAATTAATAGAAAAATAAAATTTAGTTCTAATTAGTCATAGCTAAAACCATTTTCGAATACAAACATGTTAAATCTAAGGGGTTACGCAAGCGTCAATTATCAATGGGGGTTTGTCACAAGTAAACAAAAATAGCAACAATACAAAGAGTACTAATTAAGGAGATGGGGTTCTTGGGATGTGATAGGAATACGGGATAAACTAAACTATTGGGTACATGCTTTTGATAATAAATTCATTGAATATTTGTGACTAGGCTAGACTATAGTGGGGGTAAATTCTTTCTTGAGCAACTTACCCCGAATAAACTCATTTTCTTTCGAACACCGAGTTGCCGCACATAGAACAACCTCCGCCTTAGCCCACTCACTCTCTCGAGCTGAGTGTGTGGGAGAAGGACTAGGGTTCACTCTCTCGAGCTGAACCTCATGTCGACCCTATCCCATCGGCCATCAATTTAGTAGTCTTAGTTTTACGACCTCTCTCTCGAGCAAGCCAAAAACACAAAGGAGAAATCGTATTTGCAACTACAATTTCATTAAGTTCCAGCACAACTACTAAATGAAATCACATCTAAACAACATATAAATAATCTACAAGCAAGACCCAACATATAATCTAACCCATATTCACAAAATCACACCCCAAGAATTGGGGTTTTAGCTAAACATGTAAAATAAATTTATACCAATATGAGTTTGCATTCAAATGGGTATGAAGATTTAAGTCTCAAAACAAGCCAAGAGTGAAGAATCCACAAGATCCATGTCCAAATTCTTGGATTTGAAACCCTTTGAATCTTCAAGTTCTTCAAAACCATCTCCAAACCTAGAACTCAAAATTCTATGTTAAAAATTCTATACTAAAAATCAGATATCTCTCAACGAGTATTTATAGTTTTCAAAAATCTGTGCTGCAGCGGATCATTCGGCGCCGTTAGTCGAGATCACCGATCAACTCGACGATCCGCCTTTTGGTAGGTTTCATCGTCATCTTGCTCTATCCTTCAGTATCGTCGTATTTTGGATCATTAGGCTACATAGTAATGCTTCACGGAACTGCTCGGTGACACGCTGACTACTCCATTTCACCACCGATTTGATCTTTTCCTTCAAGGCTCGGCACACTGGAACAAAAGGCAAGGATAAGACCTTTTGGTGACTCATCGAATAGGTTTGACGATTCTCAGATCTTCATTTCTTCATTCTTTCAGTTTCTTTTGTTTCTTTTTGCTAAGTAGTGTCCATGCTTTCCCTCAAACTCGAAGTACCTGAAACTTAAGGGTTTTCATTAGATATTGAGACAAAATATGCATTTGAGGATAGTAATTCTATCAAAACATAACCCTAAATGAGTCCAATTTGTGGACTCATCAACACCCCCAACTTAAATTTTTTCTTGTCCTCAAGTAAACTCAAGCTTAGCCGTTCAAAAAGGAGGTCTCGATCAATGCTACACAAGACTCAATCATGAATGCACATAAGAAGACTCAATTTACTTATGCAAAGATCAAATGTGCACTAAAAGATTCAAGTTGTGACTCACCAATATCAAAAAATTCTCATGCTCACATGCAACACTTGCTTCAAATGTAAGTTCAAGCTCAACCAAAGTGTTCAAATGCCCTCACACAAGAAATTATTCCATATTCACACATAATGGTTTGGAATTTAAAGATTCGGAATCAAATGCAATGCTCACGCTCATAAAGATGAACACGATGCATACTTTCACCCATAGGTTTGCTCGTGTTTTTTGATCAACATTTGTTTTAGCTCACTCAAGATAAAAAAGGTCTTTTCAAAGCTTGTAATGGGGCTGAGTGCAATGGTATGATCATTTAGGCTTAGTGACTTTTATCCTTACGAAAGGTGGTGCTCACAACACTTCCTTTCCTTTTCCTTCACCATTCTCTTTAGTGCTTATAAGTAATCCTATTATTTACTTTCCATGGATAGTTTGGAAACCCCATTTCTTTTGTACTTTATTCTACAACCTTTTTTTTATTTTTTTTATTTTTTATATCGATGGGTTCCATTTTTCTCAAAACTATGGGTAAGAGGTACTTTCTTGCACTTCTTGATTTACCTTTTCTTTTCAGTACACCGTCAACTTAGGCTTTTGGCCTAAGTTGGCTATTCAAACAAACCACAACTTCATGAGGATTATGTGTAATGGCTAAATAAAGGTTATGATTTCATCAAGTTTCTTCCAAAGAAAGGTAAGGCTCAAGGGGTGTTACAAAGAGGTTCACACATGCTCACAAGGTAGGCCACAAAGAGGTATATGTCAAATTGGCTCACACTCTTAAAGTTGCCTAATATCATATCAAGAGATAGCCTTACTTAGTCGATCAGACCAACGGGGCAAATTCTAGGATCTATCATGCATGTTTCAAAGTAAGTTCATCACACTAGGCATTGACACTACAGTCAAATAAGACTCCACACTTTCACTAGTGTACAATGATCATCACAAGAGACTCAATTCAATACTAGGCTAGTCATAACGAGATGCAAAGAGTTCACATATTGTCTATGCAACTTCATTTGACCTCATAGTAGCCGCACATTCATGTTCGTTCGATTGAGAGCACTATTCAAGTCATCGGTATTGATCGGAACCAAGACTTAAATTTTGCAGAAGAACAACCACATTTAACTATACAAAGGGTGGCAGATTTTTTTCGGAAGGGTCAAAATCATTTTGCAATTTAAAATAAAAGGAGCCACAAGCTCAAACATCAACAGAAAGCAATGTGCACACAATTTAAGCACAAAGCCTAAATATAAACAAAACACGAACATCAATAACACACAAAGGTGGGCCTCACCCCACCACAAATAAAAACATTTGTCCTCAAATGCAAATGAAATAAAATATCCAAAAGGTAAATTAAAAAAAGACAGAGAGGGAGGTAAAAAGGGGATCCTGTCTAAGCAGTTGCTCCATCTGTCTGGGCATCAGTGCCTGGAGTGTTGTCATTCTGACTTTGGTTTTCATTATCTGCGTTTGCCTCGGTTGCTACAATGATATTAGCCTTAGCCATATTGTCCAAATCGTGAGCAACTCCAAAGGCATGTATCACATTAGAGCCCACTAAGGGACATTAGGGTAAATGGGAATCCTCCTACTGGAACTGGCTTTGTTGTTCTCACTCCTTGCTTTGGGGTGATTTGTCGTCCCTGTATCTCTTCTGGAGTTTTGTGCCCTTATATGTCGGGGTGGTATATTTCTTCTTGCAACTTTTGGTCTGGCCATGTCTGCAAAGCCTTGAGATAAAGTTAGAAAATATTCGACAAGCAAATCGAAGACCATCAGCTGCAGGCAGACTTAGCAGTCCATTCGGCGAGTTGCCCAATACTTTCGACGAACAAAGGGGTGTCCGCCGAAAGTTACAATAGGGGTCAGTGGTGCAGACAAAGGGCAAACAAAAAGACTTTCAGTGAGTCGCTGAGTGCTTTCAGAGACCTCATGCTTTTCGCCAAAAGGTAAGAAGCCACTACACATAAAGCATGATATCAAAGGCGAGGTAGGGCAACTAGGTGAAACGCTGAGTGGTTCGGCAAGCTCGTCTCAGCTCACCGAAATGACTCGTCATGCCTATTATCAACCCAACTTCTTGAAATCAGCCTCGCAACCCCCAAAAATGCAATTTAAGCTCTTACAACACTAATCCGACTAAGTCCTGTAACATAAAAGCACTCCCTATTGCAAATTAATTTAACTTAGCGCACTAGAAAGTAGGATTTCAGCATTCAATCAAGAGTTATCAATTAGGAATAGGCAATTAAGCAATCTGATCCAATCAGAGAGGCCCAACAAAATTCAACAAGATTAACAGATTGCAAATGAGTACAATTTCGACAAAATGAACGTGGGTAAGTACCTACCTGTTATGCCAATCAAATGGATGTTAAGATGCTAGGAAGCAATGTAATCCAACTCGTAGCACAATTTGATACTAAAAATACTCCAAAAAATGCAAGAAATGTAAAACTGGAGTGTGGGTGTGAGTTTGGGAAGATGAAAAAGTGAGGGAAAGGGAATGAGTTTGAAATTTTTAAACCTTTGGCTTGAAAAACTGTCCAGTTTTCGCCCATTCGGTGACATTAGTTCCAATCGCCAAACTATTCGGCGTAATGCCAAGTAGTCATTTGCCTTGCCGAAGTTTATAGAACCTCTATGTATTGTGGGAGTCCAAACGGCAGTCTCCGTCGAGATCGCCTACATGATCGGCGATTCACCAATAATTTCCTGAGGTCGTCAAATTTTACAGACTTTAATGTAAATTGGTCTTGAGTCTAATGGCGGTCTGGTTTGCGATAGCTGAGCCCTTCGGCGATTCGCGGAATGGACCTGTGACTTGCCAATCTGCACTTTTCGTCCACTCTCCACACTTCCATCTGCACAATCAACAGACCATTATTTAAACATAACACGAATAAAAAGCAAAAAGGGGTTTTGGGTTGCCTCCCAAACAACGCCTTAGTTAACGTCGTGGCACGACACTAATCCACCTTCAAACCTCATATTTGGGGTTGGCCATAGTGTCACTAGGCAAACCCCCTTTCTGTCTTGGATTTAGGTGAGACAACATTTAACCCATTTGGGTCTCCAGCTGCTTGATTGATATTGAATGGGAGGTAACAGTTTGGCTAAGGGTCGACACATCCTCTTTCATCTCTTTCAAGATCTTGTCTAACCCTTCAACTTTATTGAGGCTACGAGAAAGCATATCCTCAGACATACCACCATCCGAATCCTTTGGCTTTTGGTGCTTGTGGGGAGTTACATATATTCCTTCTCCCTATCCTCCAATTAGGATTTCGGTCCCTCCATTCACGATCCTTCCATCCTTCATCTCTAGCGCAACCTTGGTTACCACCCTACCTTAGGTAGTTTTAGCGATAACCACCGCCTTGGTTGGCTAGTAAGTTCACTTCATCATTATACAAGGCTTCAAATTTCGCCTCCTCAGAATTTGCACACTCAACTCCCACAGTGTTGACACTACGGGCACCAGCCCCTATGACATTTTTAGTTAAAATGTCAAGCTGTGTCATGATCTTGGCCATGTTTTGGTCTCTTTCATTATCTTTTTCCATTTGCTCCTTGGATAGCTTGAATGTGAGAGGGGAGACTTGGTCTTCACGAGTGTATCATGCCCTATTGATGGTCGTCATGCCATCTAAGAGTTGGGCAGCTACTGCATACGGTTGCTGCATTGGGCCTCTAGGTGAAAGTTGATCAGCGACACCTTTGTTTATTGAATCCAAGCTTTGGTAAAAGTATTGTAGGAAGACATTGTCAGGCAGACCATGAGTCGGGCATTGTAGCACCAACTTTTTAAATCGCAGCCAAGTCTCATGGATTGGCTCACCCTCCAAATGCTTAAAGCTTTGGATACTATCCCAAAGAGTCATCATCTTCGAATGAGGGAAAAATCGCACATTAAATGCGGTTACCAATTCCTCCCAAGAAGTGGTGGATTCGCGAGGCAACTCCGCCAGCCACTTGCACGCCTCTCCCATCAATGAGAAAGGGAATAGCCTTAACTGAACTGACTCCTAAGAGATGTTTTTGAAAGATAATGGTTCGCACACATCCACGAAGTTTGAAAGATGTTCATGAGGATCCTCATGAGCCAATCCACTGAAAAGTCCTTTTAGTTACAAGAGTTGCAACATGGTGCTCATTATGTGGAACACTGTATTTCCCTCAGCTGGAGGTAAACGGATGGCCCCAATACCTCACATGAGATGGGGGTCATTAATGTTGGGCTCTTGGACATCGTTGAGATTTTCGATGTCGTCTTGGTATCCCACCTGGCTGCCATTAACACTCATGCTTTCTGTTTTCAACACAAACAATAGAAACAAAACTGAAAATTAAGTAAGTGAACTACAACTAAGAAGAAAATTTTTTTTTAGTAAACTAAGAATTCTCAAATAACACCACTCGCCAGCAGCGACGCCATTTTGATGTTTATGTAATCAAGACACAACTTCCAATGCAAGTGTCTACGATCGTACAATAGTAAAGTAACCCAACCAAGGGTTGGGGTCGAGTTCCAAGGGAGTGGGCTTGAGAATTAATAGAAAAATAAAATTTAGTTCTAATTAGTCATAGCTAAAAACATTTTCGAATACAAACATGTTAAATCTAAGGGGTGACACAAACGTCAATTATCAATGGGGGTTTGTCACAAGTAAGCAAAAACAACGAAAATGCAATGAGTACTAATCAAGGAGATGGGGTTCTTGGGATGTGATAGGAATACGGGATAAACTAAACTATTGGGTACATGCTTTTGATAAAAAATTCGTTGAATATTTGTGACTTGGCTAGACTATAGTGGGGGTAAATTCTCTCTCGAGCAACTTACCCCGAATCAACTCGATTTCTCTCGAACACTGAGTTACCACATGAAGAAAAGCCTCCGCCTTAGCCCACTCACTCTCTTGAGCTGAGTGTGTGGGAGAAGGACTAGGGTTCACTCTCTCGAGTTGAACCTCATGTCGACCCAATCCCACCGGCCATCAATTTAGTAGTCTTAGTTTTATGACCTCTTCTCGAGCAAGCCGAAAACACAAAGGAGAAATCATATTTGCAACTACAATTTCATTAAGTTCCAGCACAACTACTAAATGAAATCACATCTAAAGAACATATAAATAATCTACAAGCAAGACCCAACACATAATCTAACCCATATTCACAAAATCACACCCCAAGAATTAGGGTTTTTGCTGGACATGTAAAAGAGAAAGAAATTTATACCAATATGAGTTGCATTCAAATGGGTATGAAGATTTAAGTCTCAAAACAAGCCAAGAGTGCAGAATCCACAAGACCTATGTCCAAATTCTTGGATTTGAAACCCTTTGAATCTTCAAGTTCTTCAAAACCCTCTCCAAACTTAGAACTCAAAATTCTATGTTAAAAATTCTACATTAAAAATTAGATATTAAGCTACAACTCTCAACGAGTATTTATAGTTTTCAAAAATCTGTGCTGCAGCAGATCATTTGGTGCTGTTAGTCGAGATTGTTGATCAACTCGGCGATCCGCCTTATGGTAGGTTTTATCGCCGTCTTGCTCTATCCTTCAGCATCGTCGTGTTTTGGATCATTAGGCGACATAGTACTACTTCACGAAACTGCTCAGCGACAAGCCGACTGCTCTTTTTTACCGTCGATTTGATCTTTTCCTTCAAGGCTCAGTGCACTGGAACAAAAGGCGAGGATAACACCTTTTGGCGACTCGCCAAACGGGTTCGGCGATTCTCAGATCTTCATTTCTTTGTTCTTTCAGCTGCTTTTGTTCCTTTTTGCTAAGTAGTGCCCATGCTTTCCCTCAAACTCTAAGTACCTGAAACTTAAGGGTTTTAATCAGATATTGAGACAAAATATGCATTTGAGGACACTAATTCTGTCAAAACATAGCCCTAAATGAGTCCAATTTGTGGACTCATCAGAAGGACAAGGCCATTTGCGTTCATATTTCATCCAAAGAAAAGGTTAGGCTCAAAATGTCCCAAACTAGATTCACACGCTCACAAGGTGGTCACACAAAGGTATAACAATTAGGCTCACTCTAAAAAATTTAAGCATATGATCATTTCTTCATTCACCAATGCTAGTCAATTGGACCAATGGGGCAAGTTCTTGGTATCGTCGTACACACATTTAAGTAAACCTCACCATGCATGGCATCAAACACAATAATCAGTCACAACTCTACAAGTTAAGCTTGCGTGCAATAGTCATTGCAAGACTCACCTTGACAATCCGACTAGTCACAATTAGATGCTAAGAGTTCGCATAAGACTTGTGCAACTCAATTTGCCTCGTTGGACTTGCAAACATATCGTTCATCAAGAGCACTATTCAAGTCATTAGTATTGATCATAATCGACACTCAAATGTACAAGCAAACAATAATCACATTCATAATCAAACAATCAAGAGAAAGATCAATGATTTAAAACCAACATTCAGTATTAATGAAATCAAGATAGACCTTCACCCACCAAAAAGAACTAAGTAGTGTCCTCAATGCATATAAAAACTAAAGTTATCATCATGGAATAACAAGAAGGGAGAGTAAGGGTCAGTGAGTAAGAGGATGAAGTTGGGATTTAAAGAATCAGAGGAGAAATAACTCTTTAATTGACACGCCAATCGGCGAGTAGTACCAACGCCGCTGATATACTCGATGAGTCGTCGAGTAGAACTTCAGCTCTCCAATATTTACAGAAATCGAGCCCTTCAGTTGATGCAAAAGGGTGAGATCCATCAGGCTTACCGATTCAACTTATTGAATCACCGAATTAGTTGCTGTCTCGCTAAGTATTCTAGAACTATCCTTAATTTTGGCCTTCAAAAGGTGATGCATTTGGGCAATCTTGGGTACCATTCCACGACTCATCGAGTGGTCTTATCCCTCTCCCTTTAGACTTTCTTCCAAAATAGGAACATCAACCTACATATTCAGCAAACATTATTCGAAGCACAAACACTAAAACTTGGGTCACCTCCCAAGAAGCGCCTTAGTTAAACTCGTGGAACAATGTGAACATGCATTTAAGAATCTTCCAAATACACCACCTCAACCAGTAACACATTGAGACACTTTCCAAAGTACAACTTTAGCCTTTGTAGATTCACCTTGAACACCGATCCTTTTTTGCTTTCAACTTCTATTGCCCCATTAGTGAACACATGATTCACATTGAACATACCTGACCATTACAACTTGAGTTTACCCGCAAAGAGTCCTAGATGGGAATTATAGAGCAATACAAGATCACCAACTTTAAACTCATGCTGAAGGATCTTGGCGTCATGTCACTTCTTCTTTTTCTCCTTATACAAGGCTGAAATCTCATAAGCTCGTAGCCGAAACTCTTCCATGGATTGGAGTTGGTCAACTCTATCCTTTGACAAGATTTGTCAAACACCAATTGATATGGGGACATCCAAATTGGGGTCTTGAATGCAGTTCTATACGCCCAAAAAACGTCATCCAACTTTTGAGACCAATCAGTCCGATTTGCATTAATGGTCTTAACTAAACTTCCTTTAATTTCTCGATTTGACACCTCAACCTGCCCACTTGTTTATGGATGATAAGGGGTAGAAACCTTTGTCTTGACATCATATTTTCTCAACAACGATGCAAACATCCGGTTACAAAAGTGAGAGCCCCCATAGCTAATAATTTCACGTGGAGTGACAAACCTTGTGAAAATGTACTGCTTGAGGAATTGCACAACACTTCTTCCTTTATTATTCAGTAAATCTACAACTTCTACCCATTTAGAAACATAGTCAACAACCACCAAAATGTACTTGTTCCCATACGAACTCACAAAAGGCCCAATGAAGTCAATTCCCCAAACATCGAACACTCTACCTCTAGAATAGGAGTAAGAGGTAATTCATGCCTTTGCGACACTCCTCCTTGCTTTTGGCATTGAACACACTTTTTAACAAGAAAGTGCGCATCTTGGTACATTGCTGGCCTATAATAATCACTTTAAAGTACTTTAGCGGCTATACACACTCCATTATGGTGTTCACCAACTAGTGATGCATGGCAAGCATCAAGAATTGCATCTACTTCCACTTCCAGTACACACCTTCTAATTATGTGGTCTGCACATTCTTGAAATAGGTAAGGTTCACCCCAAAATAGCTTCTTCACATTGAACATGAACCCTTTTCGTTGGTTAAATACAGCCCATTGGGAATAATCCCACATACCACATAATTTACGAAATCGACATACCAAGATGGAGTAAATATTTGACACAACCATCAACGAATCATTGGGAAAATCTTCTTCAATATCTTTCTTACCAGAAATAATAACATTCGTTTCATGCCTCGACAAGTGATTCGCCCCTTGGTTCTCACACCCTCTTTGATCTTTGACCTCAAAGTCAAACTCTTGCAAAAATAACACCCATCGAATCAACCTTGGCTTCGCATCTCTATTATCCATTAAATAACAGATACCGTATGGTCAGTGTGTACCACCACTTTAGTGCCCAAAAAATAGGCTCTACACTTTTCAAAGGCATACACCACATCTAACAATTCTTGCTTGGCAATCGACCATCCAATGACTTTGATCTATCTTTTCAACACACTAATACGCAATTGCACTTGCCATTCAAGAAAATCCGCGGCAATAATTACTAGAAAAGTGTTGTTAGGTCCCACATAATGAAGGTGAGGTGGAAGTACCTTCAACTCGAGCTTCGACAGTTCTTCAATGGATGGCTTCGCGGGAGGACTTTCCTGGTTTTTCAAATCAATATCAAGCTTGAAGGGATCCTTAGTATAAGAACCCAAACCCGATAGAGAAGCCACAACCTCATCATAATCTTGAATCTCTTCACCTTCATAATTTAAAAGAACGACTGCTAAAGACTCACCTACACAAGAAATATCACACACACTAGCAGCCGCCTCATCGATCACGTCAATGACCGATACCACATGGATGTCACTTTGTTGCTTCATTGATTTACACACATTGAAAGTAACTTCCTCATCATTTACCCAAAATTTTGAGTCACCACTTCTTACGTAAACAAGATCTCTTGTGGTAGCCAAGAATGGCCTACCCAGAATGATAGGAACCTCGACATCAATCTCGCAATTGAGAATCACAAAGTCAGCCAAAAATATAAACCTGTCCCCCATCACCAAAGTATCATAAGAATGTCAATAGGATGCTTGATAGATTGGTCGGCCATGAGGAGACGGATAGTTGTTGGCTTAGGCTCACTTAGCCCAAGTTGTTTGAAAATGACTTAGGGAATGAAATTGATACTTGCCTCGAAATCACACAATGCTTTAGAAAATTGAAATATCCCTATAGTGCATGGAATAATAAATTCCCCTGAGTCATCTTTCTTGACAACCAGATTGCTCGTCATAATGGTGCTACAACTATGGGATACCTCAATCGTTTCAAAATCCATACTCCTCTTTTTGGTAACCAATTCTTTCATAAACATCACATAACCTAGCATCTCTAACAAAGCCTCTACCAAAGGAAGATTTATAGATAAAGTTTTGAAGATGAAGAGAAATTTTTAGAACTTCATGTCTTCATCCTTCTGTTTCAATCTTTGATGAAATGGTGGATTACCTTTAGGCAGAGGTTTTGTAGGCAACGAATGAGGAGCATCCCCCAAATTTGACTTTCTAATATCACTGGTGACAACAACCTTCGGTGCATGATTAAACTCATTGGACGTTTCATTGGTCAATCCTTAGGCAAGTCCATCACTATCAAGAGAAACATCTTTCCCTTTACTTGAACTTGCCTTATCATCATTTGGCACCACGACCTTTCCACTCTGGGTAAAAAAAGCGATGCATTGGACACTATCATTCTTCGGATTTGGAAAAGTATCGCTAAGAGGACCCCCTTTTGGTCTTGAATTTAATTGAACAAAAAATTGACTCATTTGAGTCTCGAGTTGGTTTATGGAAATCGGGTAAGACGTCACCGTATAATTCAAAGTTGAGAAATTATCCTTCATCTCCTTGAGAACTTTATTAGATCCTTCAACGTTTCTTAAGATGCGAGCAAGCATATCCTAGGTCCGAAATCTTTCGGGGTAGGCATTTAGTTCCTTCGATTTAAGATAATCATAAGGAGGCACATAACAATCTTGATGATCATCTCTATCTTTCCAATTTTTACCCAATCACACCAATCTCGATCCTGATTTCTCCAACCTTGATTCCTGCCCGACTTTGAACAGCTTAGACAAGAACCTCCACTTGGCTCAACAAGAAATGTTACTCTTCATTATACTTTGCTTCAAATTTTGCATCATTCGGGCTCACTCTACTACTCGCACCAACCACATTCACAACTTTAGAACAACCTTCTATGACATGTTTAGTCAACAAGTCCATTTGGGTCATTATCATGGATATATTCTCATCACGTTCTTGGTTCTTTTCTATTTGTTCCTTGGTTAGCCTGAGGTTTACATGAGGTACTTGATCTTTCCTTGTGTACCATGCACAATTAATTTTGGTCATCTCATCAAGCAGCGCCGACGCTATATTAAATGGTTGTCTCATGATTCCACCTCGAATGGGTTGGTCGACGACACCCTTGTTAATGCTGACAAGTCTCCGGTAAAAATATTGCAATAGCACATTGTCCGGCAACCCATGGGTAGGACATTAGAGAAGAAACTTTTGAAATCTCAACCACGTCTCATGAATAGGTTCACCACCAATATGCTTGAAGTTCTGAATATTATCCCTCAACTTAACCATCTTTGAGGGAGGAAAGAATATTTCATAAAACACTTCTGTGAGCTCCTCCCGAGAAGTGATAGATTCCTTTGGTAGTTCAGTCAACCACTTTGTTGCTTCCCCCATTAGAGAAAAGGGAAACAAACGGAGTCGAACATACTCTTGAGTGATGTTCTTGAAGGAAATAGGTCCACACACATCCACGAAATGGTGGATGTGATCAAAAGGGTCCTCATGAGCAAGTCCCCCAAAGATACTTTTCATCTGCAGTAACTGCTACGTAGTGTTAGAGGCAATCAAATAGCACCAACACTTCCTAGCTGATCTATATTGACATCATGCAAGTTTCTAATTTCATCATTATTCCCAACTTGACTTGCATTGCTCCCATTCACATTTATGTCTTCACCTATTTAGAGCAATCAACAATGAAACACAAATAAGAAAATAGTACAACAAAATTAGTTCACAAAACATTTCAATAAAAGAATTCTAAACACCATTCCCCAGCACCATTTTTGATAATGCTCAACTACACTTCATCCGAAAAAAAGTGTAGGCGGTTGCTAACAAGTATAAACCCAACAATGAGTTGGGGTCGATCCCACAGTGAGTGAGATGGTAGAGAATTCAATTATAAAGTAAGGAAGTGTTCTAATCTTTTGTAGGAGTAAGAAACTACGCTACATAAACTAAATCAATAAATTTCAGTGATCAATATCAATTGGGGGGATTTAGTAACCAATTGTTAACAAGAAAAAATTAACACGGGAATTAAACGATTAGAGAGAGGACCAATGTGAATAATCAAATGTTAATTTCGCTTAATAGGTAATTACTAATTGCTTTAAGTTGTTGAATATCAATGGGTAGGCTAGGTTTTTGAATACAATAGTTATCTCTCAATCAACTATCATGTTTTGAGTGAGTTCTCTCAAACCTCAACAAGCTTAATAATACAAAACAACCCAATTCCTTAATTAAACCCACTTTCTCGAGCTGGGTTGTAAAGACACAATCAAACCCACTTTTTCAAGATGGATTGTAAAGACACAATCAATACAACTATTAGTCATTCATTCCACTCTAAGAATCTTTCTCGAGCAAGCATAGAGATCTAAGTTAGAACTAAATTTGCAACATCAGTTCATCAATGAAAACATGAATAAACAATTAAATCCATTTCAAAACAATATTAAGTTCAGTAATTAACAAAATTCCTAAGCTAATTAATACATTCGTTTACATGATCACATTTTTAAGGTAATGGGTGTTAGCCAAATATAGCTAAAAGCAAGAAATCGTTACCAAAAAGATTATCCATTTGAATTGTTCAACAACTTCCAATGCTCAACACCAAAATTACGACTACAATCCAAATCCTCACTAAGACTGTTCAATAATGTAAAAGTATGTGAAAGATCTCAAAACTGGGTAATACACTATGTTCCAACTCTCTAACTCTCTTTTCAAAACTCAATTTACATGTTTCCAAAAACATCCCAAAAAGTCAACACGCAGTGCACTCGGCAAAATTAGTCAGGATCGCCAATTGACTCGGTGATCCGATGAGTTGCACTTCTTATCACCTTTTTTCTTGGCCACTGCATCTAATTATTCCGGAAGATTAGGCAAGCTGGGCTGTAATCGTTGATCCATTCGGCGTATCACAGAATCATCTTTTGCTCTCCAAGTTGGCTTGGTATATGGGCTATTTCAGTAGAATATTTAGCGAGTTGGAGGCTCACTTGGCGAGTCGCTAAGTGGCTTTTGTGAGCCTCAACTTCTCTTTTCTTTAGCTTTTCCAACTTTTTCACTCCTTTTCATATCATAATGTCCTTGCCTTGTTCTTAAACATTAATTGTTGTATATAAACACATTAACATCAGTTATGAGCACAAAATAAGCATTGAGGACACTAATTCATTGAATAATAAGCCTTAAGTGAGTTAGAATTCCCGACTCATCAAACATTGGAAGAACCTTGGCCAAAAAACTTTTGCCGGAATAGAGAACACACATGTCCACCGGACCTAGAATGAGAAAAGTCACCGTCATTGGTCATTTCCCTCTTGGAATTGTTTGCCCTGTCCTTGAGCTTTTCCTCTCCAATTAGTTGGGAAAGTATCATCAAATGAGAGATATCCATCTCCTTGATATACATGGTGGTACGGTACTCTTTGACCACCAAATCAGAAACACCCGACACAAACTTACTCATCCTTGCCCTAGAGTCGGCAACAATAGATAGAGAATAGTTAGCCAATTGAGTAAACTTCAAAGCATAATCCTTTACGCTCATATTGCCTTGATGGAGATGAATGAAATCAAGAGGTTTCACTTCTCTCATTTTCTCATTTCAAGAGGAAAGAAACAATAAAGAAAAGCTCCTTTGAATTTCTCCCAATCAAGAGAACCCACATCAACCAACCTCTCTTTCTTCCATTTGTTGAACCAAACTTGATCATCACCCTTAAGTTGATAAGCGGCCAAGTCCACCTTCTCCACCATAGAAAGTTCCATGATTCTGACTATCTTATATACCTTATCAATAGACTCTTGAGTATCCTTATCAACCTTGGAACCAAGAAACTCCAGATGATTCATCCTAGTGAGGTCCCTTATCCTTGTCGCCTTAGTATCATCATTTGCATTCACGGGAACAACAACCTCTTTATTAGCTTGGGCCATCATAGCTTAAGGAAACACTTTAAAAATAGCTCAAAATTTAGCATGAGTCGCTTGCTCGGCCAATAAATCAATCAGAACTTAGGGAACCTCAGGCTCCACATTCTCACCCATATTTCTTATCACATAAGCTCTTCGAGGTGACATGTCCTAAAAAGCAGTGGACAATATTTAGGAGAGAGATATTTATAGAGATAAACTCTATGGCATGACTTTAGAGTAATGAAATAAGTGAAGTTTCCTAAACAATTTGTAGTCTCCTATTCATAAATGTGGCGCGCTTCACACTTATGAACAAAATTTTTCTCAACGCGGCTTGTCAAACATCTTAGAACTTTTTCTAAAATCTTGTGCTATGAATATTAAGTTAGTCACAACCTAAAGTACACCCTTGACGTTACATGGCATATAAGACCCCGAGAAGCCCTAGACAAGCCACTTGACATGCATACCACACTACATAATGGACAAAGTAGGAAATCTCATATAATAAAACAATTTGACATTAAAATGGATGTATAAATGTATTCTTGACAAGCAATTCTAGTATTTAAAGAAGCTATTGGGACATAACCAATACACCACGTACAAACAAACTAAAATCATAAAAATTATAGTAAAGTTGACATGGTCCTCGGATCATGAGGACTCACCAAGTCTTCAATCTACTAAGCAATCCACTTGCCACGAGTTGAAGGAGGAAGATTGTCGAACCCTACAATACTAAAACAATGTGGCACAAGTATGCATTAGTACATGAAATGTACTAACTATGAGGGATATGCATAAAACATGAAACGTGATCATAAGGGGACATAATTGAAAGCATGATACACATGATCAAGAAAATCATCGTAAAATCATTTAAAGAAGAATCATAAATAATGAATATGGTTAGTACATATTAAAACATAAGAAAATCTTCATAAAATCTTTGAAAGTAACTTAGTTCATTTTATTGGATATTATCTTTAACAGACAATAGATTATGTGAGCAATACCATAGAAACCAATGTAACTCCCACATCGAGAAGGGAGAGTCTACTTGCAAAGACAGAACTCCATATCATGATTCATATGCTATTTTTGGATCCACTAGCTAGATCATTTAAGACAATCCTATGAAGGCATGTAGTTTGAAACTAGAGGTTGCTACTGGAGACTACCCTATTTGAGCCTCCACCTCAAGTTTTCTAGGTGCTATGTTAAATCCCAACAGAATAGTCATATTCAAAAACATATCATCATACATCGAAAAATATAATTAATATACTAATCCAAGCTTAAAACATCATAAAATAGCTCATTAATCCTTGATATAAGCATGTGTGAGAAAACCTTTCACTAATCATGAATCCTTAATGTATAAGAAAATCTATTCACAATTTCATTGATTTTCATCCTAGATCAACCTAGATTATAAAAAATTCCTTTAAATAAATCATGCATAACTCTCATGAAAATAATATTCATGTACTCATAGCTTCTTCATAAATTCATGTCTTTAAGATTTCTTCATCAAAATCATGAAAATTGCATTAATTCATGTGAAATCAAATGGAAAGTGTGTAATTTAGTCAAAAAATCACAATAAGCTCAAAATTGAACTATTGAATCATCACAATGTGAACACATGAAGAACTAAATGAAAACCTAACCAATTTGAATTGAGAAATCTTTGGGGCTCAATAGGTCAATGAAACCCATTGATGAAACCCTACATACCTTTCCCTTCAAAGCCCAAAATCAATAGTTAAAAAGAATACTTGATTTGGAAACCATAGTTCTTCTTTCTTGATCTTGAGAGAGAATTTTGAAGAAAACATTGGAAGGGATTTTAGGATTTGAGTGAGTGAGAGAGTTCGGGAAAATTTTTGGGTAGACGAACATAATATAGGCATTTAATGCATAGCAAAAAGACCTAAATATACTTAGGAAGTAACTATTTGATGATTTCTAGGCTTTGGACCTACGTTCCGTAGTTCCTACAACCCATACTAGTTAACCATAAAACCAACTTCAAAAACACAAATTCACCCTACTTCCCATGAGACCTTTCTACAAGTCATCGAACTTCCTACAGTCCATCGACCCCTTTTATAGTTCTTAACTTTCAGTACAAAATTTTACATAGTCTGGAATCTTTCTACAGAACCATCCTACGACTAATCAAACTACCTATGGCTAAAGTTGACAACTCGTGGGTCAAACATCTGAAACTTGAAATTACAACAAACTCAACCTCTTACCTATGAGTGCTATCTAAGACCCATAGAAACTTTCATGATCCATAGATTGGTCTCGTAGGATAGAACCAATCGCTCAAAATGAGACATTTCTTTTCCAACTTTGACTTTCCAATTTCTAAGGTGTAATATATATTGTGTAACACCTCGGATTCAAGAAATCATAGAAAGGGGTCAAGCGAGCAATCCACAAGCCCAAAAATGGATGATGGAACCTTCCATGGAGCCCTAGATGGGCTATGAAGGGGACCACAAACTGTTAATGGGCTCATGGTAGGTTCCTAAAACTTGACTAGGCAGGCTACACCTTGACAGACACCTGGATGGCCCATGGTGATGATAACGGGTCGTCAAGTGGGTCAATCAGAAAGGGTTCTTTCCTAGTCATTGGTCAAGGACCACGAGTGTCTAAATGATCGGTGAAGCCTCCACATGGACCGTGAAGTCGTCAGTGAAGGGGGTTTATAAGACTTAGAGTTTAAGGTCAACACAAAATGTTCATATCCATTAGCAGATACTGAATTAGGTGGCCCATGACCTACCAAATTAAGTATCTCTGAGTCCTCTTTCCAACGCCACTGAGTTTGCCTAATTCCAGGCTTAGAGTAACAAGTTATACCCCAAATAATGAAGCCTTATTGAGTAGAGTTTTTCAAAACCCATTATTGATATACCGTGAGTTTACAATATTATTAATATATTTCACTTAAGATTTGTGTGTGTCTAGGGCCATTTTATATTGGTATTAATGTATTTTTATCATGTTTGTAGGAAATAAGTTCGGATGTGGAAATATGTGACACAGCTGAAGAATTGTGCATAAAAGGGCATCTACGGAAGTGATTGATGGACTGTAGGTCCATTTACGTTCCATAGGTTGTGATCGTAGATGGGCAGACAATGCATGAAGAAGAAATCAGCGAACTTTTGACTAAGTGTGGAACCACGAACTCAAACAACGGACTGTAGGTCGACTTACGGGCCATCCTGCAAGTTCGTCAAATGCTTCAGAGAGGGGGTTCCAGCACCTGATTTTGAGGATTCTAAGTGTGGAGCTACGGAGGAGGACCCATAGATCGTGGATCAATCCATGGTCCATATTGTTGGTCTGTCGATTGAAGCTGAGAAGTGGAGATTTTGAAGTTGAAGAAATGCCTAAGTCCTGAGTCACGGAAGGGACCTACAGACTGTAGGTCAGTCCACGGTCTGTAGGTTAGTGTCATAGATTGAAACCGCGTCTGAAACTTTATTTCCTTATTTCATTTTCTTTTTAGTTGGGACTTGTTTTTTCTATATATAGGGCATGTAAACCTCATTTTTTGGGGGTTAGACTTGATTATTTTTAGTTCTAGTTTTTGGCTTAGGAGATTAATTTGCAACTTTAGCAATTCTTAATTTCCTAAGTTTGTTTTGAAGATTTTGACTTCGTAATTCAAGTTGAGATTCTGGGTTTATTCTTCTCATTACGTAAGTTCATGATTTCTTCATCTAAAAATATGAATTGTGTTCTTGCTATTATGGGTAACTAAATCCACAACTAGGTTTGTGGGAACCATAAGCGATTAACAACATATGAATAGTAACTAAGTAATTCTTGAATAGTGTTATTGCATGCATTGATAATTCTTTCGTTTAGAAGTCTTTTTAATGAGTGCACACATTAGAACTCGCCTTTTTGCTACTTGCCTGACCAAGAAGGTAGTTAATAAGAAAATAATTATCAACATAGATTTAGTGTGATACTATCTAATAGTCTAATATCGATTAGTGCGAGGGTGAAAACTAAGCCATACATTGATGTGATGTCTAATATGAGGTAACAGTAAAGGTTAGAAAATTATACACACGTAGCCGAACCAAGGTGTGGGGTGAAATTCTCTAGTTGCCAGACCAAGGAATTAGAGATACCTAACTTATCACTTTGCATTTAATACATAGGAAATGATTACTATTACTAGGATTACCGCGTTATGAGCTTATGGGGAACACATACATCCTAGTTTCTCTCTCATCTTGATAACAACAAAAGTTTGAATCTTGCTTACTAATTGTTCACATAACTTTCAAAATTTGTTTCACAAACCCCCCCCCCCTTTAATTACTTGTTTCGGAAGTACTTTGACTAAAAGAATATAATTGTAAGCTGAACTTAAGTCTAAACCATATTCCTCGTGGGATTGACGCCAACCTACAAGTTGGGTTCTTTACTTGATAACGATAGTTTACGCTTCTTTAGGGAGGTGTAATTTGAGCATATCAAATTTTGGTGCCGCTGTCGAGGAATAAGGCTTTTAGATAAAGTTTAACTACATTATTGAACTTTAGTCAAATATTTCCTAATTTTACTTTTTTTTTTGTTTTTGTTTCTCTCAGGTTCCTACTCTAGTTATGCCAAGTACACGGAGCCAAGGTGAACCACTTACTCCTTACAATCCACAATTGAACAAAACTTTGATAAGGATGAATAATCAAGGGGTCCTAGCCAATCCTATTAGAGGAATTCTAGGTGATGGAGTTGAGTTGCAGCCTCCTAGGGTTATAATGAGAATGCTGAAAATCAAGGTGGTAATCTATTAGGAGATGCATTGAGGGTACATAATCTACCAGAACTGAGGTTGCGTGATAACTATAGGGTCGACTTCATTACTGCTAAATCTAAAGGACCACTTGTCCTACCCCCTCTATCTCCGGGGCATAAATTTGTGGTGACTAGCAGTTTGATGCAGATGCTTACAACCAGGGGCTTGTTTGCTGGTTTGGCATCGGAAGATCCACATACTCACATAGCCAAGCTAAGGAGTTTTTGCAAAAGTTGTGTGGGTCGACCGGACTTGGACATGAATGTCATTGGATTGCAAGTATTCCCTCTATCATTGACCGGCGATGCTGCTGTGTGGTTTAATGAGCTTCCTTATAACTCAATCTACACATGGGGACAACTAACTGACGTGTTCTTAGCAAGATTCTTTCCTGTGTCAAAGTAGCTGAACCACAAAGATAAACTCAACAACTTTGTAGCATTATCGGGAGAGTCTCTGAGTAGCTCTTGGGACAGGTTCACTGCTTTTATATGAAGTGTTCCAAATCACCGCATTGATGATGAATCGCTGAAAGAGTATTTCTACCGAGGTCAGAATGACAATAGTAAGGTGGTACTTGATACTATCACTGGAGGTTCATATGGTAAGTGCACTTTTAAGAAGATTGCAGAGAAAATGGAGAAGATTTCTCGAAATAATAAAGCGTGGAGCACTAGAAAGTCAGATACTGAGAGAAACACATTTTCTGTTCAAGCTACAAACAACCAGTCTGCAGATGAGATTCGTGAGAAGATGGTTCAGATGAGGACCGAATTAGGGTTGGTGTTGAAGCATGTGAGCGAAGTTGCAGAAAAGGTAAATGTTGTCAATTATTTTACTAGAAATCCACCACCGGGTGATGAATGTTACTATGAAGAGGATACTTATGCGGTGAATGATCAGACCAACACCCAAGGTTCCAATACGGATAATTGGCACCAAGGTCAAGGAAACCAAGGTCGGAACTATGGCAACTACAATCGAGAGGGTCAATATGTCCAGGATGGAAACTATAATTGCGACAACAAATACAATCGGAACACTATGGCAACAAAATGATCGGGTTGGACCTTATGTTCCTCCTCAAAATTGAGAATCTTGTAATAGGGAAGCTGGAGGTAATATGTCACGTATTGAGGATATGATGCAGAAGATGATGAGAAGGTTTGATGCAACTAATGAGAATGTGAAGGAGATGAGAAATGACTTGTCTGGTATTGGTCAAAAAGTTGATGCCCATGTAGTGTCAATCAAGCATTTTGAGTAGCAGATGACTCAGTTGTCCACTACAGTAAACCCACATCAACCAGGCACACTTCCTAGCAATACCATCCAGAATCCAAAGAATGATGGGCATTGTATGGCAGTCACTACTTGAGGGGCTAAGTAGACCATTGATCCACCGATGCCATTTGGGGTTGAAGTTGAGGTTAGTAAAGATGATGATGTGATTGAGGTAAATGAAGAGCTTGAGAATGCAACAGAGAAGGAAGTGAAGATAACTCATAAAGTTGACCCATACCTAAACCTCTACCTCCTTTCACACAGAGGTTAGTGAAAAAGACTGAAGAAGTCAAATACCTCAAGTTTATTAGTATGTTGAAGTAGCTTTCCATCAATGTGCCGTTGATAGAAGCTTTGAAGCAAATGTCTGGGTATGCGAAGTTTATGAAGGACTTGGTAACTAAAAAGTGGGCCGTGAGTTTTAAAGATGTTGATAAGTTGCAACATTGTAGTGCTATTGCTATAAGGTCCATTGTGTAGAAGAAGAAGGATCCCGGGGCTTTCACTATCCCTTGTACCATTGGGTTGCTACATTTGGCAAAGGCATTGTGCGATCTGGGTGCTAGTTCAATATGATGCCATTGGCTATTTACATGAAGTTGGGTTTAGGGGATCTAAAACCGACTGCGATGCGACTGCTTATGGCCTATAAAACTGTGAAGAAGCCCATTGGTGTGCTCCAGGATGTACTAGTGAAAGTGGAGTCTTTTATCCTTTCGAGAGATTTAGTGATACTGGATTGTGATGTTGATTTTGAGGTTCCCATTATCCTTGGGAGACCATTCCCAGCCACTAAGTATGCCTTCGTTGATAAGGAGAAAGGGCATATGAAGTTTCGATTGAACAATGAAGAGGCAACTTTCAATATCTCTAGGTCTATGAAGCAAAGTTGTGAGCTCAAATTGGTATCTATGGTGACACATATTGTAGAGAGTGGTCATGAGGTGCCTATTGAAGAAAGGTTGGGTGTTGATGCACTAGCAGCGGTAATGATGAACTTTGATGGTGATAGTATTGAAGACTATGATGAATTGGTTGCCGCACTTGATAGGTTTGGAATTTCGTTCAAAACCAAAGAGATTGGAGTTAGACATGAAGAATCGCAATTCTCCGCCTGCCAGACCGTCTATTGAGAAGGCGCCAAAATTGAAGCTTAAGGCTCTACCATCACATTTAAGGTATGTATTCTTGGGGAGAGATGGTACTTTACCGATCATCATTGCAGAAGATTTGAATATGGCACAAGTTGAGGCATTGGTTTCCATGTTTAAGAGGTTCAAGCGAGCTATTGGGTGGACTATTGCGGACATTATTGGGATTCCTCCTGGTATTTGTTCTCATAAAATACAACTTATGCCGGGTCATAAACCTAGTATTGAGGACCAGAGAAGACTAGATCCGCCTATGCAAGAGGTAGTTAAGAAGGAAATCATCAAGTGGTTGGATGCTGGAGTTATTTATCCTATTGCAGATAGTAGTTGGGTATGTCCTGTTCAGTGTGTGCCCAAGAAAGGTGGGATTACTATGGTACCTAATGAGAGAAACAAGCTTGTTCCAATATGGCTCGTGAATGGATGGAGAGTCTGCATGGACTATCGAAAATTAAATGCTTAGACAGAAAATGATCATTTTCCTATGCCGCTTATGGATCAAATGTTGGACCGAATTGCGGGTAAGGGTTGGTATTGTTTCCTTGATGATTATTCGAGCTACAATTAGATTTCTATAGCTCCGAAAGGCCATGAGAAGACCACCTTCACTTGCCCTTATGGGACTTTCGCATTCAAATGGATGTTATTTGGGTTGTATAATGCTCCAGCGACCTTCCAGCGTTGTATGATGTTGATATTTTTTGATATGATGGAGGACACTATTAAGGTATTTATGGATGATTTCTCTATGGTAGGTGACTCTTTTGATCGTTGTCTGGACCATTTGGCTGAGGTGCTAAAAAGGTGTGAAGAGTGCAATCATGTGCTAAATTGGGAGAAGTACCACTTTATGGTGAAAGAAGGGATAATTCTGGGTCATCAGATCTCTGAGAAGGGTATTGAGGTTGATAGAGCGAAAGTTGAGGTAATAGAAAAGCTTCTACCACCTATCTTTGTTAAAGGTGTTAGAAGTTTTCTTGGGCATGCAGGTTTCTATAGGAGGTTCATCAAGGACTTCTCCAAAATTGTACATCCATTGTGTAAACTACTCAGAAAAGAGTATAAGTTTGATTTTGATGATGCTTGTCTGAGAGCATTTGGAGTGTTGAAGAAGAAGTTAGTTACTGCACCTATCATTATTTCACCCGATTGGGGACAACCGTTTGAGGTAATGTGTGATGCAAGTGGAGTGGCACTTGGTGTGGTATTAGGACAGAGGCGAGAGAAGATTCTTCATCCTATTTACTATGCTACCAAACCTCAAAATGTGGCTCAAAAGAACTATACAATGACTGAATAGGAGCTTCTTGCAGTGGTTTTCGCATTTGAGAAATTTCGATCCTACTTTCTTGGTACTAAGGTAATTGTTCATACTAATCACTTTGCATTGAGGTATTTGATGGCTAAGAAGGATGCAAAACCGAGGCTGATTATATGCGTGTTGTTGCTGCAAGAGTTCGACTTTGTTGTGAAAGATAGGAAGGGGACAGAAAATAAGGTTGCCGATCACTTGTTTAGATTGGAGGAAGAAGCTATGCTAAAGCTTGGTGATAGGGCTGAAATTAATGATACTTTTCCAGATGAACAGATATTGGCTGCTTCTCATGATTTGATTCCTTGGTTCGCAAACTTTGCTAACTAATTAACAACTTATCTAGTGCCATCGAATTTGTCTTTTCACCAAAGGAAAAAGTTTATGCATGATGTGAAGAAGTTTTTTTTTTTTGGGATAAGCCCTACTTGTATCGTAGTTGTGCTGATGGGATTATTCATTGCAATATGCCTGAGGTCGAGATGTTGAGTATACTTGAGGCATGCCATTCATCGCTTGTTGGTGGGCATCATAGTGGTATTCGGACTGCGCATAAAATCTTATAGTATGGGTATTATTGGCCTACCATCCACCAAGATGCTCATGATTTTGCCAAGTCTTGTGACCGTTGCTAAAGAGAAGGAGGGATTTCAAAGAGGCAAGAGCTTCCTATGAATCCTATATTGGTGATAGAGTTGTTCGATGTATGGGGCATTGATTTTATGGGTCCATTCGTGAGTTCACATGGGATGAAGTATATTCTTGTTGCGGTTGATTATGTGTCGAAGTGGTTGGGAGCAATTGCGCTTCCCAACAATGAGGGTAAAAATGTCACCATATTCTTGAAAAAGAATATCTTCTCCAGATTTGGTACACCTAGGGCGATTATCAATGACGGAGCTTCCCACTTTTGTAATAAGTTGTTTAGGGCGCTACTTGAGAAATATTGCGTCCGCCACAATGTGGCCACTCCTTACCATCCGCAGTCTAGTGGGCAAGTTAAAGTGTCCAATAGAGAGATCAAGGAGATTTTGGCTAAGACTATGAATGCTAATAGAACCGGTTGGTCAAATAAGCTTGATGATGCTCTATGGGCCTATCGCACCATATTCAGTCTTGATGAGTCAAAGACTGAATGACATGAATGTGCTTGATGAGTCTCGCCTAAAAGCATATGAAAGTTCAGCCTTGTACAAGGAGAGGATGAAAAAGTATCATAGTCAAAAGATTGAAAAGCGTGAATTTGTTGTGGGTGATCTGGTGCTTTTATTCAACTCAAGGTTGTGTTTTTTTCCTGGCAAGCTCAAGTCCAAGTAGACCGGGCCATTCAATGCAAGTATTTCCATATGGAGTGGTCGAGCATGAGAACAAGGAGGGAACGAGGTTTAAAGTGAAAGAGCAGAGGATCAAGGTCTACCTGGGGAAATTAGAGAGTGTGCAAGAAGTAATTGAGGCCTATTCTCTTGATGATGTCTGGGTAATCAAGGTGTCTGCATCGTGCTGCGATGTTAAATCAAGCATTGCTTGGGAGGCAACCGAAGATGTACAATCTAGCCAACTATAGGTTTTTCTTTTCGATATAGGAGTTTTCTTCTTTCTTTTTGATTTTTGTAGCTCTCTAGGTAGGTGTTTGTTTTTATGTTTTAGTGTTGGATAGATATTAAATAAGGTTTGTGTCTAAAAAGTGTCCAGAAAATATAAGAAGAATATCGTAATAGTTGCTACGTGTGCAGGGATGAAAAGGCAAAATCGGTAGAAAATAGTTGTGCAGTGGTGTACGGGCCCCATCGATATGAGGGAAGAATGGCTGACACGTTGACTGCCTTCGATCGACGAAAAGAAACCCAAGCGATCTAACCTAACCCCCAGGGCAGAGGCTCAGCCTTTGACTCTGCTTGCCCCTACTTTTCATGTCAAGTGTACAAGTCTAGTTTAATGGGATTTACAGAATATCATAATGATTACTATCTGTGCAGGGACAAAAAGGCAAAATGGGCAGAAAATAGTTGTGTGCAGTGGTCTACGAGCCCCATCAATGTTCCGTTGGTCAATCCACGAACCGTAGATAGCGTCTGTAGATCCCAGGTAAGTTTCCTAATTTTTCTAAGTGTCAGAGTAACCTAGGGACCAGACCTACAGTCCGTAAGTCGACCCACATACCATCGACAGGGTGTTGATTGTGTTAAAAGTTAAATTAGGTGTAAATTGGAACCCTTAGGATGATGAACTATCGAATTCCCATGAGTACTTGAATTAAGCACTCAATTTCTTAATAATATCAGCCCACTATCATGAATATTCATTACTAGTTGTAATTGTTTAGGGAATCATGCTAATTTGAGCTTTCTGTTTACATGAAATAGTTATTTTATGTGTGTTTCTTGCAAGTTGCTGGCAAAAACAAAAAAAAAAATCCTTGTCATAGTGGGTTATTTTATTTGTTTGGTATTATTCTTGCGTGTTTCCTAAATACTCTAATCTTTCATTAGTTGTAGTTAATGTTTCACTGTTTAGATTCCTTTTATTTCATGTTTTAATTCAGCCAAGAAGTGCTTGTTAAATATATTTAAATCCTATATGATTTTAGCAGCCTCCCTAATCCATTTTCTCTTCTATTTTGTTGCTTGTTGGGTTGCCTTCCCAAGTTCCTTGGGGACTTCCTCTCTGCATTTTCAAGATGAGCCATGGAAGCTCAAATTTCTTTATCGAGTCGGCCCTGTCATTGTTTGAGCTTCGGAAGATGACACAAAGTAATGGGAGCTGAATCATAGGGAAAACAGAAGCCAAAAAATGCAGAAAAGGACTGATATACATGCCGATATACGCTGGTATACACTGTGTATACACAGTGATACTAGGGGGAAAATAGGCTAAAAATGCCTAGGTGCAATAGTAGTCCAAAAGAGGACTAAAATGGACAAATTTTAGAATGAAAGTGGGCTGAAAAAGGCCCAAATGATGCAGCCTTAATAGAATTAGGACAGGTGGAAGAGTGGGCCTATTAGTCTATCAACCTGAACATGGGCAAAAGCCCAAAGTTTACTATCTCATTTACTTTGCATTTCTTCTTATATTTGTTTAACTTTATCTTGATTTTGGTTTTGACTTAATTAATTCCTAAAGATAGTCATTTCTCCTTTGATATTCAAATTAAAATATTTATATTTTATACTTAGTTTTATTTTCATTATTTGTCTTTCAACATATAAATTATTCCCCTTGGAAAGTTTCCCTTTAGTTATTCCCCTTAAAAAATAAAAAAACGAGTTTCCTTACTTAGTTAAATTTTTCAAGTTAGTCAAATGTTTTAGTCAAATCGTTGGTCAACCGCAAGTTAGCGGACATTCCGAGGGCCTAACACCTTCTCGGAATTTAAATTGAATCCCAAACCCCTTTAAATTTCAAAAGATTTTATTCTGTTTAAATCTTTTGAATTTTTTTTATAAGTTTTCTTAATTTATTTAAAAAAATTAAGTGGGGACTCTATTTGGAAAATCGATTTCTCTTCAACTAAAAAGTTTAGTTGATTTTTCAAAAACAAGTCATTTTTATTTTTATTTCGAGTAAAACAAGGTCTATATGCTACTCATACTCAAATGCACATAAACATGAAGCAATCAAGCAAGCTAAATCATATCTTTGAAAAATCAAATTTTTCATAAGCATGCATGCATGAGGAAACATGAGGATGACTAACACACACGAGTCCTAAAGAGTGAACCATGAGGGGCTAAGGCTTCAATTTAGACTCGGAGATAGAGGGTAAAAGATAGGGACACTAAGACATCTCACACCTTCGAATTTTCACACACCAAACCATAATAAGAAACTTCTTCCAAAATCAACATAGCTCTATTCTCGCACCAACCATGAAGCACACTATCTTCCCTACGGAGCAAATCCCGCTAGTTCTTTCAAATCCATCTCCCTAAACCCAAGCATAACACAAAGGTCTTAACAACCACATAACCATTGATACAAGTAGACACTTGAGAAGTTTCCACAAGGATTTCAAGGACTATTCCAAACACAATCACCATACATAGAGTCTTACCATAGCCAATGAAACACTCAATATCAAGCTATGCATAACCACAAGCTAAAAGACCATAACTTACCAATTACTGCATCCAGGGAATCCTCGTGATCTTGTTGAGTTTGAAGAGCATAAAAGCCTATCTTGTTTTCGACCACCACTAGGACCAAAGGAAGGGTAGGGCTAAGCCTGTCAACTATTATCTCCCTCATTGCTAGCAACCAAAGGATCCATTATCTTATAAACCATCTTTCCACAACTAAAACATGTACTTGAACCAGCTAGACACTCACCCGTATGTCTTCAACATTCCCGACACGCGGGCCACATTTGCTCACTACTACCCTTACCTTGAGAGCGATTACCTTCATTGGACCTTGAATGTGAGAACTCGCCATCATCCCTTCTTTACATCTTTGAATTCCTAGTTTTCCCCTTAAGATTTTCTTCTTCTATTTTTTGTGCATGAACCATCACACGGGAGACGTCTATCTCGTTAAAAAGCATGGCGGTTAGGCATTGTTTGACCACTATGTCGGTAGCACCCGACATAAACTTACTCATCCTTGACCTTGGACCGGCAACCATAGTTGAAGAATATTTATGCAATTGTGTGAATTTCAAAGCATACTTCTTCACACTCGTATTAGTCCTCCAAGTAGGGAATTTCACCTAGCACTTTGGTCTGGCTATGGGTGTATGTTTTACTAACCCTTACCTTGACCCCAGATTAGACATCACATCAATGTATGTCATAGTTTTCACCTTCGCTCCAATTGACATTAGACTACTAGATAGCATCCACTAAATTTCTGTTGTTAATTTTTTTCTCATTAACTACCTCCTTGGTCCAGCAAGTAGCAATGAGGCGGGTTCTAATGCGTGCACTTGTTAAAAAGACTTCCAGACGAAAGAATTAACAATAAATGCATAAACACTATTCTGGAATTACTTAATTATTATTCATACTTTGTTAATTTCTCATGGTTCCCACAGTCCTAATTGTGGATTTAGCTACTCATGCTTGAGAGTTCACAATTCATAATTAAAAAGCAAGAATTCATGAACTTACAATTAGAATAGATCAAACCCCAAATCTTCAATTGAAATTCAAAGTGAAAATCTTATAAAACGAAATCTAGAAATCAAATTGCTAAAGTTTGCAAGTTAATTTCCAAAAAGCACCAAAACTAAGAGTTTACAATAATGTCTAACTTCTAAAAATGAGTTTTATAACTCCTATTTATAGAAAATCCTAACTAAAATAGGAAACAAATTAAGGAAATAACTGGTAGGACACTTTGACCTACAGACTGTGGGTCGTCCTATGGTCTATAGGTCCCCTCTGTGGCTCAACACTTAAAAAACTTTCATTAGATACTAGAATCTTTAACTCTCATATCATCAATGACGGATGTGCAGGACTGATCATGGGTCAACCTACCGTTCGTCGTCTTGCTTCGTGGTTCCACACTTTTCAGACTTCCCTGATGTTCCACCTACGATGCACCACCTACGGTCCATGGACTAGGCTATGGTCCGTCCTAGCACTCTGTGGTTTGATTTACTAAAACTCATATCCCAGGCCAAGAACTATGACTTCCCATCTACGGTCCGTTAATGGACCTACGATCCATGGATGGTACCATTGGTGGCTACTTCAACCCTTTTTAGCTCGCATCTTCATCAACCGCATCCAACCCTATTTCCTGCAAACATTATACACAAAACATCAGTTGTAATCTAAAATAGCTCAAGACACACACAAAGTCTAAGTGAAATGCATCAAAAATATCATAAACTCACGGTATATCAACACGTTCAACTTAAACTTGTTGTTTGTCCTCAAGCAACACACTAAACTCTAAACGACTCTTATGTAGAAGTAGACATACAAATTCAAGCAATCCCATGGCTTTTTTAATCAGTTCCATCACCTTAGTGCAAATCTTTTCATCTAGACTCAACACGCTAACTCATACGGATCAAAACATGACATAGATCGACCAACAGACATCATAACATACACCTTTCACAATCACCAAAGTAGCAATTCTCCAACAATGTAATTAGTGTCCTCACTTCAAAAGAAATCCTTTTTCACACACAATATATACGAATTTTAAGTTTCAGGATTCAGTCAACACTTACGCTCAGAAGTTACTTCAAGTGTAGTTAGTGCTCAATACCATAGGCTTGCCCTTATTTTCACTGCTTAGACTCTCCAAACTAGTCGCTAGAATCACCATAGGCCTTTCTTAGCTTGTAACGTAGGCTTGGGGTCAAGTTAGTGACTTTCTGCCCTCCTTATACCTCCTTTCTCAACCAATTCTTGACATCATTAACTTTTCTACTCTTTCCCTTGACTCTCTTTCGGACAGATGTGACTTTTGACTTTATAGCTCTTATTTTTCACTTTCTTCTTTTTGTTTCACTTTATTTTTCTTTGTTCCTTTCAACACTTTTGTCGTTCATCTTTTGCTTATTTTGAACAAAGTCACATATTCTTCCATTTTTTCTTTTCTCATTCTTTATTTTACACAAACTCTTTTCATACCCATTTCTTTCGGTTTCCTCTTTTATAGCCACCCTTAACTTATCTATTTTACATGAGTTGAGGTACACAATATCTGATGTCGGACCAGGACCAAGATAAAGGTAACTTTTTGAATTAGTCACCCTCAACTTAGGCTTTTGGACTAAGTCAAGGTGCATATGTCCAAGGAGGGACCGGGGCCAAGACAATTATTTTAGGGAAGGTGAGTTGGGTGTATTGAAAGAAGTGGTCTACATTAGGCTCAAACATTTGGATTAAAGGGAACATTTATTTATTTTAGTTGAATCATTTAGGCTTGAGTGGACTTATTTGAACAAGGGCATATGATTCTTTCCCAACTTCTAGCCTAGGTTATCTTAGCAGGACCAACAGGGCAAGTTCTAGATTGGCACATATTGTATGAATATTCAAACTTTTCTCACACACACACACTTGGAGCATTGTTTCATTATCAGATCATTTGATTACCAAGTTCAAGTTTAAGCTTAAGTCATGACATCAAGTTGGTTCCTTATCATGTCATATTGGGATCCAGCACATTTAACTCATTAAGCCTAAAGACCTAGAACATTTCAAACTTTTTGGATGGGTATCAATTTTTTCATGTTTGTTATACCATCATGTTTTCTTTCTTCTACTTACTTCTATAAATACAATCCTAATCATGCCGGTTCAACATAAAGTAAAACAGTCTCTTGGGGGAACAGAACATAGGAAAGAAAACCCCAAGAGAGGATTATGAGTTGGGTTAGTCAGACTTCACCTTATCAGTCACAATCCATTTACCCCACCCTTAACAAAATAAGGTGCAATTGCCCCCAATGCACAAAAATCAAAAGTAAAATATAGGGTGAAGTAAATCTGTGGCGCATATGCACTGAAGACCTTTTAAGAAGCGGGTGGGTTTGGTTTCTCGGAACCCGCTGGATCAACACTAGGACGCCATCATTAGCGCCCTCACCAACTAACATAGCACCATCAGAAGTGCTCAAACTGCCAGGTGGGCCAACATCCACCTCACGGGCCTGCTGTTGTCTCCTCCTCATCAAGTATTGACTCCCTTTAGTCTTTCTCAAAATGCTGGCACTCCTTCTTTCTCAATCGTCAAGCCTCCTCAGTATCAAAAGTATGGCCAGAACAGGGGCGCTTCCCAGCAGTACGAGAAGAGTGTGGTGGTGGCATAGTATCACCAAAAAGAGCAGTCATTACTACATCATCCTCCGGTACCGCAGGGGCAGACTCTAGATTAGTCTTAGTAGGGGCTTGGAGTGCAACAACATCAGCATGATGGCTAGCCCACTCCGTCTGGAATGTGGTCACATCGATGGTAGGGGCGGGATCTCCAAGACTCTCAACTCGAAAGCATCTTGGTGCTTATGAACGTCCTTAATCTTCCAATCCATCATCTGGTCCATCATCGCCTTAGACTCTGCACTAGACCGATGTATTTAGGGCTTTATATACGGAAGCAAAGTGGCCATCTGCGTCTCCAACTTCTGGACTCGAGCTAGTTGAATAGGGGTGGACCTTGAAGAGGGCGTGGCTCAGGATGAGCTCGGGGCCTGGCTGGTGGCAGTGGAGGGTGGAGTATGTGCATCAGTGGGGGATGGAATAGTAGAGTCATCAGCCTGGACCTGCTCCACATTAGCAGCAAGATCTGCACTCAATAGCGGGACCTCAACCTGGGGCTCTCTCCGAGGTACAGCAAGGTTGGCATCATCCCGAATGAGGCTGATGTCTAGAGTCTTGGTCGCATCAAGCAATCAGTCACAATGCCAAACGAGAATAGAAACATCCCTACAGAGCTGGAAAATCAAACACAGGAAAGCAGGGTGGTGGTGGCCTTGAAAGCCCTCTCATAGATCTCTGCAATCAGAATGTGGGCAACATCAATCTCCAAAATTGCCACAATGGCTGCCAACATCACGGTCCTATCCCATGAAACCACATTGTTCACCTGAGTTGGGGACAATATATTCTGAACCAACAACCAGAAGAACTTCGCAGCAAAGCTCATTGTAGCCTTCCTAATACCCAGGCTAGGAGTACAAACCCACTCAGCCGCTCCCCATTTGCAGAAATATGGCATGCCTTCCACTCAAAAGTGCCTCTCTCTGCTCGACATCTCTCTGGAAATACCCACTCTAGAAAATGCCCATCATGTAGTCATATTCTGTCGTATTAATGGGTAAAGTGTGGGATGGGACATATATTAACCGATGAATGGTGGCCTATAATTTTTCTACTAGGAACCCCCGTACCAAAGTGGACGAAAGTGGAGACTGAGTTGCGGACTTGGCCCATTTAGAGATCGAATTTTGGACGGTGGCAGCATAGGAGGCATAGAGCTCTCTGGTTATCTCCTCACTGTAGGTTCTGAGGCTCTGTTCCATCCACTCAAATTTGTGTCTCTTGAAGAGCTCATCAATAGCTGGTGCAGTATGGAGGCTACCTGTAAGGATCATGTGCTCCTCAGTAACAGTCTGAGTCATCTGCCAGTGCTTATTCATCATTGTGCCATTCTTACACAACTGAAACTGACCCACAACACACCATCTATTTGGCTTATCGGCCTTAGGTACAGGCTCAATGAAGACCGGGATATTGCCGGAGCTATCGGCCTCAGAGGAAGAACCAATGCTTCTACTAGTGCTAGAGAAGCTGACTTAGACTGTGTCTCTCCAAGCTATGTGGCCCCATCCTTAGACTGGGGGGCAGTGGCCTCATCACTAGTAGACACCACCTGTCAGGACTGTCTCCTAGTGATCCATGGTACAGTGGGGAAACCTTTGGTGGTGGGTGGAACATACTCCTGGTTGCTCTCCTTATCAATCAGTCGAAAGTAGGGGGCGACTAATTTGGACTTCCCCCTCGTGCATAAGTAGGAGCTTGCTTTGGAGCCATGGTACCTATGGAAGATTAGTTAGTACCTAAACAAGGCAATAAAACAATGGAAGAATTTTAGAATAGGAATCGGACCCAAACAAAAACTAAAAATCTTTTTGGACAGTAGCTGAATTGCTAACCCACGGTAGGTACCTATGTTCCGTTGATGGAACGATGGTCCGTGGGTTCCTCCATAGGTTAGAGATCCCATTTTTGAGTCTCATATGGTGGAACCACAGATGTGCAGAACGGTCCGTTGATGGAATGATGGACCGTAGTCCACGTCGTGGTTCTACACTTAAGCAATTTTGTGTGTGCTACTGGTCCACGGACCTCAACCTAAGGTTTGTAGGTTGACCTAAGGTCCATGGGTTGAAGTCGTGGGTCAGTTCTGTTATAGGTTTCTTCTCAATTTTGACATGAGTGCAACATGAATCCTTAAGGAGAAGAGAAACAAGCACACAAATCCATACAGCCCAAGCAATTATCAATAAACAGATATGTCAATTTTTTGACCAACTTTGAGACGAAAGGACAACAAATTCTAAATGATCACACACAAAGGGGACATGGCTTTCATATTTGGCATCAAAATCACATTGCCAAAATTTCATCTAAGCTATGTAAGAAATATGTGACAAATGAAGTTACAACACTACTATACAAAAAACTAAAGAAAGAAAGATTGCTCAACTCTAACAAGATCAAATTACAGCAACAATAACTCAAGAGCAAGGTACAATTTAATTAAATATGGACACATTATTGAATCAAGGCTACAAAAGGTATAACTGTGGTAAAACAAAGATTTCAAAGACTATACCCAGACAACAATTAATAACTTCTAAACATGAATAGGAAGCTAATAGTAGCAGCTTAACCAAAGGATGAGGAAGTTAATATTTTCATGACTCAAGCTAGTAAGAACTCAACTTTTTTAAAGTAGAAAAAACAAGAATCAAAGCCTAATCACAACAATAGTCGGCCAGCTTGAATAGTAAATAGCAACAAAGATATTAAATCCTAACACAAAATTTAACTATGTAGCTAAGTCACAGCAGAAAACGAAAAATGCAAACAAAATCACAAACAAACACATATTTAATGCATACTAATGGAATGAAACATAATAAAAGGAAACAAGCGAGCTCGAGGATGATTCCAACCACCACAGGGAGCTTTCAATGAACTCCGAAGATAAATGAATGAATGAGAAGGAAACCAAAATCTGGACACAAGACCCTATGACTCAAATGTTAAGATCACTGGTTCTTCCACAATCTTTGCTCTCTCTATTCACCTCAATTTTGGCTTCTATCGAGTGTGCCTTTCAGTGTCACTTTATATTTCGCGTCTATTTTATTTCTATCATCTTTGTATTCTTTTTCCCAGCCCCCCTCAAACAATTAAAGAATAGGAATATATAAGAGAGAATAGAGGGGATGAATTGGGGGGAAAACGGGTAGATTTTAGGGTGAAACTTGAACTTCAAAATTTGAATTCTTTAGAGGATAAGGTTGCCAGCTTCAATTTTGTACCCATTTTCTAAGGATTGAGAATGAGGCCGCTTGATTCTCGAGCAAGGACGAGTGAGATGCAGAGATCGCTCCACCTGTCGATTCGAGGATATTCTTATACGAGAGGATAAGGGAGATGGGAGAGGGATGCGGGCTGTACGAGATCGGTCGGGTTCACGTACCGCTAAAATTTTGGGTTTCATTTTTTTCAGGTCACGATGAGGAAGAAGAAGAACGACATACAGGGGTCGGTTTTCGTATTGTACGCTGCTATATGTATTTGTTGGGTCTTCTAAATTAGATTGCTGATAGGAATGCATTTGGGCTGGGATTTATGCTGAAGGATTGGGAATTAGGTAATTGGGCCAGCTGGAAAGAAAATAAAGGCCCAAAATTTGGTCTTTCTGGTGGGTTGAAAATAAAGTGAGGAAAATGCTACAATTGCAATTTAGAATTTGGCCCATTGGATTGCAATTATAGCCATTAAATTAAGGACTTAGCCAAATTGAGTTAATTAGCAAATTCGACTAATAATTAAATAGGATGAATTAATATAATTAATTAATGAACTTTTTAATCTTAACAAAATAAAATAATTAACTTGATTATAAACTAATTAACCTAAATTATAGACTGTTGAATAATTAAACTAATTAACCAAATAATTAATTAAAACAAAATCTTTTTGAGACGTTTTTCAAATATTTATAAAATAAACTAATTATATAAAAATACATTTATTATTTAAAAATTATAAAAATGACTAAAAATTACTTTAAAATAGCCTGAAAAGCATTTTCAATTTTTTATAAAACTAATTATTTTAAATCTTTTGAAATTGAAGAAGCTCAGTGATAAAACTATAATGTGGAGGTTCAAAATTGGGTGAAAACAACTGTCCCTCATTTGACTTGGATTGATGAAAGTAATTCGAGGCAAATGAACTTGACGAATCCAATTTTGACTGACCACATCTTCATCCTTTTTGGTACGGACTTTAGGAATTACGACTGAACCCCCAAAATGGATTTCCTACATATCTCAGGATATATGAGAATTCAGGCCACTTGTAGTTCGATACGCTTGATTTGATGCACGATTCATAAAGAATTTGAAAGCTATCTCGATATTGAATTATGAGGAGACCAAAATGCTTGAGAATAAGATTTAAGAGATAATGTTGGAATACAGCCAAGTTTTCAACATTGAGTCAGCCTACATATCCTTAAACCTTAGGAATCAGGCTGTTTGTAGTTCGACTCGACTGGTTGAAAAGGAAATCTATTCTGCAAGATAACCTTTGGCTCTGGAAGAGTGACAAAAAGTTGAGTATGAAAAAGAGGTTTGCAACCTCTTAGTTATGACTGTGGTGAACTTCACACCCATAAGTAAGAACTTACACAGACATAATTTCAAAAGCTCTTGGTGTATTGTCACTCAGATTGGAAACTTGCTCTCGGTAAGAGTATGAAAATTTCATCGAATGCAAAACTAAAACTGACAAACTCCAAGAGAAACCCACATGTCTTATGATAGGGGTGTGGTTTGATTGTGGTGGAAGTCGCTCCTCAGCTTGCGTCCTAAGAGTTTGATACTCCTCTTCGGACTATATCCCAATTTGCTGCTAAGAAAAAGTTCCACGTTGTGCTGCATCCTTGTTGATGTCGTCCGCACCTGTGGTTTGATTTGAGAATTCATCCTATTGGATGCTTTTGACAAAAATTTAAATAAACTTGTAGTAGAAATTGTAATTGAAAACAGTGGTAAAATCTCTTACGATACGTTTTAGTTATCTTCTTGCAAGGTTCCGTGGATACGCCATTGACTTGGTGTTTTAAAATCACTCTTGCTTTGAAAGGTGTCATATAGTTATTCTCAATATATGTCTACACTCTCAAAGTAAATAATTAGTAGACAGCGCCTCTTTAGCTAGCGGCTTGAATAAATAAATAAGGAAATATCATTCATATAATAAATGAGTATATCTTAATGGATAAGCATAAACATCTTTTTCAATTAGATGAGAAAATAAAGGAGTATTAAGAGCAAAAGATAATGGCTACCGCTTTCGAACACAGTATGTCCATTACAACTCATTATTTGCTGAGGATTTGGGAGATGTCATTGCTTGTTTTATGCATGGCAAACTCCAATAATCTCTGCAGTGAGCTAGATGGCTCAATGATTATCCAACTATAATGAGGCGGATGGCTCAATGATTATCCAACTGTAATGAGGTGGATGACTCGATAATTGTCCAACTAAAATGAGGTGGATGGCTTGATGATATTCACTTCTCAGCTCGCGCTAAGAAAAAATTCCACGTTGCACTGCATCTTTTCTGATGTTGCTTGCACCTGTGGTTTGGTTTGAGAATTCATCCTCTTGGATGCTCTCAAAAAATAATGAAATAAAGTTGTTAGCAGAAACTGTAATTTAAATAGAGAAGTGATATGTTTTACCATATTTGACACATGTTCTTTTCTATAAATGTTCTGACGTCAGCCTCCATCGGTTTTGATGTAGTAGATGATGACTTTATATGATGTGGATGATGATGCTTCATTGATAGATAGATGATGATCCATTGGTAGGATGTTAATGATCCATTGGTAGGATAATGCTGCTAAATGATAGGATGATGATGCCCCATTGGTAGGATGATGTTGATGCTCCATTGATAGGACGATGATTCTTTGTTGATGATCCATTGGTAGGATTATGTTGATGCTCCATTGATAGGACGATGATTCTTCATTGATGATCCATTGGCAGGATGATGTTTATGCTCCATTGATAGGATGATGATGCTTCGTTGATGTTTCATTGGTAGGATGATGTTGATCCATTGGCATAATGATAATATTCCATCGATAATATGACGATGATGTCCTTCTGGGTGGTGGTACTATCTCATTTGATAATACTGTAGAAATGTTCCTTGATGCTGAAAAATGTAATTTGATGTCATTCTAGATGCTTGTACATGTTGAGAGTGACACTTTCACTTGTTCAAATTTGAAGATTTGTAATCATTGTGACACATGCTTCGCTAGGAATTTGAATGAGGTGTTGTTGCTCATATTTTGAACTGCTTCTTTTTCTTCTGAAAAACTTCAATGACTTTCCTGCATCCACAGAAAAGTTGTCAATTTTGGGGAGCTCCTTGCCCTTTTGACTTCTCCATATTCGTTGAATGGAGGAATGTGGTGAACTTGAGGCAATCTTATAGACCTGCATCCACAGAAAAATTGTTAGTTTTTTTTAAAACAAACTGATCTGTATTGACTTCTTCAAATGCTTTCTTCTTGTCTTGCTATCTTCAGTTGATCGCTCTGATCTCTTGCTTCTCGATAGACAAGACAAAATATTTTATGCAAAAATATTTGAAACATGTAGATAAAATCTTTAAGAAAAAGGTTTTAAAAGAGCTGTAATTGAAAAGGGTCACTGCCAAATATCATGTCATGTCAAGTTTGATAAATGCATTTGGGGTTGATGTTTTGAGATCTATCAGAGAGCTTGGTGGAAAGATTTTGAAGACTGTTGAAGTTTGGGCTATTTGTCTCTTGAAATGTCAAAGGTTGTTGAAGTTAACTTCTGATCTTAAAAACAATGTTGGGGATCACTTGAAGTTACTTCTGAACTACTGATCATGATGGTGTTATTTAAAACTATCTTAAATCTCTAATGAAGCAATTATGAAAATTTTTGAGGTCATCCTTAAAAATTTCTGCCCTACTTAGCTGTCTCGGCGAATCTTGAACAGTTGATGAATGGATCATGGAATTTTTGAGATCTTCTCAAAAATTCTGTCCTAGTTGCAATTCAATGTGACTTCTGACTTGACTTGTTGGAGATCTTCTTCTTGAGAATTTTTGAGTCCCTCTCAAAAATTCTATCAGAGTTTCTATTGTAAAGAAAAATAGAAATCTTACAAAAGATATGACCGAACCGTTGTGGAGCCTATGTATCCTGTTGAGGCAAGAATCAGGTGAAACGTAGTTCCCCCTTGAGGATTGACATAAATAAGAAATTGTGTTAAGGAAACGACCGAGGCCGACATAGGCTGCCTACGTATCTCATTCTTGAGAATTCAGGTCGAACATAGTTCAAATACAAAAGAAGTAGATATTAAAAAGGATGAAAGGTGTGACCGCAGCCGACATAGGCCGCCTATGTATCTCATTCTTGAGAATTCAGGTCAAACATAGTTCATTACAAGAGATAATTTTTCTAACTATAGAACTTTATAATGATTACAAACAAACGATGTGATTACAAGGAAAGAAATAAAAGAAACTCTGAATCTTCAAATATCATAGCTCTTGATAACATCTGCGTTGATAGACAGTGTGAGATGAATGTCTTTGTTCAACCACGACATGTGATCTAACAAATGCATTGATGTATTTTCTAAGTAAATTGCTGAGTTCCCTTTTCCAAGCTTCTCTTAGATGGACCCTGATTTTGACTTCTTTGACATAATCATCTAATTATATTGAGTCTCGAAGTGTTTCAAATCTTTGACAAACTGTTCGAATATCATGATCTCCTCGTCCTACTTTTCAAACTCATTTTCATCTACCTCATTTTGTTCATTCAACTTGTGACATGACATGATATTGACAAATTTTAAAATTATTTTTACTGAAACAAAAATAAAAATTGTTAGATAGAAAAAATTAAAGCAAGCAGAATAAATTTCCGCAATAGAAGAGGCTTCAATTGAAAATAAGGAAATACGAACTTTCAGCCCTGACCATGAGCCATTTTGCATTTTTCAAAACATTACAAGGAAAATTAAAACTTAATTAGGTAAATAACATAAAAGGTGGGTTTTGGGCCTCATTCGGACTACCCCCAATTTTAAAAATAGCATAAGATTCATCTTTGTCTATCAAGATAAATGAGGAATCAAGAGTGGGGTGGAAGTCCAATTAAGAACTTGCTCCATTGGCTCGGCATCTCGTATGCTTGGTGTCTCGATCATCTTCTTGGATGCAACATCACCTTCTTCAAAAAGATCCCCAATTCTTTCTCCAAAACTATCATCATTGGCATATTCTTCTACCAAAAAGGACAGGCATAAATGAGGCAAAGACTTTGGTGGAACATGATTAATCCCCTTTTTGTTTTTACCCTCTCTTGACACTAAAGAAAAAGCTTGGTGGGGTGTCATGCTCGTAAAATTGAGTTTCTCACTTATGCTCGGAGAAGCTACAACTTTCTCAAGGTTGTTAGGACTAGCCGAAACTATCGCCTTTACCATGCACCACTCATCCTCCATCTTTATCATATTGATGGTGACGCCTCCATGATTTTGTAGAGGATAACTGTTGAGACTGGGTACAACGATCCTGACCACTTTCTGGTCGATCAAGTTATAGATCATATGCTTCAAATTAATACAGCCTTTAGTATTATGCCCAATACTATTGGAATGATAAGCATACCTTCGATCGGCTCGGTAAAATCTTGAGCTAGTATCGAGTGGCTTGGGCTTGACCAGATGAATAATACATGCCACACTCAATCGCTCAAACAACTTCATCCGGCTTTCAATGAGAGGAGTAAAATTTTGAGTAGGTTTCTTTTCAAGATGTGGACGAAGAGGATCATGTTGGCCTTGTTGAGGCAGAGGTATTTGATGATAGTTTTGGGCTTTTTGATGGAGAGGTGCATGAGACTTTGGGTCAATCATATTAATGGTGAATCCTCCCGGATTCAACAGTGAATCACCATTATCATTTGAAGTGACAACTTGAATGGTGACAATTCTTTGATCAATCAAGTCTTGAATTTTATGTTTCAAGTTGATGGAATCCTCAGTGGTATGTCCAGCACCTCCTGAATGGTAAGCACAATGAAGATCGGGCTTGTAAATTCTTGAATTGACATTGACATTTTTTGGATCAATTTTTCGTATCAGACAAGCCACTTTCAAACTTTTAAAGAGTTGGGTTCAACTTTCAACCAAAGAAGTAAAGACTCGAGAAGGTTTCTTCCAAAACTCCTGACAAGAAAAATTGTAATTATTTCGTGAAGATAGAGGTACATGGCGGTAACTGGGAGGATTTTGGCGAATAGGTGCTGGTGTTTGGAAATTTTGGTATTGTGGAGCTTGGTAGCTATGAGGGGCATTTGGGTAATTTGGCAATGCAACTTGGTAACTTGATTGAACATTTGGGTAATCTCACAATGGAGCTTGGTAATTTGGTTGGATAGGGTAAGGATTTTGTGGAGCTAAAGGGTAGGTTTGGATGGGAAAGGCTTCCGAACATTGAGACTGGCATGCTTCTTTGATTTTTGGCTCCATTCAAATGAGATAGAGGAAACATCTTCCCTTTTCCTTCGTAATGGTCTCGAGGATTCATCTTGGGAAGTCATTCGAATGATTTTTCCGGTCATGAGACCGTCTTAAATAGCTTCACCAATTTTGACTATCTCACTGAAATTTCCTCCTAAAATGAGCAACATCCTATTGTAGTACTTCGACTCTTGATTGTGCACAAAGACTTCAATAATTTCTTTCTCGATCATGGAAGGCCTAACCCTTGCAGCCTCTATTCTCCAACGGTAGGCATACTCTCAATAGCTTTTAATAGAATACTGTTTGATTCTATCCAAAGAGTATCAATCAAGAACGAATTATACATTGTAACAAAAATCTTTGAATGAAATCTTTAGCCAAAGCATTCCAACTTGGCCACTACTTGATTTCTTTAAAAATAAACCATTCCAAATATTCTCCTTCTAGACTTCGACTAAAGAGTCACATTAACAAATCTTCATCTCTCCCTACTCCCACAAGTTGGTCACAATAAGCCCTCAAATGAGTCAAAGGATTTTCAACTCCACCAAAAGTGTTAAATTTTGGTACTTTAAAACCTTCTGGAAGCTCCAAATGTGGATGACGACACAAATCTTCATAATTCAGCCCCATAATGCCTGGGGTGTATTGAAAGTCCTTCATTGCATTAATAACTTCCTCTATGATGCTTTACTCAGCCTTTCCTTTTATGACATTCCACTCCTTTTTCTTCTTCTCATAATGTTCGAGTTCAACATGTGTAGCAGTTGAAGGGTATGATTCTGGGGATATTGGAAGATGAAATTCGGTTTTTAGAGGTATGGGTTGAGTGGTAGGTGGGTTTTGGGCAATTTGAGTAGGAATTTGATGACCGAGAGGAAAATTCTGGAGAATGTTAGTATTTGGATTTTGAGAAGTGGGTAACTTTTGGTGTGAGGAGCTAGCATGATATAGGTTAGGGGTGGTTAAGTCGATGATGGGAGGTTTTGGAATGGTAGCGGTGGTTGAATTTTTTGGAAAATGTTCGAATGTTGGATCCGAAGTAGGAAAATGGAGTGGAGGTCTTTCATTGTCTGGAGTAGGAGTGTTGGCAACAATAGTCAGATTCGTCAAATCTTTGGTCTTATCAATTTCAGCCCTCATTTCAGCAATCTGTTGGAACAATTGTGCAATCAACTTGTTCTGTTCAGCAATGATAGGGTCATTCACAGTAATTTCATTCAAATCAGTATTCTCAACATTTTCAACCATTTTTTCTTTGCCTTTTGACAAACATTGGTCGGAGAAGGAATATTTGGGGTCTTTGGACCTTGTGAAGTATGGATGTTCAGCCATTTTCTCAACACAGATCAGTTTTGAGTACCTGACAAAGAAAAACACCTCAAAGGTAAATGTGTTAGTCTACGTAGATGATAAATAATACAAAATATCACACAAATGATGACAAACAGGTAAGAGTTGCTCCACTTGAAAATAAACTAGCCCACATATATAATGAAATAACTAAATAGACATGAATTTGTCTATTTGATTTTGAGCTTAATGAATCAGAAATGTCGACTTGAGTCAAGACAAAGTCGATTGTATCTTTCATTGACATACTTCTGATTTTTGATTGAGATGTAACTCTGATTTCTTTGTAAGAGTTGGAAAAGATAGAATTTCTCAAAAATGGGGACCGAGCCTTGAAAAGCTATCTACGTATCTCATAAGGGAGATTCAGGTCCTACGTAGTTCGACCAACTTGAATCTCTTTTCGATTTTGAGATATTGGTTAAGCTTTTTTTTTTCTGCAATGAGAAAGTAAATTTTGAAAAAATAAGTTCGAATTTTGTTGGGAAACTAAAGATTCAAAGATTATTTGGACGCACTTTTGATAGTGACTTGATATTTGTGCTTAGGGGTCCTAAAAACAATTTGAAGAGGAGTGATCTAGAATATCTCCAAATAAAGCAACATAATCAAACAAGCAGTTATAACACAAACAATTATTGCGTGTTCTAAACATATATGTGACCCTTTTGTGCCAAGGGTAGGCCTAACGATTTGAAGGATGTATAGCGTCATTTGAAACATTCCATTGCCCCCCAAAACCCAAATTTATACAAGTTTTATGAATAAACTAAATGGAGATACATAATAGGGGAAATGGGATACAAAATAATCAGTCCCGCGTAGGGGTACAATCCTAAACTAAGTTTCCATGAAAGGTCCTTCGTTCTTGAGCTTCTTGCCATCTCTGAATGCCAATGTCTTTAGATGCAATGGTAACTTGATCCTTCTTCGACTCGAACAAACTATTAAACTGCTAACCCTAAGGAACAATGGTTTACTAAACAACATATACATCCTTCAAATTTAAATACATATGTATGACTGCCTTTTTATTGACCAATGAGCCAAACAGACACAAAGTGGGCTTCTAATGGACCCAACACGCCTTGGGTGTTGGGTCAACTTAGTTCAAATGTGCTAAATTTGGGATTTGTTTTCGCTATACACTAGTTGACTAAGAGTGGCTTTTAGAAGACCTGGAACCCAAGCGACCAACTTAGGCTGGAACTCACGACAACCATTAGATGCATGATGAGCCAATAAATTGTCAATCATTCCGGAAAAGGGTTGAGTATAAAAAAGTCCGGCTGTGGTTTTGCAAAATCGTTCTTTAATATACTATACATACATATTGGAAAATGCCATGAATGCAATGACAATTTATAGCAATTTAACAAGTAAAGCATATAAATAATTCAATAATTAATAACAATTAGTCAAACAGTCGAATCTTATAGTTAGAACTTAATTAAGTTGCCATGAGTCACCATTCTGCTTTTTTAAAATAAAAATAAAAATGACTTATTTTCGAAAAATCGACTAAACTTATCACTTGAAGAGAAATCGATTTTCCAAATAGAGTCGCCACTTAATTTTTTTTAAAGAAATTAAGAAAACTTATTAAAAAAATTCAAAAGATTTAAACAAAATAAAATCTTTTGAAATTTAGAGGGGTTTGGGGTTCAATTTACATTCCGAGAAGGTGTTAGGCCCTTGGAATGTCCGCTAACTTGCGATTGACCAACAATTTGACTAACTTGAAAAATATTAACTACGTAAGAAAACTCATTTTTTTATTTTTGAAGGGGAATAACTAAAGGGAAACTTTCAAAGGGGAATAATTTATATGTTGCAAGACAACTAATAAAAATAAAGCTAAGTATAAAATATAAATATTTTAATTTGAATATAAAAGGAGAAATGACTATCTTTGGGAATTAATTAAGTCAAAACCAAAATCAAGATAAAGTTAAACAAATATAATAACAAATGCAAAGTAAAGGAGAGAGTAAAATTTGGGCTTTTGCCTATGTTCAGGTTGTTAGGCTAATAGGCCCACTCTTCCACCTGTCCTAATTCTAATAAGGCTGCATCATTTGGGCCTTTTCAGCCCACTTTTATTCTGAAAATTTGTCCATTTTAGTCCTCTTTTGGACTGCTGTTGCACCTGGGCCTTTTTAGCCTATTTTCGCCCTAGTATCACTGTGTATACACAATATATACAAGCGTATATTGGCATGTATATTAGTCTTTTTCTGCATTTTTGGCTTCCGTTTTCCCTATGATTTAGCTCCCATTATTTTGTGTTAGCTTCGAAGCTCAAACAATGACAGGGCCGACTCGATAAAGAGATATGACTTTCCATGGCTCATCTTGAAAATGCAAAGAGGAAGTCTCAAGGACCTCGGGAAGGCTGCCCCACAAACAACAAAATAGAAGAGAAAATTGATTAGGGAGGCTTCTAAAATCATATAGAATTTAAATACATTTAACAAGCACTTCTTGGCTGAATTAAAACACGAAATAAAAGGAATCTAAACAGTGAAACATTAACTACAACTAATGAAAAATGAGAGTATTTAGGAAACATGCAAGAGTAATACCAAACAAATAAAATAACCCACCATGACAAGGATTTTTTTTTTCCAGCAAGTTGCAGGAAACACACATAACATAACTATTTCATGTAAATAGTAAGCTCAAATTAGCATGATTCCCTAAACAATTACAACAAGTAATGAATATTCATGATAGTGGGATGATATTATTAAGAAATTGAGTGCTTAAGTCAAGTACTCATGGGAACATGAGTGAAACATGAAGCCTCAAGGAGAAGAGAAACAAGCACAAAAATCCATACAACCCAAGCAATCAATAAATAGATATGTCAATTTTTTTGACCAACTTTGAGATGCAAGCACAAAGAATTCTAAATGATCACACACAAAGGGGACATGGCTTCCAGATTTGGCATCAAAATCACATTGCCAAAATTTCATCTAAGCTATGTAAGAAATATGTGACAAATGAAGTTACAATAGTACTATACATAAAACTAAAGAAAGAAAGATTGCTCAACTCTACCAAGACCAAATTGTAGCAACAATAACTCAAGAGCAAGGTAAGATTTAATTAAATAAGGAGACATTGTTGAATCAAGGCTACAATAGGTATAACTGTGGTAGAACAAATATTCCAAAGGCTATACCAAGACAACAATTAATAACTTCTAAACATGAATAGGAAGCTAATAGTAGCATCTTAACCAAAGGATGAGGAAGTTAATATTTTCATGACTCAAGCTAGTAAGAACTCAACTCTTTTAAAGCAGAAAAAACAAGAATCGAAGCCTAATCACAGCAATAGTCGGCCAGCTTGAATAGTAAATAGCAACAAAGATGTTAAATCCTAACACAAAATTTAACTATGTAGCTAAGTCACAACACAAAAAGAAAATGCAAACAAAATCACAAACAAACACATATTTAATGCATACTAATGGAATGAAAGATAATAATAGGAAAAGAGATTACCTTATTCAGTGTAGCGAACCGGAAACAACCGAGCTCGAGGATGATTCCAACCACCTCATGGAGCTTTTGATGAATTTCGAAGAACAATGAATGAACGAGAAGGAAACCAAAATATGGACTCAAGACCCTCTGACTCAAACATTAAGAGCACTGGTTCTTCCACTATCTTTTCGCTCTCTATTCACCTCAATATCGGCTTCTATCAAGTGTGCCTTTCAGTGTCACTCTATATTTTGTGTCTATTTTATTTCTATCATCTCTGTATTCTTTTTCAAAGCTCCCCTCAAATAGTGAAAGAAGAGGAGTATATAAGAGAGAATAGAGGGGATGAATTGGGGGGAAAACGGGTAGATTTTAGGGTGAAAGTTAAAACTCAAAATTCAAATTCTTTGGAGGATAAGGTTGCCAACTTCAATTTCATACCCATTTTCAACGGATTGAGAACGAGAGCCGCTTGATTCTCGAGCAAGGACGAGTGAGATGCGGAGATCTCTCCACCTGTCTATTCGAGAATATTCTTGTATGAGAGGATAAGGGAGAGGGACGCTGGCTGCACGAGATGGGTCGGGTTCGCATACTGTTGAAATTTTGGGTTTCGTTCTGTTCGGGTCGCAATGAGTAAGAAGGAGAACGACATACAGGGGTCGATTTATGTATTGTACGCTACTATATGTATTTGTGGGTCTTTTGAATTGGGTTGCTGATAGGAATGGATTTGGGCTGGGATTTATGCTGAAGGATTGGGAATTAGGTAATTGGGCTAGCTGGAAAGAAAATAAAGGCCCAAAATTTGGTCTTTCTGGTGGGTTGAAAATAAAGTGAGGAAAATGGCTACAATTGCAATTGAGAATTTGACCCATTGGATTGCAATTATAGCCATTGAATTAAGGACTTAGCCAAATTGAGTTAATTAGTAAATTCGACTAATAATTAAATAAGATGAATTAATATAATTAATTAACAAGCTTCTTAATCTGAACAAAATAAAATAATTAACTTGATTATAAACTAATTAACCTAAAACACAGACTATAGAATAATTAAACTAATTAACTAAATATTTAATTAAAAAAATCTTTTTGAGACGTTTTTCAAATATTTATAAAATAAACTGATTATATAAAAACACATTTATTATTTAAAAATTATAAAAATGACTAAAAATTACTTTAAAATAGCCTGAAAAGCATTTTCAATTCTTTATAAAACTAATTATTTCAAATTGTTTGAAATTGAAGCAGCTCGGTGATTAAACTATAATGTGGAGGTCCAAAATTGGGTGTCAACAGACCTTATGAAATTATGTTTTGAATATGTTTTCGCTGTGAGTCGAGGTTCCTCCTTGGTTATATGTATTTTAATAATGTGCAATATTGTTTGGGTTGTTAGTTTCTCTTCTACTCTTCATGCAAGTTTGAGTTACATTCGAAGATGAATGTTCCTAAAGGGGAGATATTGCAACACCTCATATTCAAGAAAGCCTTGTAAGGGGTCAAGTGGGCAAGACACAAGCCCACAAGTTGAAAATGGACCCCTGTACTGAGCCCTAGATGAGCCGTGAAAGGGACCACCATCCGTTAATATACTCGTGGTAGGTTTCCAAAACCTGCTTGGGCAGGCTCCACCTTGACAGACACCCAAACGACTCATGGTGATTATAACGGGTCGTCAAAGGGTTTGTCAAGTGTGTCAATTAGAAGGGGTTATTCCCTAGTCACTGGTGAAGGACCACGGGCATCTAAATGACTTGTGAAGTCCCATATGGACCGTGAAGGGGGTTTATAAGACTTAGATTTTAAGGTCAACTTCAAATGATCATATATTTTAGCACAACCCATGACTTATAAAATTGATGATCTCTGAGTCCTCTTTCTAATGCCACCTAATTTGCCAAATTCTAAGTAGGGAGTAAAAAGTTATGCCCGAAATAGTGAAGCCCTGTCGGGTAGGGTTTCTTCAAGACCCGTTAGACTGGCCGTGGTACTCTAAATGACTTGTTTTGGCTTCCCACTAAGAAAATTTGGCAATTTTAAGTTGGGGAGGGGGGGTTATTAGATCTTTTCCCTATTGTTTTAACTCAATACTACGTCATTTTGCCTTCTACCCAAAGCCCTAATGTAATATCCCACATCTAAAAAAAGGGTAATGAACCAAAAATTCAGAACTTATAGGTGCCATCCACGAGGACCACAGACGGTCCGTAGGTGGAACCACGGACCGTAGGTGGGGTCCATAGATTGGCCACTCAGGAACTTGTCCAGGCCATGGACTACGGAGGGACCTACAGACCGTAGGTGGGTCTCGGGTCTGTTGTCCAATGGCCTTAGGTTTAGAAAAAAGTCTCTGAACTTAGTGAGGACGTGCATGACGGACCGTAGGTCCAACCACGATCCGTCGGTGGGGTCTCGTGGGTCAGCAACTGCCAGCTATTTTAAGGGGTAGTTGAGTCTTTTCCTAATTAATTAATCCCAATACTATGTCATTTTTCCTACATTTAGAACCCCTATATAAGACTTTTTACCCCCAAATTCAACCCATTTAATCATTCTTCAAAATTCCCCAAAAGAAATCAAATCTCCTCCCAAATATTCTCTCTCTAGAACTTGAACAAGAAAAATAAGATTCAACCTAGGGTTTCAAGCTAAGGGTCTAATTTCTCCGTTAAAGGCTAGCATTTGGATTCAAGGTGTGGTTGTTTGATCCATGAATCCCTCTTATTCATGGAGTCCCCAAATTCCTTTTTTTTAAAAGGTAGAATTCCCCAATTAGCTAGGGTTTTTTTCAATTAACACGGGTTCTCTTCTTTATTAATTTAATTGATTGGTTATGATCTTCTAAGCATGAATTGATAAATTTCTATGGTTTTATGATGTTTTTCCCTATGAACCCATGTGATCCCAATGTTTTTAAGTTATGAACTATATGTTGTGGAATTTTGATCTTAAAGGAAGAGTTTTATCAAAGTAAGCATGTAATGAGAGAATTGCATGAATTTATGATGAAATCCATATCTAACCCTTTTTTTCTAAATGTTTATGATTGAAAGAAGGTTCTTGGCCTTGAAAGGTGATTATGGAATTATGCATGTTTTCATGAAAACTATGTAAATGTTTTAAGGGCTCTTTGAGAGTGAAGTGTCGATGTTGTTGAACGTTATTCTCATAAACACTTGCAACCATGATGTGAAAGGTTCTCTCACATTGAAATGATTCTTAGGTTGAAAGGCTTTCTCACCTAATTGAATCAATAAATAAGAGTTATCCTAATGAACTAGCTTGGATTGGCAAGATGACATGCCTTTTCATGGATAATGAGAATAAGTAAGAAAATACTATTCGGAGGGAGTTATGGTTAGCAACGAGTGGATATTGAAATTGAGATGGAAGCTCTCTCATTAGTAGAGGTCGGGTTTCTAGAAGAAGTCTCATGAGAAGGAAGCTCTCCCACTAGTAGAGGCCGGGTTTCTAGTAACAATCTCCTTATCCCATAAACTATATGCGCTCATAGGATGATTAGCTAGTGGATCCACTTAAGCTAGAAGTTCATGGTTCTACCTTAGGAAAGTAGAACAACCCTTTTCAGTGTGGGAGACACCGGGGGAACATGTTATAGCTCACATAGTCTCTTTGTTGGTTAAGGCTAATTTTCCCACAAACTAAAACTGAACTTAGGTTACTCAAGAAGTATCTCATATGTATCCAAAGTTTTAATGATGATTTAGCTTTCATTGACCATGATGTTATGACTTATGTTTTCTAACCCTCTTATATCATGTTTGAATTGGTCAATTGCATATCATGAAATGAAATGTCCCTTCTTAGCACTTTTTAATGTTTTTATGTATAGCTATCATACTTAACGCATTTTTGTACCAACTCATACACTGTCCAACAATTTCCCCAAATATAGGGTCCGACAGATAGGTTTCCCATTTTAGTGGCTAGAGCTTGGACTTTGATTCTTTCCCGAGCTTGGTGAGTCCTCTTAGTTCGAGGACGAACTTCATTATTTTAGTTTCGTTCTTGTATTTCTTTTTTAGGCATGATGTATGGTCTAGTCCCACTTTCATTCAATTATAATAGATGGTTATGATGAGACATGAGTATAAACTTTCGCTTTTCTATAAAACTGTTTTGGACTTAAAATATTGTTTTACTCTTTATTGTTCTATTTCTTATTTTGTAAAAGCTAAGTGGATTGTATTATGTCCTTCGGGGTTCTATACGCCGTGTTACATCTAGGGGGTACCCTTGGGTTGGGACACCTATATAATGATTTTAAACCCCCAAATCAGCCAAACTCAATTAATTCTCTTAAATTTTCAAAAGTCGATCAAGCTCCCCCTCTCAAATATTTCTCTCTCTAAAGGAAGAAGAAGAATTCAAGTTAGGGTTTCAAGATCAAGCCTCCAATTAACCAAATTGCTTAAGGGATTTGAACTCCAAGGTATGATAGTCTTCATCTATGGAGCTCTTTCCTCTATGTAGTTTCTAAATTCTTCGATTTTGAAGTTATAAATCTCCAATTGAAGTTAGGGTTTTCTTCCATGTCATTTGTTCCTTTCAATATTGATCCAGTGGATTGTTTTATGACTTTTTATGCATGAATTGAATTAATTGTTTCTATTTAAGATGAATTTCCATGCACCCATGCAATCAATGTTTTCTAAGATATTAAGATATAATGTTTGTCTTACACCATGAAAGATGAATTTATGAAGATAAGCATGCCCTTTTGATGAGATTGATGTAAATGAAGTTGAGGATGCATTGACTTTTAAACCATGATAAAGCTTATGAATTATTGAAAATAATGCATGTTTATGAAAGTATGCTTATGACTCAAGTTAGTTTATAGATTAAGATATTTATATGTTCTATGAATCTTGACCACATGACATGAATGACATCTAGACTTGCCTTTAATGTTTTTCGGGATATTTTCATCAATTAGGTCTTGATTAGTATGGTATCTGGATAAGCCATTAATGATTATAGATCACGATTTCCAAACTAATTCCATTATTAGTAGGGAATTTCTAGCATGAAGTGAATGTCTATTGGTCTTAAAAGTTATTGTCAGAAGATCATGGATTGTGAAAGGTTTTCTCACCCATGGTCTAAGGAGCTATCCTATGATAAGACAAGCGATGAATACCCATGTCTCTTAATGATAAGGAAAGTTAAGATATATAACTATAACATGGGATTTATGCTTAGCACTGATCTGACAAGTGGTGACCACCCATGTCCTATAACTATGTGCCACCATAGGATAATTGTCTTAAAGAGATGATAATTGTCTTAGATAGACATTAGCTAGTGGATCTATGTGAGATAGAAGTTTATGGTTCTACGTTTACATGTAGGACACTCTCTTTTCGGTGTGGGAGCATTATACCATTTTCCATGTTATAGCTCACATGATCTCTATGTCAGTTAAGTATACTTTCCACAATAATAATAAAGCGAGGTTACTTCAAAAGTATCTCATATGTGTTAAAAGTCGATTTTACTTGCATTGAAAATGATTACGATTTATGTTGTCTAACCTCTTATCTTCTTTTGACTTGATCTTTGCATATCACGAAAAGTCCTTTTAGCATGATTTCATAATTTTAATGCATTGCTATCATACTTGGTACATTTTGTACTAACACATACTCTTGCACATTGTTTCATTAATGTAGGGTCCGTCACTCATATTTAACATCTTCGTGGCTAGGTATCACTTAGTAGATATTGAAGATGGGTGAATCCTTATGTTTCGATGACTGAACCTTTTATTTGTTATTGTCTTTATATTTTTATGTGATGTACAGGTTACGTCTCGATCACTCTTGATGTAATAGATGGATTTTGAGACTATGTAGACTTACGCCGTTTTGAAAAACTCTTTTATGATATAAACTATATTTTTAGACTCGTTAATTCTATTATCTTGTTTATGTATGCTAAGTGGCTTGTGTAGGGCCTTTTGGGGTGTTATACGTCATGTCACGCCTAGGGGAACTTTTGGTTGTGACTCTCTAATTCGTTGGTTTGAGTGGACATAGCCTAGACTGATGGAATGCATTTGATCTAGGAGGTTTTGGACCAGTTGAGGATGATTTTGGATAGGCTCCTGACACCTTAGAGTAGGCACAAGAGTTATGCTAATCATAGGTTCCGACCTTTGATGTTCTTAGTTGGTAATAGATTCTTTCTCCATGTGTCACCCATGAAGGGTGTGTTGAGATTTGGGAGGCGGGGAAAGCCTAGCCCTAGGTATATCGAGCCTTTTGAGAACCTTAGGCAGTTGGTAAAGTTGCATACGAGTTGGCTCTACCTACGGTATTCTCAACTATCCACCCACTTTTTCTTGTTTTGATGCTCTACCAGTGTGTTCTTAATAAGTCTCTTGTGCTTCAATATGATGGAGTAGAGTTGGATGACTATTTGACCTTCTTGGAGGAATAGTTAGGGATATGTAGAGGTTGCGTTCAAGATCCCTTCATTTGGTTAAGATCCATTGGACGCATTATTCCATTGAAGAGTCTACCTAGAACATCGAACATGATATTCAGGAGCAGTTTCTTGGCTTGTTTGAGCCTTCAGATACTTCTTGAATCTTACTTTCATATATGAAAGTCATTTTTAGTAGTGGATGTTGTATTGAATCCTTTTTGTATTTATGCCACATGTTCAACATTTAAGTATTCTTATAACAACCCCAATTACTTGTTGGAACTGAAAGTTTGGTCACCTAGTCATTCGTTTGATTTATATGTAAGTTTTAGTATCTTGGAGATTTTGAACGTTTAATGGTGTGTTTTGATCAAAACTTCAAGAAGACGACCTTAGAATCCAATTATGACAATTTCATTAGCTTTGTAAGGGTCAATTTTAGGCTAGTTAGCATGGTCGACATGACTTACACATTAAGGCCTAAGTTTGACTTTAGTTAACATTCTGAGTAGATGAACACAGACGAGAATTATGTCATCTTAGTTAGCCCCTAAATGTTCAGTTTGTTCATAAATGACCCTTTGTTTTGATCTCGAGGCCTCCGGTTAATTTCAAGCCCCCTTGTAGATTTGGCTTAAAAATTTTGTTTGGTATGAGACCCATATTGTGTCAAGACAATCTCGTATGGAACTTTTGACCACTCCATTGAGTCCAAAATGTCATTTTAATTGGTGTGCATATCTCGTCTGTGTGTACATGGTTATGAACCATGCTAGCCGAGCACCTTAAGCCTTTTGAGTGGACTAGTTGGTTGAGCGGCCTAGATTTATTATCACTCTTGCTAGATGTGCAGGAGCCCGACTTTAGTTTCGTGGTACCCATATTTCGGTAGACTCTACATTTTTTCGTGATGTAGGTCCAAGTACCAGCTACTAGTGGTAATCGTTTGTGTTATCTTTTGCCGTATTTGGGTATCAGAGACGAGGGTGAGCACTTCACGTCTTGGATCACTCTGTCTCATTTTGAATATATGCGAAGTTAGTATTTTTCCTTTGAGATGGCTTGTTGTGTTCTACTTTTGGGACTTGTATTTTTTTATTAGATAACTATATACTCATGATTTCCGTATGTGTATATATATATATATATATATATATATATATATATATATCGGGTTGTTTCTGTTTATGTCTCATTCTTATTGCTTGTGTTATTTCTGTTTAGTTCTGCCCTTATATTCATTACTTGATGTTTTGGGTATGGGTAGAATTATCTACTAGAGGGTTAAAGCAGATGCCACCATGACTCGGTAAATCGGGTCGAGACAAGTAATACCCATATAGTTGTTGTCTCTTTATTATCAAATTGAGTAGAAATTCATAACATTTTAATTATTGTTATATTATCTGAATAATTTTGCATATTTAACATTTTTAATATTATGAACAAATAAATAAAAATCACATTAAAATATTAACCTACATGGTTGTGTTTCTTTAGAGAAAACATTTAATCGAATATATATTAGTCTAGAATATCGTATTTGTAATCTCTACCTAAACTCCCTTCATTTTTGTGAGGGTTCGATTCCCCATGTTATAATCCCCTTCCCCACCCCAATTTTTTAATTGTTTTCTTAAAAGTAATATGTTTTTTTTCCTTTGATGCTAATGTAATATCTATATATAAATATATTAATCAATAGAAGTTGTGAAATATCTATAAAACATATTATCTGATAAATAACTATGAACATAAAATTATTGTAACATCTAGGAATCTAGTAGGCTAAACTAGGGTTAAGTGAGAGGGCAAGAGCCAAGAAGGGAGGAAGCTTGGGCAGCTTTCACCAAGCACTGCCTCACCTCACACGACCACCATGACGGTTCGTGGTGAGGACCACGAGTCGTGGTGAGGTTCGTGGATGGGTGTCGCAAAGAGCTAGATTCTGTTGCCCAAACAAGGACCCTCCCTACGAGCCACTTGATGGCTCGTGAAGGAAACCACAGTCGTGGGAGGGGTCGTGGTCCTAAAATAGTTATAGGGGGAGGAAGGGGTGGCACCCTAGCCACTGGTCCAAAGACCACGGAGAGCACCATAGCTCATGGTAGGGACCACGACTCGTGGATCCTTACATGGTCAAGTGGAAGTGTACTGTAAGTGAAGGGTTTGATTGTTCTTTTCCGGTTTTAATTAGATCAAAGCCATTTTGTCTTTCCTAAGTCTAGGACCCCTAGATAAGTCATTTTCACCCCCAAAACTTTCCTATTCAAGCCATTATTTCCAAAACTCAAAAGAAATCCTCAAAAGTTCTTTCTTTCAAATAATTCTCTCTCTAGAAACTTGAAGAAAAAGAAGAAGAAGGAGGAGATTCAAGCTACAGTTAGAGAGAACGCTTCCATACTTTAATTTGTTTGGGCTTTTATAGTAAGGTATGACAGTTTTCATCCATGGATTCCTTTCATCTATGGAGTTCTCAAATTCTCCAATTTCAAAAGGTAGAAATTCCCAATTTGATATGGTTTTCTTCAATTGTCATGGGTTCTCTTCAATGTTGATTTAAATGATTGAATTATGTTCTATTAAGAATTAATTGATGAATTACTATGATTTTTATAATTATTTCCCCATGAACCCATGTAAACCCCCATGTTTTCAAGTTATGAATCATGTGATGTGGGATTTTGAATGTAAAAGGAGAGTTTTATGAATTTAAGCATGTATTGCTAGTTCTACATGAAGTTATGATGAAATCGATATCTAACCTTTGTTTTTCAAGTAATGATGATTGAAAGTGGGTTTTGAACCTCAAGAGGTAATTATGGACTTATGCACGTTCTTATGAAATCTATGCAATTGTTTCAAGGGTGCTTTGAGAGTAAAGTACCAATGATGATGTTGTTGTTGTGTTGTTGAAAGGATATTCTCGTAAATGCTTATTAGCATAATGTGAAAGGTATTCCCACGTAATAAGGGTTCTTAGGTTGAAAGGTTTTCTTACCTAATTGAATCAAAGGCAAAAAATCTATTATGAATAGATCATAGATGGTGAAAGATTTTCTCATGCATGGTCTAAGAAGCTATTCCATGATAAGATAAGTCAAGACTTAATAACTATTCCATGGGATTTATACTTAGCACCGAGTGGATATTGAGGTGATATGGAAGCTCTCCTATAGTAGAGGTCGGGTTTTTAGAAGTAATCTCTTGAGATGGAAGTTCTCTCGAGTAGAAACCGGGTTTCTAGTAGCAATCTCCTTATTCCTTTACTATGTGCCCCCATAGGTTGAATAGCTAGTGGATCCACTTAATCTAGAAGTTCATGGTTCTACTTGGGCAAGTAGGACAACGCTTTCAGTATGGAAGACACCAGGAATCATGTTATAGCTCACACGATCTCTATATCGGTTAAGGCTAATTCGTCGCATTAATAATGAACTAATATTACTTCAAGAAGTATCACATATGAGTTCAAAGGTTTTAAAGAAGATGATAGCTTGCATTGGCCATGCTTTATGAAGAGTGTTTTCTAACTTCTTTTATATCATGTTTATCTTGGTCAATTGCATGTCATGGAATGGAATGTCCCTTTTAGCATGTTTTAAATGTTTGTGCATAGCTATCATACTTGGTACAATTTTTTGTACAAATGCATACTCTTGCCTACATTTTCCCCAAATGTAGGGTCTGACAATCAGGGTCATCAGTTTCATGGTTAAGTGTTGAAATTTCTAGATTTTTGAGCTTTGATGAGTCCTCATGCTTTGAGGACCGAGTTTTATTGTATTCATTTTCTTTCATGTATTTCTCTTTCATATATGATGTATGGTCTAGGCCCAATTTCATTCTAATGTATTAGATGGCTATGATGAGACAAGATATCTAAACATCCACTTTTCTTTTATAAAATGTTTGGACTTTGAAATGTTGTTTTACTCTTATTGTTCTATATCTTATGTAATTACAGCTAAGTGGCCTGTATGGAGTCCTTTGGGGTTCTATAATCTATGTTACACCTAGGGTGTACCCCGGGGTCGTGACAAACTTGGTAATCAGAGCACAAGGTTTAGAATGGTCCTATGATATCTAATAAGCCATGTCTAGTAGAGTCTTGCTCACGAGTGTAAAGCACGCCACATTTATGAATGAGAAGCTACAAGATGATTAAGAAACTCCACTTCTTTCATTACTCTTAAGTCATGCCATAGAGTTTAAATCTATAAGGTCTTTCTCCTAATCCTTATCCGATGGTCTACACGATATGACTACTCGAAGGGCTCATTCTAGAAGGAATGAGGGAGACAATGTGGACGAAGGAGCTCCTCCTCAAGCTCCGATAAACCCTTTGGTTGAAAATGTAAAAAATGCAGAATTTAGGTCGGCTTTTCAAGTGTTGGCTCAAGCCATGACAACCTAAGCCAATAGAGAGGTGGTAGTCCCCGTGAACCCAAATGTAGGTACGACAGCATCAAGAGTGAGGTACTTTACTAGGACGAATTCTCCAGAATTTTATGGCTCCAAGGTTGACGAAGATCCTCAAGAGTTTATCTATGAGGTCTATGAGGTACTTGCTATCATGGGAGTGACATTGGTAGAGAAGGCGAAATTGGTCACTTATCAACTCATAGGTGTTGCTGAGATTTGGTTCAACCAATGAAAAGAAGCAAGACCGGTAGAAGCGGGTCCCAGAGAGTGAGAAAGGTTTAAATCTTCTTTTCTTGATAGGTTCTTTCCTCTTTAGATGAGGGAAGAAAAGGTGCTTGAGTTAATTAACCTTCGTCAATGAAGTATGAGTATGAGGGAGTATGCTCTAAAGTTCACTCAATTGTCTAAGTATGCTCCAAAAATGGTTGCGGATTCAAGGGCTAGGATGAGTAAGTTCATTTCGGGTATATCTGAAATGGTGGTTAAGGAATGTCGTACTGCCATGCTTATTGATGACACGAAAATCTCTCCTCTTATGTTCCATGCTCAACAAATTGATGAGGAGAAACTTAAGGAAAATTTTAGGGAGGTAAAAAGATCTAAGATCGGTGATGGAAACTTTTCTCATGCAAGGTTCGATGGATAAGGTTGCTCTAAATTTTGACAAAGGTTCCTCCAATGCTCCTCCTAAGTTGATCAAAGATAGGGTGCCTAACACTAAGCCTCAAGGAGGTAATGGTAGTGGATCTTCATTGCCTAGGTCTACTTGTACTAAATATGGAAGGAAGCATGAGGGTAAGTGCCTAGCTGGCACAAATGGTTGTTTTGGTTGTGGTAAGAGTGGTCACAAAACGAGGGATTGCCCAATGCTCACAGCTAAGGGGAGATAGGAAAAGCAAGCTCCTTCGATGCTACCTTGTCTTTTGTGACATCATGTGTTGCTATGAGGTTTGATGTTCTTTTGAATGTGTTGTTAGAACCTTTTTCTGTCTCTACCCCTGGTTGTGATTCTGTTGTGGCTAGGAGGGTCTATAGAAATTGTCTCGTCTCCTTCTCCCATAGAGTTACTCTTGTTGACTTGGTAGAGCTTGATATGTTATATTTTGATGTTATTCTTGGTATGGATTGGCTGCACCCTATTTATGCTTCTATAGATTGTAGGACTAGTGTAGACAAATTTGAGTTCTCAAATGAGCCTATCCTAGAGTGGAAAGGGGGAAATTCTATGCCTAGAGGTCAATTTGTCTCTTTTCTTAAAGCTAGAAAGATGATACCTAAGGGTTGCATTTACCATCTAGTTAGGGTGAGGGAAGTAGATCCCGAAACCCCAACTCTTGAGTCGGTCCCCATTGTTAATGAGCTTACGAAAGTGTTTTCTAATGATTTACTCGATATTTCTCCTGAGTGGGAAATAGGCTTCGGTATCGACCTTCTCCTAGATATGCAACCTATTTCTATTCCTTCTTACTACATGGCCCTGGCAGAACATATGGAGTTGAAATAACAATTGAAAGATTTGTTGGATAAGGGTTTCATCTGACTTAGTATCTCCCCATGGGGTGCTCCAGTTTTTTTTGGTAGAAAGAAGGATGGTTCTCTTCGTATGTGTTTTGACCATAGTCGGTTGATTAAGGTGACCATTAAGAATAAGTATCCTCTTCCAAGGATAGATAATCTATTTGACCAACTTCAAGGAGCGGGTTATTTCTGTAAGATTGACCTTCATATGGGTTATCACCAATTAAGGGTGAAAGAAGATGATAGTCCGAAGATGGCTTTTCGAACTTGACATAGTCATTATAAGTTTTTGGTAATATCGTTTGGGTTGACTAATGCTCCGACAACGTTCATGGATTTGATGAATATGGTTTTTAGACAATATCTTGATATGTTTGTGATTGTGTTCATTGACGATATTTTGATCTATTCAAGAAGTTAAGATGAACATATGGCTCACTTGAGGATTGTGTGGAAAATTCTTAAGGACCAACAACTCTTCGCAAAGTTTAGCAAATGTGAATTTTGGTTAAGGTACGTAGCTTTGCTTAGCCATATTATTTCAAGTAAGGGTATTGAGGTAGATCCTAAGAAGACGGATGCAGTCAAGAGTTGGCCTAGACTTCTAACCCCTTCAGATATTAGAAGCTTTTTGGTTTGGCCAGTTACTATTGAAGGTTTGTTGAGGGGTTTTCTTCCATTACTTCTCCGTTGACAGCTTTGCTCTAATGAAGACTAATTTTATATTGTCCGAAGCTTGTGAGAACTGTTTTCAAGAGTTAAAGGATAGACTTACTTCCGCTCTGATGTTTACTTTATCGGAAGGCACGTATGGTTTTATGGTGTATTGTGATTCCTCTAGAATTGGGTTGGGATGTGTGCTAATGTAAAATGGTAAAGTTATTGCCTATGCTTCAAGGCAACTTAAGATACATGAGTAGAATTATCCTACCCATGAACTTGAATTAGCGGTGGTTGTGTTTGCCTTAAACATATGGAGGCATGATTTGTATAAGGTTCATGTTGATGTTTTCACCGATCACAAGAGTTTGCAATATGTGTTAAATCAAAAGGATTTGAATCTTCACCAAAGAAGGTGGCTTGAGTTAGTGAAATATTATGATATGAGTGTTCTTTATCACCTCAGTAAAGCTAATGTGGTAGCAGATGCTCTTAGTCGATTGTTCATGGGTAATGGTGCTCATATTTAGGAAGAAAAGAAAAAGCTGGTTTGAGATGTTCATAGATTGGCCCAATTAGGTGTTCAATTAGTGGATGCCACCAAGGGTGGTGTTATGGTTCATAATGGTTTCGAATCGTCTTTTGTAGCGGATGTGAAAGCCAAGCAAGGTCTTCATCCAATTTTTGTGAAGTTTAAAGAAGCGGTGCTAAATAATCCATTGAGGATTTCTCCTAAGGGGGATATGGGGTGCTTAGATATCAAGGTCGTTTATGTGTTCTGAATGTGGATGACTTAAGGGAACAAATCTTGACAGAAGCCCATAGTTCTCAGTATTTCATTCACCCAGAAGCCACCAAGATGTACCGTGATTTGCGGGAGGTCTATTGGTGGAATGTGATGAAGAAAGAATATTACGAAATTTGGCTAAGTGTCCAAATTTCCTACAAGTGAAGGTTTCACACAGAAATAGGGAGGTTTATCTCAAAACATTAGTATTCCTACTTGGAAGTGGGAGGACTTGAATATGGACTTTATAGTTGGTTTAACTCGCACCCGGTGACAACATGATTCGATTTGGGTGATAGTGGATTGGATAATAAAATTGGCTCATTTCCTCCCCATTAAGGTTTCTTATTTGGTGGAGGACTATGAAAAGACGTACTTGAGATAAATGGTAAAGTTACATGGAGTGCCTTTGTCCATTATTTCCAATCATCGTTGCCAACTCACTTCTCAGTTTTGGAAGCCATTCCAAAAAGGTCTTGGTGCTAAACTTAAGCTTAGCACAACTTTTCATCCCCAAACCGATGGGCAAGTGGAGCGTACTATCCAAACTTTGGAAGATATATTGAGAGCTTGCGTGATTAATTTTAAGGGTAATTAGGATGACCATTTGCCATTGATTAAATTTGCCTATAATAATAGCTACCACTCAAGTATAGGTATGGCTCAATTTGAGGCTCTTTATGGTAGGAGGTGTAGATCCCTTATAGGTTGGTTTGAGGTGGGTTATGTTTCCCTAATAGGTCCTGAATTGGTTCATGAGGCTATAGAAAAGGTTCGACTCATTAGAGAGAGGTTGGGAATGACCCAAAGCTAGCAAAAGTCATATGCCGATGTTAGAAAAAGGGATCATGAGTTTAATGTTCATGATTAGGTTTAGTTGAATTCTCACCCATGAAGGATGTGATGAGGTTTGGTAAGAAAGGGAAGCTTAGTCCTCGTTTTGTAGGCCCATATGAGATTTTGAGATATGTTGGTAAGGTTGCTTATGAGCTTGATTTGCCAAATGAGTTTGCATCGGTTCATCCGATTTTCCATGTCTCTATGTTGAAAAAGTGTGTTGGAGAACAAACATGTATAGTTCCTTTAGAGGGTTTGGAGGTAAAGGAAAACCTTTCATATGAGGAAGTTTCGGTTGAGATTTTAAACCGACAAGTTTAGAAGTTCAGAAACAAGAAGTTACCTCTGTGAAAGTGCTACGGAGGAATCATTTAGTTAAGGGTGCTACTTGGGAGGCCTAGACCAATATGATTTCCCGATATCCTTATCTTTTTCCTTCTACTCCGACTCTAGATTAAGGTAATGAGTTCCTTTTGGCTTGCCCTATGTTTTGGAGTCATGTGCTTTATGTGTTTCCAATGATTTACTTATGTTATGCATGTTCATGAAAAACTTTTGTTTTGAGGAAAATGAGTTTACATGATTTATTTTCCTCAAGTTGTTTTGCATTGAGTATGAGTTGCCTATAGACTTTATGAGATGAATTAATGAACATGATTTAGCTATGCTTTTGAGTATGAATTCCATATAGGCTCCATGTGATTGTGTTGAGCATGCTTTTAGCATGGAGAAGCAATTTCCTCCGTAAGTATGAGAAATTTTGAAATTTATACTTATTGGTTTGTTAGGTATAGTTCCTGCTTTCCTTATGGTGCATTGAGTATGTATAGCTCTGAGTTGATGTTTTTTCCTCCTTGGTTGTGTGCATTTTGATGAGTTTCATGCATGCTGGGTTGCTAGTCTTGAGTCATTTCCGTTAGAAAGGTGTCTAGAATCTCACTCGAGGACTAATGTTCCCAAGGGGGAGATAATGTAATACCTCGGAATCTAGAAGGGTAAATTAGGTCTAAGTGAGAGGGCAAGAACCAAAAAGGGAGGAAGCTTAGGGAGCCTTTACAAAGCACTGCCTAACCTCACAAGACCACCATGATAGTTCATGGTGAGGACCACGAGTCGTGGTGAGGTTCTTGGAGGGTTGGGCAGTAGCTAGGCTACACTGCCCCAAACAAGGACCATCCCAACGAGCCACTTGCTGGCTCGTGAAGGCCACCACGGATCGCCATCCTAAGATAGTCGTAGGGGGAGGAAGGGATGGTACCCTATCCATTTGTCCAAAGACCAGGAAGAGCACCATGGCTCGTGGTAGGGACCACGACTCATGGAGCCTTACGTGGTCAAGTGGTAGTGCACTGTAAGTTAAAGGTTAGCTGGTCTTTTCTGGATTTAATTAGATCAAAGTAATGTCATTTTGCCTAAGTCTAGGACCCCTATATATGTCATTTCAACCCCAAAATTCACCTATTCAAGCCATTATTTCCAAAACCCAAAAGAAACCCCCAAAAGTTCTTCCTCTCAAATAATTCTCTCTCTAGAAACTTGAAGAAGAAGAAGGAGATCCAAGCAAGGGTTCAAGAGCAATCTTCTGTACTTCAATTTCTTTGGGCTTTGATTGTAAGGTATGATAGTTTTCATCCAAGGAGTTCTCAAATTCTCCAATTTCAAAAGGTAGAAATTCCCAATTTGTAGGGTTTTCTTCAATTCTCATGGGTTCTGTTGAAAGTTTATTTAAATGATTGAATTATATTATATTAAGCATGAATTGATGAATTACTTTGATTTTAGGATTATATCCCCATGAACCCATGTAAACCCCCATGTTTTCAAGTTATGAATCATGTGATGTGGGCTTTTGAATGTAAAAGGAGAGTTTTATGAAATAAGCATGTATTGCTAGCTTTACATGAAGTTATGATGAAATCCATATCTAACCTTTTTTTTCTAAGTAATGATGATTGAAAGTGGGTTTTGATCCTCAAGAGGTAAATTATGGACTAATGCATGTTCTTATGAACTCTATGCAATTGTTTTAAGGGTGCTTTGAGAGTAAAGTACCAATGATGATGTTGTTATTGTATTATTGAAAGGATATTCTCATAAACACATATTAGCATGATGTGAAAGGTCTTCTCACATAATAAGGGTTCTTAGGTTGAAAGGTTTTGGCACCTAATTGAATCAAAAGCTAAAAGCTATTATGAATAGATCATGAATGGTGAAAGGATTTCTCACGCATGTTATAAGCAGCTGTTCTATGATAAGATAAGTCAAGACATAATAACTATTCTGTGGGATTTATGCTTAGTACCGAGTGGATATGGATGTGATATGGAAGCTCTCCTGTAGTAGAGGCTGAGTTTCTAGAAGCAAAATCTTGAGATAAAAGCTCTTCCGAGTTGAGGCCGGGTTTCTAGTAGCAATCTCCTTATCCCGTAGCTATGTGCCCCCATAGGTTGATTAGCTAGTGGATCCACTTAAGCTAGAAGTTCATGGATCTACTTGGGCAAGTAGGACAACCCTTTTCAGTGTGGGAGACACTGGGGTATCATGTTGCAACTTACATTGTCTCTGTGTCGGTTAAGGCTAATTCCACACATTAATGATGAACTAAGGTTACCTCAAGAAGTATCACACATGCGTTCAAAGGTTATAAAGATGATGTTAGCTTGCACTGGCCATGTTTTATTTTAATGTAGTATTTAAATAAATTTTGCATGCTGTTAGTATATAGACGTTTATTATTACTTGTATCTTGTTCCTATATATGTATTCTATACTTGGTGTGAGGTATTCGTTCTTACCTATGAGTATGAAGTTTCTGATTAATATCCGGTTCGTATGTTGGTCAGCCGAATTATGATGGTCGTTATAGCCAGGAGGGCGTTCAGACCTGTTAATGGTGGTCCCGTAGCTAAGATGACTCTAGGAAATGAACTGTTGTAAAACCAAGAGAACCTCCCTTAGAATATCATATTTGGATCTTTGATATCTGTTTTAATATTCATTATATACTTACTAGCATGTTGAATTTGTTGAAAATACTTATTAAAATATTTTGTACTGTAAGTCCATTAGACAGTATTTTTCAAAACTATGGATAAAAATCAACATATTTTAAACAACATAAACTTATCTTCTCAAGCAACGAAGATTGCTAAAGTTGAAAATGATTTACAAAACTGGAGTATACCAGAAGAACCTTTCAAAAAGATTTATCAAATAGGTAATTTTAGCTGGATTACTCGTCATAACATTAAGACTTGTGAATCTACTATTGCTATTAATAACTCTTTAGAAGTTATTTGTTTACTTAAAGAAAGTGATAAAAATCATTATAAATCTAATTTCAATTATTTGCATATTGGTTTAGTGCAAGTAGCTGTTAAGCCTTTATTTAGAAAAGGACTTGATATTCCTGTTTGTGTCATCCTTCGAGAAGGCAGATTTTTGAATTTTGATGATTCGCTGTTAGGAGTTTTGCAGAGTAATCTAGCTGATGGGCCAGTTTACTTTAATTGTTATCCATACTTCTCTCTTGATATTAATGACCCTAACGTCATGGATTCTTTGACCCTCAATGTCAAAACCAAAAACTTGAACAGCAAAATCAATACTCATGAGATAGCCATTATCTACCGAGTCTACTACAGGCTTATGAAAACCACCCTTGCACCTAAGGCTTATCATGAGAGCGCTAAAGGTGAGACTATGCTTATGGAAGCCAACCATGAACATAGTTCTATTTTCATTCCCCGACTACTCCAATGGAAAGATATACTTTCTAACAATGATTGGCGTTTTGATAATATCACTCAACCTTTTGCGTCTCATTCTGAAAGATCTCAGATTGAAAGAGTCATTCAATTCCCTGATGGGTCAATAGAACTCAAATTTCTTGACAATGCTATTAGGAGATCTTCATCTAATCGAAGGTCGTCCTGGTCCGCCTCTACTTCGTATCTTTCAAAAACCGTTCACAGACCACCTTCTTCTTTAAAAACCCCGGAGGAAGCAGCAGAAGAAGACATTTCCATTGCTGAATCAGTTGATAACAGCAAAGGTAAGGTTACAGGTGTTGACTTTTCAGGAGAAGTCCCTAAAGTCTTCTATCAAGATCAACCAAATAGTCCCACTGCAAGTGATATGGAGCCTCCTCAAACAGAGAAACCAGGTTGGCTTGGTATGCTGAAAACAGGTAAAGTTTTTATCCCTGATTCAGATGTTTTAAACAAAATGTGGACTCATCCTGACAATCAGACTAAGAGAAAATGGTATGTAGCTACCTATACTCTTAAAGAAAGAGAATACTTCAGAGATTCTTCGATGAAAGATATGAAAAGGATAGGTTGTGAAATCGAATTCTTTAAATGGTTTGAAATGACTGGTAAGATTGAAAATCAGACTGAGTCTTTACAAGCTATCATTAATAAATGGTATACTACTTCTAATAAGATTGTTGAATCTATTACTCCTCCTCTAGAAGGTATTAACATTCCTATTGCAGGAACAGTTATTAAAGCTTCTCCTTTCAAAGAGAAAAGTGATAAGACCAGTACTATACTCACTACTGTAGATATTGACCTAGTAGTAGAACAAAACAACTACTCAAACCAAATTCTTCATGTAATCTCCAAACAAATTGAAGATACAAAACCTATATTTAGTGGAAGACCTATCTCGGCTTCTACTTCATCCAATAACCATATTGAACCTAACCCAGGATTCAAATTACCAGAGTTTTCCAAAGATAAATTCCCTAAACTTTCACAAACTTTTGAAAGCTCAGGAAATAATCTTATTGACAAGATCAATGAACAACTTACCAAATTTAGCGTCTCTAAACAAGAAGACAAAACTCAAAACAAGGTTTCTACCCTTCAGGAGAAATCTGAGGAATCCATTCAGGATAAAGATATCCTTCTCCAAAAGTTATCCAACGATAGATTCCATACTCGAAAAAACTATCATAGCCGTCCCTCATTCCCAGATTTGCAGTATGAGGAAAATGCATTCTTATCCACTTCTTCTCATGAAGGAAGAAGCATTACTGAATGGAATATTGATGGTCTTGCAGAGCATCAAATATACAATAAGCTTCATGAGATGGGAGTTGCTATTCATCGCTTAAAATGAGAGGATCGGCAGATAAGGAAGTCGCTACTATGATTCTGCAAGTTTTACTGGCATGCTAAAGCATTGGTGGGATAACTCTGTAAAGATGATACTAAGCAATTCATCATTAATGCCACAAAGAATGAAGCTTGATTGTGAAGGTTGAAGGAAACAGCCAAAGTACTTCCCTAGTCACTAAACAAGATGCTTGTGCAACATTACTATATCACATCGCGAAGCATTTTATTGGCGAACCCAAACTTTTTCAGGATAGAAGTCTCCAAATTCTTAATAATCTTAGTTGTCCAAACTTAGATAATTTCATCCATTATAAGCATGCTTTTCTTAATAAAGTAATGCTTCGTTCTAATTGCCACCTAGATTTTTGGAAGGAACGCTTCATTAGTGGACTACCCCCACTCTTTGCTGATAAAGTAAGGACTAAATTACAAGATTGCAATGACGGTCGCATTCCCTATAACAGTCTAACATATGGTGATTTGGTAAGCACCATTAATATTGTAGGGCTGGAACTTTGCACTGACATTAAGCTTAAGCATCAGCTTAAAAAAGAACAGTCATCTTCGAGACGTGAGCTTGGAAGTTTTTTTAGAGATTTTGGTTTTATTACTCCGCCTGACAAGGTGAAGAAAGATAAAAAAGAAAAGAAATCTCACAAGAAGAAATCTCGATGGAGAGATGATTATTCAAAATCAAAGAAAAGAAGGTCTAAAAGACCTAGAGATTCCAAGACAGATGTCTGTTGGACTTGTGGAAAAATAGGCCACAAAGCAAATGAATGCAGATCACAAACTAAGAAGAAAAAGATTAATCTTCTTGGCATAGATGATGAAACTAAAGGTAAGCTCTTAGCTATTCTTGATGAACCTTTTTCTGAATCTTCAGGAACATCTGATGAATACAGCGATGACGAGGACATTGAACTTGACTATGATTCAGACCAAAGTCAATTAGGAAAAGATTGCGCATGTACTGAAGCATTTTGTACTTGTGATAGTACTCACTCTATCCGGGTTCTTTCTGATCATTCGAAAGAAGCTCTCTTTGATGTTATTCAACACATAGCTGATGATGAGGCTAGGAATCTTTTTCTACTAGAATTCAAAAACATCATCCTCAACACGGACAAACCTAAATCTCGTCCTATTGTTGAACCCTTTAGTATGAAGCAAATCATGAATCGCTCAGATAATAATTCTGAACCCGCTATATCTGACCTTCGCCACGAAGTATCTAATCTCAACGAAGAGATTAAAGATATTAAATCTCAACTAGGAAAAGTCAAAATGGATGTCCTTACGGATCAGGTTCTCAGAAAGACAAATTTACAGGAAAAAGATTCAGGACATGAATCTACAAAAGATGATGACATAGAATCTATTAACAATGATCATCTAGCTAAACCAATTGTTACTAATACAGGTAACTTTACGCCTCGGTAGCACGGGAGTAACGGTAATCTCTTCAATAAGACCTCGAGTCATCATATTCTGTTAAAATTGTAGTTAATAAACATTTTTTTATTAACAAAATTGCTTTGCTTGACAGTGGTGCAGATTGGAACTGCATTGTAAAAGGTATAGTACCCACCAAGAATTTACAAAAAAGTACTTCAAAATTATACTCCGCTACAGGAGAACTTTTAAAAATAAATTACAAGCTTTCTAAAGCTCAAATTTGCAACAATGGTATTTGTTTAACAAATGATTTTGTAATTACTGAAGATATCAATGAAGATATCATTCTTGGAATACCTTTTATCACTCAGATAAAACCTTATTTTACTGATTTAAATGGTATTAATACTACTATACTTGGAAAAGATTTACATTTTCCTTTTGTTAAAACTCTTTCACAAGATGAAAGCAATTTTATAAGGGAAAAAACAGTTTTTCGTATTAATAATCTATCACAACATCTCACCTTTTTAAAGGATGAAATTCGTGTTAAAAAAATCGAACAGATTTTAAAAACCCCGGAGATGGTTAATAAGATAGCCAAACTTCGTGAGAACTTTGAAAAAGAAATATGTTCAGATTTTCCTAATGCTTTTTGGGAACGCAAGAAACATATTGTTTCATTACCATACATTGATGGATTCAATGAACAGGCTATTTCAACTAAAGCTAGGCCTATTCAAATGAATCATGAAATGATGGAATTTTGCAAGAAAGAGATTGACACTCTTTTACAAAATAAAGTCATCAGGGTTTCTAAATCTCCTTAGAGCTGTTCAGCTTTCTACGTTAATAATAACGCTGAGAAAGAAAGAGGAGCACCAAGACTAGTGGTTAATTATAAACCTCTTCACTCTGTTTTAAAATGGATTAGGTATCCCATACCTAACAAAAGAGATCTTTTGAAAAGAACTTTCAAAGCTAATTTATATAGCAAATTTGATATGAAATCAGGATTTTGGCAAATTCAAATTTCTGAGAATGATAAATATAAAACAGCTTTCAACGTCCCGTTTGGACAATATGAATGGAATGTTATGCCTTTTGGGCTTAAAAACGCCCCATCTGAATTTCAAAATATTATGAATTCCATTTTTAATGATTATTCTTATACGTCAATAGTTTATATTGATGATGTCTTAATATTTTCCGAGAACATAGATTCTCATTTTAAACATCTAAATGCATTTTTTAATATTGTTAAGAGAAATGGTTTGGTTGTTAGTGCTAAGAAAATGGTGCTTTTTCAAAGAACCATCAGATTCTTAGGTCATGATCTTTATCAAGGAACATATAAACCTATTTACAGGGCCATCGAGTTCTCTTCTAAGTTTCCTAACGAAATTCCTGATAAAACTCAACTTCAGAGATTTCTAGGAAGTTTAAATTACGTTGCTGATTTTATTCCTAAGGTCAGACATGTTTGTGAGCCTTTGTACAAAAGACTTAGAAAGAATCCAGTCTCTTGGGGTTCTGAACAAACGCAGGCTGTCATTCAAGTTAAAGGCCTAGTTAAAAACATACCATGTTTAGGAATCCCCAATCCGAATGCTTTTATGATTGTTGAGGTAGCGATCGATGCGAGTTATGGAGGCTTTCTTAAACAAAGAGTAAATCTTGAATCTACAGAACAACTTGTTCATTTTACATCCGAAATCATGAATTCTGGTTAGAAAAATTATTCAACTGTGAAAAAAGAGATTTTGTCTAAAGTTCTATGTATCACTAAGTTCCAAGATGATCTTATCAATAAAGAATTTTTATTAAGAGTAGATTATAAATCTGCTATAGAAATTTTACAAAAAGATGTTAAAAATCTTGTTTCTAAACAAATCTTTGCTAGATGGCAAGCTTTACTATCTAGTTTTGATATTAAAATTGATTTTATAAAAGGAGAAGAAAATTCTCTACCAGTTTTCCTAACTCATGAATTCTTGTAGGGAAAAAATGAGGCCATTTAAGCCTGTCACTCCTACCAAAGGAGAAAACCTTCCAAAAGCAAAATTGGTTAGACCATTTACCCTTCCTCAAGTACTTCCAAAACAGGAAGGTCCACAAAGGCCTATAGCCCCTTTAAACAAATTTTCGCTTTAGCCGAGTTTCCAAAGCTCCTTCTACGGCCAACTCTTTCCAAAGCTACTTGGTCCACTGACCAAAGGTGATCAACCTTAGACCAAAGAAACCTCTAAACCAAGAAGCATCTTCTAGTTCAATCCAATCAAAGAAGAGTTATGAAATGAAAACTCCGAATCCTTTGCCCAAGTCGTTAAACGAGTTAACGAAAACTATTCCCAAAATCCCACCCAAAAGAAGAATCTTTTGATTTTGTGACTTAGCAGTATTGCCAATAATGGCATTAAACAAGGAGTATGGCAACTTTGACGTGCAGTGATCAAACCTTGCTATCTGATTCAAATTTTGTGGATACAGATAATCCCCTTAAAACAAGAAGGTTCTATGAAGCTATTCTTGTTGATACCGACTCCATCGAGATAGAACACTCCAGGGATGAGAACAATCCCTCTATTATTAAATATTCAAGGTTTACTATTAAAAGAATCTTGGATTCATTTGAATGGTATGCATACCATTTACATACTCAATTGCATTATCGGTGACTCATCGTCCACGGACTTATAATTGGTATGATTATAAAGCGAGATGGATGAATTTTATTTATCTCGACCAAGACATACTTGGTTTATAAAGTATAGCCCAGATTGTTAAAGCCATTGTTCCAAGATGGTTTTACGAATGGTGGAATTTATTCGGGAACCAAAGAAATCCTCCTCAAACAATTTCTCAACGAGTTTGAAGAATTTCAAATCAAGGAAGAAATCTCCACTTTACTGAGCATATTAAATTATGCAAATATTATGTTCAAAGAGAATATCATATATTATTACTTGAATTTTTCCAAAATAATATTGATCGAATCAATATTTGTGTAAGCAAATCGAGTTAAAGGTTGGGTCCCCAAAAACCTAACACTAAAGTGCGATCGCGACAAGGCGATTCATCAGTTCTTGAAGAACTCTTCCAAGCGACTCGGGAAAAAAAAGCGAAGCATTGGAGAATTTAGATAAATATGACGAAGATCAAATCATGCAAATGATTGAAGATGCGACTTCAAAAGCGCGGTGAAGACAATGGAGATATGTGTAATCCCAAAGGCTTGGCTTACATGGATCAACTACGAATAAGAAAATAACTTCTTTGGAAAAGTAGAGGCAAAGCCGGAATTACTTTTTCCAAAGTAAAGTATTTCATTATTCTAAATTGGCATCCACTGAGAAGCTAACTTCCAAAATACCTTTGAAAAAGATATTCTCCATTATCTTTAAAGATAAAAGATTCTCATTCAATCGCTCAAGTCAAAAGAAGTTGGGCCCCTATGTTCTCCACTATGAAGAAAAGATAGTTTCCACTTCTTCCTACTTTCAACATAGGTCCCTCCATTAGTGTCGGCAACATCTTAACCATCCAAGTGTACGTTTAATATGTAAAGACATTATTCATTCTCTCCTATAAAAGGAGACTTCATTTCTCATTCTAGGCATCAGAAAATTTAGATACATATCTCTAAATCCTACTCTGAAAAGCTTTCTCTATGTATTTCTGTTTCATGTTTGCAATGCAATAAAAGTCCAGTTTGCTTGTAAGTTTTCTTTTTCATTACAAGTTTTCTTATTTTAATTCCGCATACTTCTAAAGAGTTATTAATACATAGAGAAAGCTTATTCATTTACTTAAAGAAAGTGATATAAATCATTATAAATCTAATTTCAATTATTTGCATATTGGTTTAGTGCAAGTAGCTGTTAAGCCTTTATTTAGAAAAGGACTTGATATTCCTCTTTGTGTCATCCTTCGAGATGGCAAATTTTTGAATTTTGATGATTCTCTGTTAGGAGTTTTGCAGAGTAATCTAGCTGATGGGCCAGTTTACTTTAATTATTATCCTAACTTCTCTCTTGATATTAATGACCCTAACGTCATGGATTCTTTGACCCTCAATGTCAAAACCAAAAACTTGAACAGCAAAATCAATACTCGTGAGATAGCCATTATCTACCGAGTCTACTACAGGCTTATGAAAACCACCCTTGCACCTAAGGCTTCTCATGAGAGCGCTAAAGGTGAGACTATGCTTATGGAAGCCAACCATGAACGTAGTTCTATTTTCGTTCCCCGACTACTCCAATGGAAAGATATACTTTCTAACAATGATTGGCGTTTTGATAATATCACTCAACCTTTTGCATCTCATTCTGAAAGATCTCAGATTGAAAGAGTCATTCAATTCCCTGATGGGTCAATAGAACTCAAATTTTTTGACAATGCTATTAGGAGATCTTCATCTAATCGAAGGTCGTCCTGGTCCACCTCTACTTTGTATCCTTCGAAAACCGTTCACAGACCACCTTCTTCTTCAAAAACTCCGGAGGAAGCAGCAAAAGAAGACATTTCCATTGCTGAATCAGTTGATAACAGCAAAGGTAAGGTTACAGGTATTGACTTTTCAGGAGAAGTCCCTAAAGTCTTCTATCAAGATCAACCAAATAGTCCCACTGCAAGTGAGATGGAGCCTCCTCAAACAGAGAAACCAGGTTGGCTTGGTATGCTGAAAACAGGTAAAATTTTATCCCTGATTCAGATGTTTTAAACAAAATGTGGACTCATCCTGACAATCAGACTAAGAGAAAATGGTATGTAGCTACCTATACTCTTAAAGAAAGAGAATACTTCAGAGATTCTTGGATGAAAGATATGAAAAGGATAGGTTGTGAAATTGAATTCTTTAAATGGTTTGAAATGACTGGTAAGATTGAAAATCAGACTGAGTCTTTACAAGTTATCATTAATAAATGGTATACTACTTCTAATAAGATTGTTGAATCTATTACTCCTCCTCTAGAAGGTATTAACATTCCTATTGCAGGAACAGTTATTAAAGCTTCTCCTTTCAAAGAGAAAAGTGATAAGACCAGTACTATACTCACTATTGCAGATATTGACCTAGTAGTAGAACAAAACAACTACTCAAACCAAATTCTTCATGTAATCTCCAAACAAATTAAAGATACAAAACCTATATTTAGTGGAAGACCTATCCCGGCTTCTACTTCATCCAATAACCATATTGAACCTAACCCAGGATTCAAATTACTAGAGTTTTCCAAAGATAAATTCCCTAAACATTCAGAAACTTTTGAAATCTCAGGAAATAATCTTATTGATAAGATCAATGAACAACTTACCAAATTTAGCGTCTCTAAACAAGAAGACAAAACTCAAAACAAGGTTTCTACCCTTCAGGAGAAATCTGAGGAATCCATTCAGGATAAAGATATCCTTCTCCAAAAGTTATCCAACGATAGATTCCATAATCGGAAAAACTATCATAGCCGTCCCTTATTCCCAGATTTGCAGTATGAGGAAAATGCATTCTTATCCACTTCTTCTCATGAAGGAAGAAGCATTACTGAATGGAATATTGATGGTCTTGCAGAGCATCAAATATACAATAAGCTTCATGAGATGGGAGTTGCTATTACTGCTTACAAAATGAGAGGATCAGCAGATAAGGAAGCCGCTACAATGATTGCTGCAGGTTTTACCGGCATGCTAAAGCATTGGTGGGATAACTACTGTAAAGATGATACTAAGCAATTCATCATTAATGCCACAAAGCGATTGTGAAGGTTGAAGGAAACAGCCAAAGTACTTCCCTAGTCACTAAACAAGATGCTTGTGCAACATTATTATATCACATCGCGAAGCATTTTATTGGCAAACCCAAACTTTTTCAGGATAGAAGTCTCCAAATTCTTAATAATCTTAGTTGTCCAAACTTAGATAATTTCATCCATTATAAGCATGCTTTTCTTAATAAAGTAATGCTTCGTTCTGATTGCCACCTAGATTTTTGGAAGGAACGCTTCATCAGTGGACTACCCCCACTCTTTGCTGATAAAGTAAGGACTAAATTACAAGATCGCAATGACGGTCGCATTCCCTATAGCAGTCTAACATATGGTGATTTGGTAAGCACCATTAATATTGTAGGGCTGGAACTTTGCACTGACATTAAGCTTAAGCATCAGCTTAAAAAAGAACAGTCATCTTCGAGACGTGAGCTTGGAAGTTTTTGTAGAGATTTTGGTTTTATTACTCCGCCTGACAAGGTGAAGAAAGATAAAAAAAGAAAAGAAATCTCACAAGAAGAAATCTCGAAGGAGAGATGATTATTCAAAATCAAAGAAAAGAAGGTCCAAAAGACCTAGAGATTCCAAGACAGATGTCTGTTGGACTTGTGGAAAAACAGGCCACAAAGCAAATGAATGCAGATCACAAACTAAGAAGAAAAAGATTAATCTTCTTGGTATAGATGATGAAACTAAAGGTAAGCTTTTAGCTATTCTTGATGAACCTTTTTCTGAATCTTCAGGAACATCTGATGAATACAGCGATGACGAGGACATTGATCTTGACTATGATTCAGACCAAAGTCAATCAGGAAAAGATTGCGCATGTACTGAAGCATTTTGTACTTGTGATAGTACTCACTCTATCCGGGTTCTTTCTGACCATTCGAAAGAAGCTCTATTTGATGTTATTCAACACATAGCTGATGATGAGGCTAGGAATCGTTTTCTACTAGAACTCAAAAACATCATCCTCAACACGGACAAACCTAAATCTCGTCCTATTGTTGAACCCTTTAGTATGAAGCAAATCGTGAATCGCTCAGATAATAATTCTGAACCCACTATATCTGACCTTCGCCACGAAGTATCTAATCTCAAAGAAGAGATTAAAGATATTAAATCTCGACTAGGAAAAGTCGAAATGGATGTCCTTACGGATCAGGTTCTCAGAAAGAAAAATTTACAGGAACAAGATTCAGGACATGAATCTACAAAAGATGATGACATAGAATCTATTAACAATTATCATCTAGCTGAACCAATTGTTACTAATACAGGTAACTTTCCGTCCACCTCGGTAACACCAAGAATAACGGTAATCTCTTCAATAAGACCTTAGAGTCATCATATTCCTGTTAAAATTGTAGTTAATAAATATTTTGTTATTAACAAAATTGCTTTGTAATGATGGTGCGGTCGAATGCATTGTAAAAGGTATAGTACCCACCAAGTATTTACAAAAAAGTACTTCAAAATTATACTCCGCTACAGGAGAACTTTCAAAAATAAATTACAAGCTTTCTAAAGCTCATATTTGCAACAATGGTATTTGTTTAACAAATGATTTTGTAATTACTGAAGATATCAATGAAGATATCATTCTTGGAATACCTTTTATCACTCAGATAAAACCTTATTTTATTGATTTAAATGGTATTAATACTACTATACTAGGAAAAGATTTACATTTTCCTTTTCTTAAAACTCTTTCACAAGATGAAAGCAATTTTATAAAGGAAAAAACAGTTTTTCGTATTAATAATCTATCACAACATCTCACCTTTTTAAAGGATGAAATTCGTGTTAAGAAAATCGAATTTGGCTATCTTATTAACCATCTCCGGGGTTTTAAAATCTGTTCGATTTTCTTAACACGAATTTCATCCTTTAAAAAGGTGAGATGTTGTGATAGATTATTAATACGAAAAACTGTTTTTTCCCTTATAAAATTGCTTTCATCTTGTGAAAGAGTTTTAACAAAAGGAAAATGTAAATCTTTTCCAAGTATAGTAGTATTAATACCATTTAAATCAGTAAAATAAGGTTTTATCTGAGTGATAAAAGGTATTCCAAGAATGATATCTTCATTGATATCTTCAGTAATTACAAAATCATTTGTTAAACAAATACCATTGTTGCAAATATGAGCTTTAGAAAGCTTGTAATTTATTTTTAAAAGTTCTCTGTGGCGGAGTATAATTTTGAAGTACTTTTGTAAATACTTGGTGGTACTATACCTTTTACAATGCGATTCGATCCGCACCTGTCAACAAAGCAATTTTGTTAATAACAAAATGTTTATTAACTACAATTTTAACAGAATATGATGACTCGAGGTCTTATTGAAGAGATTACGTTACTCTGGTACTACCGAGGCGGATGGAAAGTTACTGTATTAGTAACAATTGGTTCAACTAGATGATCATTGTTAATAGATTCTATGTCATCATCTTTTGTAGATTCATGTCTTGAATCTTGTTCTGTAAATTTGTCTTTTACGAGAACTGATCCATAAGACATCCATTTCGACTTTTCTAGTCGAGATTTAATATCTTTAATCTCTTCTTTGAGATTAGATACTTCGTGGCGAAAGGTCGATATAGTGAGTTGGCATTATTATCTGGCGATTCATGATTTGCTTCATACTAAAGAGTTCAACAATAGGACGAGATTTAGGTTTGTCCGTATTGAGGATGATGTTTTTGAGTTCTAGTAGAAAACGATTCCTAGCCTCATCATCAGCTATGTGTTGAATAACATCAAAGAGAACTTCTTTCGAATGATCAGAAAGAACCCGAATAGAGTGAGTACTATCACAAGTACAAAATGCTTCAAGATACGCGCAATCTTTTTGATTGACTTTGGTCCGAATCATAGTCAAGATCAATGTCCGCCATCATTGTATTCATCAGATGTTCCTGAAGATTCAGTAAAAGGTTCATCAAGAATAGCTAAAAGCTTACCTTTAGTTTCATCATCTATGCCAAGAAGATTAATCTTTTTCTTCTTAGTTTGTGATCTGCATTCATTTGCTTTGTGGCCTGTTTTTCCACAAGTCCAACATATCTGTCTTGGAATCTCTAGGTCTCTTCGACCTTCTTTTCTTTGATTTTGAATAATCATCTCTCTTCGAGATTTCTTCTGTGAGATTTCTTTTCTTTTTATCTTTCTTCACCTTGTCGTGGAGTAATAAAACCAAAATCTCTACAAAACTTCCAAGCTCACGTCTCAAGATGATCGTTCTTTTAAGTGATGCTTAAGCTTAATGTCGATGCAAAGTTCCATCTACAATATTAATGGTGCTTACCAAATCACCATATGTTAGATCGCTATAGGGAATGCGACCGTCATTGTGATCTTGTAATTTAGTCCTTACTTTATCGGAAAGAGTGGGGTAGTCCACTGATGAAGCGTTCCTTCCAAAAATCTAGGTGGCAATCAGAACGAAGCATTGCTTTATTAAGAAAAGCATGCTTATAATTGATGAAATTATCTAAGTTTGGACAACGAAGATTATTAAGAATTTGGAGACTTTTATCCTGAAAAAGTTTGGGTTCGCCAATAAAATGCTTCGCGATGTGATATAGTAATGTTGCACAAGCATCTTGTTTAGTGACTAGGGAAGTACTTTGGTCGTTCCTTCAACCTTCACATCGCTTTTATCGTGGCATTAATGATGAATTGCTTAGTATCATCTTTATAGTAGTTATCCCACCAATGCTTTAGCATGCCGGTAAAACCTGCAGCAATCATAGTAGCGGCTTCCTTATCTGCTAATCCTCTCATTTTGTAAGCAGTAATAGCAACTCCCATCTCATGAAGCTTATTGTATATTTGATGCTCTGCAAGACCATTAATATTCCATTCAGTAATGCTTCTTCCTTCATGAGAAGAAGTGGATAAGAATGCATTTTCCTCATACTACAAATCTGGGAATGAGGGACGGCTATGGTAGTTTTTCCGATTATGGAATCTATCGTTGGATAACTTTTGGAGAAGGATATCTTTATCCTGAATGGATTCCTCAGATTTCTCCTGAAGGGTAGAAACCTTGTTTTGAGTTTTGTCTTCTTGTTTAGAGACGCTAAATTTGGTAACTTGTTCATTGATCTTGTCAATAAGATTATTTCCTGAGATTTCAAAAGTTTCTGAAAGTTTAGGGAATTTATCTTTGGAAAACTCTAGTAATTTGAATCCTGGGTTAGGTTCAATATGGTTATTGGATGAAGTAGAAGCCGGGATAGGTCTTCCACTAAATATAGGTTTTGTATCTTCAATTTGTTTGGAGATTACATGAAGAATTTGGTTTGAGTAGTTGTTTTGTTCTACTACACGGTCAATATCTGCAATAGTGAGTATAGTACTGGTCTTATCACTTTTCTCTTTGAAAGGAGAAGCTTTAATAACTGTTCCTGCAATAGGAATGTTAATACCTTCTAGAGGAGGAGTAATAGATTCAACAATCTTATTAGAAGTAGTATACCATTTATTAATGATAACTTGTAAAGACTCAGTCTGATTTTCAATCTTACCAGTCATTTCAAACCATTTAAAGAATTCGATTTCACAACCTATCCTTTTCATATCTTTCATCCAAGAATCTCTGAAGTATTCTCTTTCTTTAAGAGTATAGGTAGCTACATACCATTTTCTCTTAGTCTGATTGTCAGGATGAGTCCACATTTTGTTTAAAACATCTGAATCGTGATAAAAATTTACTGTTTTGACATACCAAGCCAACCTGGTTTCTCTGTTTGAGGAGGCTCCATCTCACTTGCAGTGGGACTATTTGGTTGATCTTGATAGAAGACTTTAGGGACTTCTCCTGAAAAGTCAACACCTGTAACCTTACCTTTGCTGTTATCAACTGATTCAGCAATGGAAATGTCTTCTTCTGCTGCTTCCTCCGGGGTTTTTGAAGAAGAAGGTGGTCTGTGAACGATTTTCGAAGGATACGAAGTAGTGGCGGACCAGGACGACCTACGATTAGATGAAGATCTCCTAATAGCATTGTCAAGAAATTTGAGTTCTATTGACCCATCAGGGAATTGAATGACTCTTTCAATCTGAGATCTTTCAGAATGAGACGCAAAAGGTTTAGTGATATTATCAAAACGCCAATCATTGTTAGAAAGTATATCTTTCCATTGGAGTAGTCGGGGAACGAAAATAGAACTATGTTCATGGTTGGCTTCCATAAGTATAGTCTCACCTTTAGTGCTCTCATGATAAGCCTTAGGTGCAAGGGTGGTTTTCATAAGCCTGTAGTAGACTCGGTAGATAATGGCTATCTCACGAGTATTGATTTTGCTGTTCAAGTTTTTGGTTTTGACATTGAGGGTCAAAGAATCCATGACGTTAGGGTCATTAATATCAAGAGAGAAGTTAGGATAACAATTAAAGTAAACTGGCCCATCAGCTAGATTACTCTGCAAAACTCCTAACAGCGAATCATCAAAATTCAAAAATTTGCCATCTTGAAGGATGACACAAAGAGGAATATCAAGTCCTTTTCTAAATAAAGGCTTAACAGCTACTTGCACTAAACCAATATGCAAATAATTGAAATTAGATTTATAATGATTTATATCACTTTCTTTAAGTAAACGAATAAGCTTTCTCTATGTATTAATAACTCTTTAGAAGTATACGGAATTAAAATAAGAAAACTTGTAATGAAAAAGAAAACTTACAAGCAAACTGGACTTTTATTGCATTGCAAACATGAAACGGAAATACATAGAGAAAGCTTTTCAGAGTAGGATTTAGAGATATGTATCTAAATTTTCTGATGCCTAGAATGAGAAATGAAGTCTCTTTTTATAGGAGAGAATGAATAATGTCTTTACATATTAACGTACACTTGGACGGTTAAGATGTTGCCGACACTAATGGAGGGACCTACGTTGAAAGTAGGAAGAAGTGGAAACTATCTTTTCTTCATAGTGGAGAACATAGGGGCCCAACTTCTTTTGACTTGAGCGATTGAATGAGAATCTTTTATCTTTAAAGATAATGGAGAATATCTTTTTCAAAGGTATTTTGGAAGTTAGCTTCTCAGTGGATGCCAATTTAGAATAATGAAATACTTTACTTTGGAAAAAGTAATTCCGGCTTTGCCTCTACTTTTCCAAAGAAGTTATTTTCTTATTCATAGTTGGGATCCATGTAAGCCAAAGCCAAGCCTTTGGGATTACACATATCTCCATTGTCTTCACTGCCGCTTTCTGTTGAAACTGCATCTTCAATCATTTGCATGATTTGATCTTCGTCATATTTATCTAAATTCTCCAATGCTTCCTTCAGTTTTTTCCTGAGAGCTGCTTTGGAAGAGTTCTTCGAAGAACCTGATGAACTGGCCTTGTCGCGAGACTCCACTTTAGTGTTAGGTTGTTTTGGGACCCAACCTTTAACTTGGATTTGCTTACACAAATATTGGATTCGATCAATATTATTTTTGGAAAAATTCCAAGTAATAATATATGATATTCTCTTTTGAACATAATATTTGCATAATTTAATATGCTCAGGTAAAGTGGAGATTTCTTCCTTGATTTGAAATTCTTCAAACCTGTTGAGAAATTCGAGGAGGATTTCTTTGGTTCCCCCGAATAAATTCCACCATTCGTAAAACCATCTTGGAACAATGGCTTTAACAATACTGGGGCTATACTTTATAAACCAAGTATGTCTTGGTCGTAGATAAATAAAATTCATCCATGCTGCTTTATAATCATACCAATTATAAGTGTATGGACGATGAGTCACTGATAATGCAATTGGAGTATGTAAATGGTCTGCATACCATTCAAATGAATCCAAGATTCTTTTAATAGTAAACCTTGAATATTTAATAATAGAGGGATTGTTCTCATCCCTGGAGTGTTCTATCTCGATGGAGTCGGTATCAACAAGAATAGCTTCATAGAACCTTCTTGTTTAAGGGGATTATCTGTATCCACAAAATTTGAATCTGTATAGCAAGGTTTGATCAGCTGCTGCATGTCAAAGTTGCCATACTCCTTGTTTAATGCCATTATTGGCAATACCTGCGAAGTCACAAAATCAAAAGATTCTTCTTTTGGGCTGGGGATTTTGGGAATAGTTTTCGTTAACTCTGGGTTAACAGCTTGGGCAAAGGATTCTGGACTTTTCATTTCATAACTCTTCTTTGATTGGATTGAACTAGAAGATGCTTCTTGGTTTAGAGGTTTTGCTGGTCTAAGGTTGATCAGCTTTGGTTGGGGTGGACCAAGTAGCTTTGGAGGCCGAGTTGGTCTTTGTAGAGAGCTTTGGAAACTCGGCTAGAACTGAAAATTTATTTAAAGGGGCTATAGGCCTTTGTGGACCTTCCTATTTTGGAAGTACTTGAGGAAGGGTAAATGGTCTAACCAATTTTGCTTTTGGAAGTTCTTCTCCTTTAGAAGGAGTGACTGGTTTAAACGGCCTCATTTTTTCCCTGTAAAAATTCACGAGTTAGAAAATCAGGAAGAGAATTTTCTTCTCTTTTAATAAAATCAATTTTAAAATCAAAACTAGATAGTAGAGCTTGCCATCTAGCAAAGATTTTCTTTGAAACAAGATTTTTAACATCCTTTTGTAAAATTTCTTTAGCAGATTTACAATCTACTCTTAATAAAAATTCTTTGTTGATAAGATCATCTTGAAACTTAGTGATACATAGCACTATAGCCAAAATCTCTTTTTTCACAAAGAGAATAATTTTTGAGCGGAATTCAGTTCTGGATGTTAATCGAACAAGTTGTTCGTAGATTCAAGATCTACTTTTTGTTTAAGGATGCCTCCATAACTGCATCGATCGTCAGTCTCAACAATCATAAAAGCATTAGGATTGGGGATTCCTAAACATGGTATGTTTTTAACTAGGCCTTTAACTTGAATGACAGCCTGCGTTTGTTCAGAACCCCAAGAGACCGGATTCTTTCTAAGTCTTTTGTACAAAGGCTCACAAACATGTCTGACCTTAGGAATAAAATCAGCAACGTAATTTAAACTTCCTAGAAATCTCTGAAGTTGAGTTTTATCAGGAATTTCGTTAGGAAACTTAGAAGAGAACTCGATGGCCCTGCAAATAGGTTTATATGTTCCTCGATAAAGATCATGACCTAAGAATCTGATGGTTCTTTGAAAAAGCACCATTTTCTTAGCACTAACAACCAAACCATTTCTCTTAACAATATTAAAAAATGCATTTAGATGTTTAAAATGAGAATCTATGTTCTCGGAAAATATTGAGACATCATCAATATAAACTATTGACATATAAGAATAATCATTAAAAATGGAATTCATAATATTTTGAAATTCAGATGGGGCGTTTTTAAGCCCAAAATGCATAACATTCCATTCATATTGTCCAAACGGGACGTTGAAAAGTCGCTTTATATTTATCATTCTCGAAATTTGAATTTGCCAAAATCGATTTCATATCAAATTTGCTATATAAATTAGCTTTGAAAGTTCTTTTCAAAAGATCTCTTTGTTAGGTATGGGATACCTAATCCATTTTAAAAAGAGTTAAGAGGTTTATAATTAATCACTAGTCTTGGTGCTCCTCTTTCTTTCTCGTTATTATTAACGTAGAAAGCGAATGACTCAGGAGATTTAGAAACCCTGATGATTTTATTTTGTAAAAGAGTGTCAATCTCTTTCTTGCAAAATTCCATCATTTCATGATTCATTTGAATAGGCCTAGCTTTAGTTGAAATAGACTGTTCATTGAATCCATCAATGTATGGTAATGAAACAATATGTTTCTTGCGTTCCCAAAAGCATTAGGAAAATCAACATATTTCTTTTTCAAAGTTCTCACGAAGTTTGGCTATCTTATTAACCATCTCAGGGTTTTAAAATCTATTCGATTTTCTTAACACGAATTTCATCCTTTAAAAGGTGAGATGTTACGATAGATTATTAATACAAAAACTGTTTTTCCCTTATAAAATTGCTTTCATCTTGTGAAAGAGTTTTAACAAAGGAAAATGTAAATCTTTTCCAAGTATAGTAGTATTAATACCATTTAAATCGATAAAATAAGGTTTTATCGAGTGATAAAAGGTATTCCAAGAATGATATCTTCATTGATATCTTGATAATTACAAAATCATTTGTTAAACAAATACCATTGTTGCAAATATGAGCTTTAGAAAGCTTGTAATTTATTTTTAAAAGTTCTCCTGTAGCGGAGTATAATTTTGAAGTACTTTTTTGTAAATACTTGGTGGGTACTATACCTTTTACAATGCAATTCCGATCTGCACCACTGTCAAGCAAAGCAATTTTGTTAATAACAAAATGTTTATTAACTACAATTTTAACAGAATATGATGACTCGAGGTCTTATTGAAGAGATTACCGTTACTCCGGTGCTACCGAAGCGGACAAAAAGTTACTGTATTAGTAACAATTGGTTCAACTAGATGATCATTGTTAATAGATTCTATGTCATCATCTTTGTAGATTCATGTCACGAATCTTGTTCTGTAAATTAGTCTTTACGAGAACTGATCCGTAAGGACATCCATTTCGACTTTTCCTAGTCGAGATTTAATATCTTTAATCTCTTCTTTGAGATTAGATACTTCGTGGCGAAAGGTCGGATATAGTAGGTTGCATTATTATCCGAGCGATTCATGATTTGCTTCATACTAAAGGGTTCAACAATAGGACGAGATTTAGGTTTGACCGTGTTGAGGAAGATGTTTTTGAGTTCTATTAGAAAACGATTCCTAGCCTCATCATCAGCTATGTGTTGAATAACATCAAAGAGAGCTTCTTTCGAATGATCAGAAAGAACCGGATAGAGTGAGTACTATCACAAGTACAAAATGCTTGATGCATGCGCAATCTTTTCCTGATTGACTTTGGTCTGAATCATAGTCAAGATCAATGTCCTCGTCATCGCTGTATTCATCAGATGTTCCTGAAGATTCAGTAAAAGGTTCATCAAGAATAGCTAAAAGCTTACCTTTAGTTTCATCATCTATGCCAAGAAGATTAATCTTTTTCTTCTTAGTTTGTGATCTGCATTCATTTGCTTTGTGGCCTGTTTTTCCACAAGTCCAACAGACATCTGTCTTGGAATCTCTAGGTCTTCTGGACCTTCTTTTCTTTGATTTTGAATAATCATCTCTCCTTCGAGATTTCTTCTTGTGAGATTTCTTTTCTTTTTTATCTTTCTTCACATTGTCAGGCGGAGTAATAAAACTAAAATCTCTACAAAAACTTCCAAGCTCACGTCTCGAAGATGGTATTCTTTTAGTGATGCTTAAGCTTAATGTCAGTGCAAAGTTCCAGCCCTACAATATTAATGGTGCTTACCAAATCACCATATGTTAGACTGCTATAGGGAATACGACCGTCATTGTGATCTTGTAATTTAGTCCTTACTTTATCAGCAAAGAGTGGGGGTAGTCCACTGATGAAGCGTTCCTTCCAAAAATCTAGGTGGCAATCAGAACGAAGCATTACTTTACTTAGAAAAGCATGCTTATAATGGATGAAATTATCTAAGTTTGGACAACTAAGATTATTAAGAATTTGGAGACTTCTATCCTGAAAAAGTTTGGATTCGCCAATAAAATGCTTCGCGATGTGATATAGTAATGTTGCACAAACATCTTGTTTAGTGACTAGGGAAGTACTTTGGCTGTTTCCTTCAACCTTCACAACTGTTTCTGTTGTTGTGGCATTAATGATGAATTGGTTAGAGTATCATCTTCACAGTAGTTATCCCACCAATGCTTTAGCATGCCGGTAAAACCTGCAGCAATCATAGTAGCGGCTTCCTTATCTGCTGATCCTCTCATTTTGTAAGCAGTAATAGCAACTCCCATCTCATGAAGCTTATTGTATATTTGATGCTCTGCAAGACCATCAATATTCCATTCAGTAATGTTTCTTCCTTCATGAGAAGAAGTGGATAAGAATGCATTTTCCTCATACTGCAAATCTGGGAATGAGGGAAGGCTATGATAGTTTTTCCGATTATGGAATCTATCGTTGGATAACTTTTGGAGAAGGATATCTTTATCCTGAATGGATTCCTCAGATTTCTCCTGAAGGGTAGAAACCTTGTTTTGAGTTTTGTCTTCTTGTTTAGAGACGCTAAATTTGGTAAGTTGTTCATTGATCTTGTCAATAAGATTATTTCCTGAGATTTCAAAAGTTTCTGAAAGTTTAGGGAATTTATCTTTGGAAAACTCTGATAATTTGAATCCTGGGTTAGGTTCAATATGGTTATTGGACGAAGTAGAAGCCGGGATTGGTCTTCCACTAAATATAGGTTTTGTATCTTTAATTTGTTTGGAGATTACATGAAGAATTTGGTTTGATTAGTTGTTTTGTTCTACTACTCGGTCAATATCTGCAGTAGTGAGTATAGTACTGGTCTTATCACTTTTCTCTTTGAAAGGAGAAGCTTTAATAATTGTTCCTGCAATAGGAATGTTAATACCTTCTAGAGGAGGAGTAATAGATTCAACAATCTTATTAGAAGTAGTATACCATTTATTAATGATAACTTGTAAGACTCAGTCTGATTTTCAATCTTACCAGTCATTTCAAACCATTTAAAGAATTCGATTTCACAACCTATCCTTTTCATATCTTTCATCCAAGAATCTCTGAAGTATTCTCTTTCTTTAAGAGTATAGGTAGCTACATACCATTTTCTCTTAGTCTGATTGTCAGGATGAGTCCACATTTTGTTTAAAACATCTGAATCAGGGATAAAAACTTTACCTGTTTTCAGCATACCAAGCTAACCTGGTTTCTCTGTTTGAGGAGGCTCCATCTCACTTGCAGTGGGACTATTTGGTTGATCTTGATAGAAGACTTTAGGGACTTCTCCTGAAAAGTCAACACCTGTAACCTTACCTTTGTTGTTATCAACTGATTCAGCAATGGAAATGTCTTCTTCTGCTGCTTCCTCTGGGGTTTTTGAAGAAGAAGGTGTTCTGTGAACGGTTTTCGAAGGATACTAAGTAGAGACGGACCAGGACGACCTTCGATTAGATAAAGATCTCCTAATAGCATTGTCAAGAAATTTTAGTTCTATTAACCCATCAGGGAATTGAATGACTCTTTCAATCTGAGATCTTTCAGAATGAGACGCAAAAGGTTGAGTGATATTATCAAAACGCCAATCATTGTTAGAAAGTATATCTTTCCATTGGAGTAGTCGGGGAATGAAAATAGAACTATGTTCATGGTTGGCTTCCATAAGCATAGTCTCACCTTTAGCGCTCTCATGATAAGCCTTAGGTGCAAGGGTGGTTTTCATAAACCTGTAGTAGACTCGGTAGATAATGGCTATCTCACAAGTATTGATTTTGCTATTCAAGTTTTTGGTTTCGACATTGAGGGTCAAAGAATCCATGATGTTAGGGTCATTAATATCAAGAGAGAAGTTAGGATAACAATTAAAGTAAACTGGCCCATCAGCTAGATTACTCTGCAAAACTCCTAACAGCGAATCATCAAAATTCAAAAATCTGCCATCTCGAATGATGACACAAACAGGAATATCAAGTCCTTTTCTAAATAAAGGCTTAACAGCTACTTGCACTAAACCAATATGCAAATAATTGAAATTAGATTTATAATGATTTATATCACTTTCTTTAAGTAAACGAATAACTTCTAAAGAGTTATTAATAGCAATAGTAGATTCACAAGTCTTAATGTTATGACGAGTAATCCAGCTAAAATTACCTATTTGATAAATCTTTTTGAAAGGTTCTTCTGGTATACTCCAGTTTTGTAAATCATTTTCAACTTTAGCAATCTTGCTTGAGAAGATAAGTTTATGTTGGTTAAAATATGTTGATTTTTATCCATAGTTTTGAAAAATACTGTCGAATGGACTTACAGTACAAAATATTTTAATAAGTATTTTCAACAAATTCAACATGCTAGTAAGTATATAATGAATATTAAAACAGATATCAAAGATCCAAATATGATATTCTAAGGGAGGTTCTCTTGGTTTTACAACAGTTCATTTCCTAGAGTCATCTTAGCTATGGGACCACCATTAACAGGTCTGAACGCCCTCCTGGCTATAACGACCATCATAATTCGGCTGACCAACATACGAACCGGATATTAATCGGAAACTTCATACTCATAGGAAAGAACGAATACCTCACACCAAGTATAGAATACATATATAGGAACAAGATACAAGTAATAATAAACGTCTATATACTAACAGCATGCAAAATTTATTTAAATACTACATTAAAATAAATTTGTCATGCCTTAGACAGTATATGTATTTAGTTGCTCATGCTAAATACGTATACTGCCAACATGACTCTGATACCATATTGTATGGAGTAGAAGTGTTGGCAACAATAGTCAGATTCGTCAAATCTTTGGTCTTATCCATTTCAGCCCTCATTTCAGCAATCTGTTGGAACAATTGTGCAATCAACTTGTTCTGTTCAGCAATGATAGGGTCATTCACAGTAATTTCATTCAAATCAAAATTCTCAACATTTTCAACCATTTTTACTTTGTCTTTTGACAAACATTGGTCGGAGAAGGAATATTTGGGGTCTTTGGACCTTGTGAAGTATGGATGTTCAGCCATATTCTCAACACAGATCAGTTTTGAGTACCTGACAAAGAAAAACACCTCAAAGGCAAATGTGTTAGTCTACGTAGATGATAAATAATATAAAATATCACACAAATGATGACAAACAGGTAAGAGTTGCTCCACTTGAAAATAAACTAGCCCACATATATAATGAAATAACTAAATAGACAGGAATTTGTCTATTTGATTTTGAGCTTAATGAATCAGAAATGTCGACTTGAGTCAAGACAAAGTCGATTGTATCTTTCATTGACATACTTCTGATTTTTGATTGAGATGTAACTCTGATTTCTTTGTAAGAGTTGGAAAAGATAGAATTTCTCAAAAATGGGGACCGAGCCTTGAAAAGCTATCTACGTATCTCATAAGGGAGAATTCAGGTCCTACATAGTTCGACCAACTTGAATCTCTTTTCGATTTTGAGATATTGGTTAAGCTTTTTTTTTTCTGCAATGAGAAAGTAAGTTTTGAAAAAATAAGTTCGAATTTTGTTGGGAAACTAAAGATTCAAAGATTATTTGGACGCACTTTTGATAGTGACTTGATATTTGTGCTTAGGGGTCCTAAAAACAATTTGAAGAGGAGTGAGCTAGAATATCTCCAAATAAAGCAACATAATCAAACAAGCAGTTATAACACAAACAATTATTGCGTGTTCTAAACATATATGTGACCCTTTTGTGCCAAGGGTAGGCCTAACGATTTGAAGGATGTATAGCGTCATTTGAAACATTCCATTGCCCCCCAAAACCCAAATTTATACAAGTTTTATGAATAAAGTAAATGGAGATACATAATAGGGGAAATGAGATACAAAATAATCAGTCCTGCGTAGGGGTACAATCCTAAACTAAGTTTCCATGAAAGGTCCTTCGTTCTTGAGCTTCTTGCCATCTCTGAATGCCAATGTCTTTAGATGCAATGGTAACTTGATCCTTCTTCGACTCGAACAAACTATTAAACTGCTAACCCTAAGGAACAATGGTTTGCTAAATAACATATACATCCTTCAAATTTAAACACATATGTATGACTGCCTTTTTATTGACCAATGAGCCAAACAGACACAAAGTGGGCTTCTAATGGACCCAACACGCCTTGGGTGTTGGGTCAACTTAGTTCAAATGTGCTAAATTTGGGATTTGTTTTCGCTATACACTAGTTGACTAAGAGTGGCTTTTAGAAGACCTGGAACCCAAGCGACCAACTTAGGCTGGAACTCACGACAACCATTAGACGCATGACGAACCAATAAATTGTCAATCATTCCGGAAAAGGGTTGAGTATAAAAAATTCCGGCTGTGGTTTTGCAAAGCCGTTCTTTAATATACTATACATACATATTGGAAAATGCCATGAATGCAATGACAATTTATAGCAATTTAACAAGCAAAGCATATAAATAATTCAATAATTAATAACAATTAGTCAAACAGTCGAATCTTATAGTTAGAACTTAATTAAGTTGCCAACAGAGTCACCATTTCTGTTTTACTCGAAATAAAAATAAAAATGACTTATTTTTGAAAAATCGACTAAACTTATCACTTGAAGAGAAATCGATTTTCCAAATAGAGTCGCCACTTAATTTTTTTTAAAGAAATTAAGAAAACTTATTAAAAAAAATTCAAAAGATTTAAACAAAATAAAATCTTTTGAAATTTAGAGGGGTTTGGGGTTCAATTTACATTCCGAGAAGGTGTTAGGCCCTTGGAATGTCCGCTAACTTGCGATTGACCAACAATTTGACTAACTTGAAAAATATTAACTACGTAAGAAAACTCATTTTTTTATTTTTGAAGGGGAATAACTAAAGGGAAACTTTCAAAGGGGAATAATTTATATGTTGCAAGACAACTAATAAAAATAAAGTTAAGTATAAAATATAAATATTTTAATTTGAATATAAAAGGAGAAATGACTATCTTTGGGAATTAATTAAGTCAAAACCAAAATCAAGATAAAGTTAAACAAATATAATAACAAATGCAAAGTAAAGGAGAGAGTAAAATTTGGGCTTTTGCCTATGTTCAGGTTGTTAGGCTAATAGGCCCACTCTTCCACCTGTCCTAATTCTAATAAGGCTGCATCATTTGGGCCTTTTCAGCCCACTTTTATTCTGAAAATTTGTCCATTTTAGTCCTCTTTTGGACTGCTGTTGCACCTGGGCCTTTTTAGCCTATTTTCTCCCTAGTATCACTGTGTATACACAATATATACAAGTGTATATCGGCATGTATATTAGACTTTTTCTGCATTTTTGGCTTCCATTTTCCCTATGATTTAGCTCCCATTATTTTGTGTCAACTTCGAAGCTCAAACAATGACAGGGCCGACTCGATAAAGAGATATGAGTTTCCATGGCTCATCTTGAAAATGCAAAGAGGAAGTCTCAAGGACCTCGGGAAGGCTGCCCCACAAACAACAAAATAGAAAAGAAAATTGATTAGGGAGGCTTCTAAAATCATATAGAATTTAAATACATTTAACAAGAACTTCTTGGCTGAATTAAAACACGAAATAAAAGGAATCTAAACAGTGAAACATTAACTACAACTAATGAAAAATGAGAGTATTTAGGAAACACGCAAGAGTAATACCAAACAAATAAAATAACCCACCATGACAAGGATTTTTTTTTTTTTGCCAGCAAGTTGCAGGAAACACACATAACATAACTATTTCATGTAAATAGTAAGCTCAAATTAGCATGATTCCCTAAACAATTACAACAAGTAATGAATATTCATGATAGTGGGATGATATTATTAAGAAATTGAGTGCTTAAGTCAAGTACTCATGGGAACATGAGTGAAACATGAAGCCTCAAGGAGAAGAGAAACAAGCACAAAAATCCATACAACCCAAGCAATCAATAAATAGATATGTCAATTTTTTTGACCAACTTTGAGATGCAAGCACAAAGAATTCTAAATGATCACACACAAAGGGGACATGGCTTCCAGATTTGGCATCAAAATCACATTGCCAAAATTTCATCTAAGCTATGTAAGAAATATGTGACAAATGAAGTTACAATAGTACTATACATAAAACTAAAGAAAGAAAGATTGCTCAACTCTACCAAGACCAAATTGTAGCAACAATAACCCAAGAACAAGATAAGATTGAACTAAATAAGGACACATTGTTGAATCAAGACTACGGAGGGTATAACTAAAGTAGAACAAAGATTCCAAAGGTAATGCCAAATCAACAATTAATAACTTCTAAACATGAATAGGAAACTATTAGTAGCAGCTTAACCAAAGGATGAGAAAGTTAATATTTTCATCACTCAAGCTAGTAAGAACTCAACTCTTTTAAAGCAGAAAATCAAGAATCGAAGCTTAATCACAGCAATAGTCGGCCAGCTTGAATAGTAAATAGCAACAAAGATGTTAAATCCTAACACAAAATTTAACTATGTAGCTAAGTCACAACACAAAAAGAAAATGCAAACAAAATCACAAACAAACACATATTTAATGCATACTAATGGAATGAAAGATAATAATAGGAAAAGAGATTACCTTATTCAGTGTAGCGAACCGGAAACAAGCAAGCTCGAGGATGATTCCAACCACCACATGGAGCTTTTGATGAATTTCGAAGAACAATGAATGAACGAGAAGGAAACCAAAATATGGACTCAAGACCCTCTGACTCAAACATTAAGAGCACTGGTTCTTCCACTATCTTTTCGCTCTCTATTCACCTCAATATCGGCTTCTATCAAGTGTGCCTTTCAGTGTCACTCTATATTTTGTGTCTATTTTATTTCTATCATCTCTGTATTCTTTTTCACAGCTCCCCTCAAATAGTGAAAGAAGAGGAGTATATAAGAGAGAATAGAGGGGATGAATTGGGGGGAAAACGGGTAGATTTTAGGGTGAAAGTTAAAACTCAAAATTCAAATTCTTTGGAGGATAAGGTTGCCAACTTCAACTTCATACCCATTTTCAACGGATTGAGAACGAGAGCCGCTTGATTCTCGAGCAAGGACGAGTGAGATGCGGAGATCGCTCCACCTGTCGATTCGAGAATATTCTTGTATGAGAGGATAAGGGAGAGGGATGCTGGCTGCACGAGATGGGTCGGGTTCGCGTACTGTTGAAATTTTGGGTTTCGTTCTGTTCGGGTCGCGATGAGGAATAAGGAGAACGACATACAGGGGTCGATTTATGTATTGTACGCTACTATATGTATTTGTGGGTCTTTTGAATTGGGTTGCTGATAGGAATGGATTTGGACTGGGATTTATGCTGAAGGATTGGGAATTAGGTAATTGGGCTAGCTGGAAAGAAAATAAAGGCCCAAAATTTGGTCTTTCTGGTGGGTTGAAAATAAAGTGAGGAAAATGGCTACAATTGCAATTGAGAATTTGACCCATTGGATTGCAATTATAGCCATTGAATTAAGGACTTAGCCAAATTGAGTTAATTAGTAAATTCGACTAATAATTAAATAAGATGAATTAATATAATTAATTAACAAGCTTTTTAATCTTAACAAAATAAAATAATTAACTTGATTATAAACTAATTAACCTAAAACACAGACTATAGAATAATTAAACTAATTAACTAAATATTTAATTAAAAAAATCTTTTTGAGACGTTTTTCAAATATTTATAAACTAAACTGATTATATAAAAACACATTTATTATTTAAAAATTATAAAAATGACTAAAAATTACTTTAAAATAGCCTGAAAAGCATTTTCAATTCTTTATAAAACTAATTATTTCAAATTGTTTGAAATTGAAGCAGCTCGGTGATTAAACTATAATGTGGAGGTCCAAAATTGGGTGTCAACAGACCTTATGAAATTATGTTTTGGATATGTTTTAGCTATGAGTCGAGGTTCCTCATTGGTTATATGTATTTTGATAATGTGCAATATTGTTTGGGTTGTTAGTTTCTCTTCTACTCTTTTCATGCAAGTTTGAGTTACATTCGAAGACGAATGTTCCTAAAGGGGAGATATTGCAACACCTCATATTCAAGAAAGCCATGTAAGGGGTCAAGTGGGCAAGACACAAGCCCACAAGTTTAAAATGGACCCCTGCACTGAGCCCTAGACGAGCCGTGAAAGGGACCACCATCCGTTAATATGCTCGTGGTAGGTTTCAAAAACCTGCTTGGGCAGGCTCCACCTTGACAGACGCCCAAATGACTCATGGTGATTATAACGGGTCATCAAAGGGTTTGTCAAGTGTGTCAATTAGAAGGGGTTATTCCCTAGTCACTGGTCAAGGACCACGGGCATCTAAATGACTTGTGAAGTCCCATATGGACCGTGAAGGGGGTTTATAAGACTTAGATTTTAAGGTCAACTTCAAATGATCATATATTTTAGCACAACCCATGACTTATAAAATTGATGATCTCTGAGTCCTCTTTCTAATGCCACCTAATTTGCCAAATTCTAAGTAAGGATTAAAAAGTTATGCCCGAAATAGTGAAGCCCTGTCGGGTAGGGTTTCTTCAAGACCCGTTAGACTAGCCGTGGTACTCTAAATGACTTGTTTTGGCTTCCCACTAAGAAAATTTGGCAATTTTAAGTCGGGGGGGGGGGGGGTTATTAGATCTTTTCCCTATTGTTTTAACTCAATACTACGTCATTTTGCCTTCTACCCAAAGCCCTAATGTAATATCCCACATCTAAAAAAAGGGTAATGAACCAAAAATTCAGAACTTATAGTTGCCATCCACGAGGACCACAGACGGTCTGTAGGTGGAACCACGGACCGTAGGTGGGGTCCATAGATTGGCCACTCAGGAACTTGTCCAGGCCATGGACTACGGAGGGACCTACAAACCATAGGTGGGTCTCGGGTCTGTTGTCCAATGGCCTTAGGTCTAGAAAAAAGTCGCTGAACTTAGTGAGGACGTGCATGACGGACCGTAGGTCCAACCACGATCCGTCGGTGGGGTCTCGTGGGTCGTGATTGCGGCTATTTTAAGGGGTAGTTGAGTCTTTTCCTAATTAATTAATCCCAATACTATGTCATTTTTCCTACATTTAGAACCCCTATATAAGACTTTTTACCCCCAAATTCAACCCATTTAATCATTCTTCAAAATTCCCCAAAAGAAATCAAATCTCCTCCCAAATATTCTCTCTCTAGAACTTGAATAAGAAAAATAAGATTCAACCTAGGGTTTCAAGCTAAGGGTCTAATTTCTCTGTTAAAGGCTAGCATTTGGATTCAAGGTGTGGTTGTTTGATCCATGAATCCCTCTTATTCATGGAGTCCCCAAATTCTTTTTTTTTAAAAGGTAGAATTCCCCAATTAGCTAGGGTTTTCTTCAATTAACACGGGTTCTCTTCTTTATTAATTTAATTGATTGGTTATGATCTTCTAAGCATGAATTGATAAAATTCTATGGTTTTATGATGTTTTTCCCTATGAACCCATGTGATCCCAATGTTTTTAAGTTATGAACTATATGTTGTGGAATTTTGATCTTAAAGGAAGAGTTTTATCAAAGTAGGCATGTAATGAGAGAATTGCAAGAATTTATGATGAAATCCATATCTAACCCTTTTTTTCTAAATGTTTATGATTGAAAGAAGGTTCTTGGCCTTGAAAGGTGATTATGGAATTATGCATGTTTTCATGAAAACTATGTAAATGTTTTAAGGGCTCTTTGAGAGTGAAGTGTCGATGTTGTTGAACGTTATTCTCATAAACACTTGCAACCATGATGTGAAAGGTTCTCTCACATTGAAATGATTCTTAGGTTGAAAGGCTTTCTCACCTAATTGAATCAATAAATAAGAGTTATCCTAATGAACTAGCTTGGATTGGCAAGATGACATGCCTTTTCATGGATAATGAGAATAAGTAAGAAAATACTATTCGGAGGGAGTTATGGTTAGCAACGAGTGGATATTGAAATTGAGATGGAAGCTCTCTCATTAGTAGAGGTCGGGTTTCTAGAAGAAGTCTCATGAGAAGGAAGCTCTCCCACTAGTAGAGGCCGGGTTTCTAGTAACAATCTCCTTATCCCATAAACTATGTGCCCTCATAGGATGATTAGCTAGTGGATCTACTTAAGCTAGAAGTTCATGGTTCTACTTTAGGCAAGTAGACAACCCTTTTCAATGTGGGAGACATTGGGTGATCAGTTTATAGCTCACATGGTCTCTATGTCAGTTAAGGCTAATTTTCCACAAACTAAAAGTGAACTTAGGTTACTCGAAGTATCTCATATGTATCCAAAGTTTTAATGATGATTTAGCTTTCATTGACCATGATGTTATGACTTATGTTTTCTAACCCTCTTATATCATGTTTGAATTGGTCAATTGCATATCATGAAATGAAATGTCCCTTCTTAGCACTTTTTAATGTTTTTATGTATAGCTATCATACTTAACGCATTTTTGTACCAACTCATACACTGTCCAACAATTTCCCCAAATATAGGGTCCGACAGATAGGTTTCCCATTTTAGTGGCTAGAGCTTGGACTTTGATTCTTTCCCGAGCTTGGTGAGTCCTCTTAGTTCGAGGACGAACTTCATTATTTTAGTTTCGTTCTTGTATTTCTTTTTTAGGCATGATGTATGGTCTAGTCCCACTTTCATTCAATTATAATAGATGGTTATGATGAGACATGAGTATAAACTTTCGCTTTTCTATAAAACTGTTTTGGACTTAAAATATTGTTTTACTCTTTATTGTTCTATTTCTTATTTTGTAAAAGCTAAGTGGATTGTATTATGTCCTTCGGGGTTCTATACGCCGTGTTACATCTAGGGGGTACCCTTGGGTTGGGACACCTATATAATGATTTTAAACCCCCAAATCAGCCAAACTCAATTAATTCTCTTAAATTTTCAAAAGTCGATCAAGCTCCCCCTCTCAAATATTTCTCTCTCTAAAGGAAGAAGAAGAATTCAAGTTAGGGTTTCAAGATCAAGCCTCCAATTAACCAAATTGCTTAAGGGATTTGAACTCCAAGGTATGATAGTCTTCATCTATGGAGCTCTTTCCTCTATGTAGTTTCTAAATTCTTCGATTTTGAAGTTATAAATCTCCAATTGAAGTTAGGGTTTTCTTCCATGTCATTTGTTCCTTTCAATATTGATCCAGTGGATTGTTTTATGACTTTTTATGCATGAATTGAATTAATTGTTTCTATTTAAGATGAATTTCCATGCACCCATGCAATCAATGTTTTCTAAGATATTAAGATATAATGTTTGTCTTACACCATGAAAGATGAATTTATGAAGATAAGCATGCCCTTTTGATGAGATTGATGTAAATGAAGTTGAGGATGCATTGACTTTTAAACCATGATAAAGCTTATGAATTATTGAAAATAATGCATGTTTATGAAAGTATGCTTATGACTCAAGTTAGTTTATAGATTAAGATATTTATATGTTCTATGAATCTTGACCACATGACATGAATGACATCTAGACTTGCCTTTAATGTTTTTCGGGATATTTTCATCAATTAGGTCTTGATTAGTATGGTATCTGGATAAGCCATTAATGATTATAGATCACGATTTCCAAACTAATTCCATTATTAGTAGGGAATTTCTAGCATGAAGTGAATGTCTATTGGTCTTAAAAGTTATTGTCAGAAGATCATGGATTGTGAAAGGTTTTCTCACCCATGGTCTAAGGAGCTATCCTATGATAAGACAAGCGATGAATACCCATGTCTCTTAATGATAAGGAAAGTTAAGATATATAACTATAACATGGGATTTATGCTTAGCACTGATCTGACAAGTGGTGACCACCCATGTCCTATAACTATGTGCCACCATAGGATAATTGTCTTAAAGAGATGATAATTGTCTTAGATAGACATTAGCTAGTGGATCTATGTGAGATAGAAGTTTATGGTTCTACGTTTACATGTAGGACACTCTCTTTTCGGTGTGGGAGCATTATACCATTTTCCATGTTATAGCTCACATGATCTCTATGTCGGTTAAGTATACTTTCCACAATAATAATAAACTGAGGTTACTTCAAAAAGTATCTCATATGTGTTAAAAGCTGATTTTACTTGCATTGAAAATGATTACGATTTATGTTGTCTAACCCTCTTATCTTCTGTTTTGACTTGATCTTTGCATATCACGAAAAGTCCTTTTAGCATGATTTCATAATTTTAATGCATTGCTATCATACTTGGTACATTTTGTACTAACACATACTCTTGCACATTGTTTCATTAATGTAGGGTCCGTCACTCATATTTAACATCTTCGTGGCTAGGTATCACTTAGTAGATATTGAAGATGGGTGAATCCTTATGTTTCGATGACTGAACCTTTTATTTGTTATTGTCTTTATATTTTTATGTGATGTACAGGTTACGTCTCGATCACTCTTGATGTAATAGATGGATTTTGAGACTATGTAGACTTCTGCTTCGTTTTTGAAAAACTCTTTTATGATATAAACTATATTTTTAGACTCGTTAATTCTATTATCTTGTTTATGTATGCTAAGTGGCTTGTGTAGGGCCTTTTGGGGTGTTATACGTCATGTCATGCCTAGGGGAACTTTTGGTTGTGACTCTCTAATTCGTTGGTTTGAGTGGACATAGCCTAGACTGATGGATTGCATTTGATTTAGGAGGTTTTGGACCAGTTGAGGATGATTTTGGATAGGCTCCTGACACCTTAGAGTAGGCACAAGAGTTATGCTAATCATAGGTTCCGACCTTTGATGTTCTTAGTTGGTGATAGATTCTTTCTCCATGTCTCACCCATGAAGGGTGCGTTGAGATTTGGGAGGCGGGGAAAGCCTAGCCCTAGGTATATCGAGCCTTTTGAGACCCTTAGGCAGTTGGTAAAGTTGCATACGAGTTGGCTCTACCTACGGTATTCTCAACTATCCACCCACTTTTTCTTGTTTTGATGCTCTACCAGTGTGTTCTTAATAAGTCTCTTGTGCTTCAATATGATGGAGTAGAGTTGGATGACTGTTTGACCTTCTTGGAGGAATAGTTAGGGATGTGTAGAGGTTGCGTTCAAGATCCCTTCATTTGGTTAAGATCCATTGGACGCATTATTCCATTGAAGAGTCTACCTAGAACATCGAGCATGATATTCAGGAGCAGTTTCTTGGCTTGTTTGAGCCTTCAAATACTTCTTGAATCTTACTTTCATATATGAAAGTCATTTTTAGTAGTGGATGTTGTATTGAATCCTTTTTGTATTTATGCCACATGTTCAACATTTAAGCATTCTTACAGCAACCCCAATTACTTGTTGGAACTGAAAGTTTGGTCACCTAGTCATTCGTTTGATTTATATGTAAGTTTTAGTATCTTGGAGATTTTGAACGTTTAACGGTGTGTTTTGATCAAAACTTCAAGAAGACGACCTTAGAATCCAATTATGACAATTTCATCAGCTTTGTAAGGGTCAATTTTAGGCTAGTTAGCATGGTCGACATGACTTACACATTAAGGCCTAAGTTTGACTTTAGTTAACATTCTGAGTAGATGAACACAGATGAGAATTATGTCATCTTAGTTAGCCCCTAAATGTTCAGTTTGTTCATAAATGACCCTTTGTTTTCATCTCGAGGCCTCCGGTTAATTTCAAGCCCCCTTGTAGATTTGGCTTAAAAATTTTGTTTGGTATGAGACCCATATTGTGTCAAGACAACCTCGTATGGAACTTTTGACTACTCCATTGAGTCCAAAATGTCATTTTAATTGGTGAGCATATCTCGTCTGTGTGTACATGGTTATGAACCATGCTAGCCGAGCACCTTAAGCCCTTTGAGTGGACTAGTTGGTTGAGCGGCCTAGATTTATTATCACTCTTGCTAGATATGCAGGAGCCCGACTTTAGTTTCGTGGTACCCTTATTTCGGTAGACTCTACATTTTTTCGTGATGTAGGTCCAAGTACCAGCTACTAGTGGTGATCGTTTGTGTTATCTTTTGCCGTATTTGGGTATCAGAGATGAGGGTGAGCACTTCACGTCTTGGATCACTCTGTCTCATTCTGAATATATGCGAAGTTAGTATTTTTCCTTTGAGATGGCTTGTTGTGTTCTACTTTTGGGACTTGTATTTTTTTATTAGATAACTATATACTCATGATTTCCGTATGTGTGTGTATATATATATATATATATATATATCGGGTTGTTTCTGTTTATGTCTCATTCTTATTGCTAGTGTTATTTCTGTTTAGTTCTGCCCTTATATTCATTACTTGATGTTTTGGGTATGGGTAGAATTATCTACTAGAGGGTTAAAGCAGATGCCACCATGACTCGGTAAATCGGGTCGAGACAAGTAATACCCATATAGTTGTTGTCTCTTTATTATCAAATTGAGTAGAAATTCATAACATTTTAATTATTGTTATATTATCTGAATAATTTTGCATATTTCAACATTTTTAATATTATGAACAAATAAATAAAAATCACATTAAAATATTAACCTACATGGTTGTGTTTCTTTAGAGAAAACATTTGATCGAATATATATTAGTCTAGAATATCGTATTTGTAATCTCTACCTAAACTCCCTTCATTTTTGTGAGGGTTCGATTCCCCATGTTATAATCCCCTTCCCCACCCCAATTTTTTAATTGTTTTCTTAAAAGTAATATGTTTTTTTTTCCTTTGATGCTAATGTAATATCTATATATAAATATATTAATCAATAGAAGTTGTGAAATATCTATAAAACATATTATCTGATAAATAACTATGAACATAAAATTATTGTAACATCTAGGAATCTAGTAGGCTAAACTAGGGTTAAGTGAGAGGGCAAGAGCCAAGAAGGGAGGAAGCTTGGGCAGCTTTCACCAAGCACTGCCTCACCTCACACGACCACCATGACGGTTCGTGGTGAGGACCACGAGTCGTGGTGAGGTTCGTGGATGGCTGTGCAGTAGCTAGGTTACGCTGCCCAAACAAGGACCCTCCTTACGAGCCACTTGACGGCTCGTGAAGGAAACCACAGTCGTGGGAGGGGTCGTGGTCCTAAAATAGTTGTAGGGAGAGGAAGGGGTGGCACCCTAGCCACTGGTCCAAAGACCACGGAGAGCACCATAGCTCGTGGTAGGGACCACGACTCGTGGATCCTCACATGGTCAAGTGGAAGTGTACTGTAAGTGAAGGGTTTGATTGTTCTTTTCCGGTTTTAATTAGATCAAAGCCATTTTGTCTTTCCTAAGTCTAGGACCCCTAGATAAGTCATTTTCACCCCCAAAACTTTCCTATTCAAGCCATTATTTCTAAAACTCAAAAGAAATCCTCAAAAGTTCTTTCTCTCAAATAATTCTCTCTCTATAAACTTGAAGAAGAAGAAGAAGAAGAAGGAGGAGATTCAAGCTACAGTTAGAGAGAACGCTTCCATACTTTAATTCGTTTGGGCTTTTATAGTAAGGTATGACAGTTTTCATCCATGGATTCCTTTCATCTATGGAGTTCTCAAATTCTCCAATTTCAAAAGGTAGAAATTCCCAATTTGATATGGTTTTCTTCAATTGTCATGGGTTCTCTTCAATGTTGATTTAAATGATTGAATTATGTTCTATTAAGAATTAATTGATGAATTACTATGATTTTTATAATTATTTCCCCATGAACCCATGTAAACTCCCATGTTTTCAAGTTATGAATCATGTGATGTGGGATTTTGAATGTAAAAGGAGAGTTTTATGAATTTAAGCATGTATTGCTAATTCTACATGAAGTTATGATGAAATCAATATCTAACCTTTGTTTTTCAAGTAATGATGATTGAAAGTGGGTTTTGAACCTCAAGAGGTAAATTATGGACTTATGCACGTTCTTATGAAATCTATGCAATTGTTTCAAGGGTGCTTTGAGAGTAAAGTACCAATGATGATGTTGTTGTTGTGTTGTTGAAAGGATATTCTCGTAAATGCTTATTAGCATAATGTGAAAGGTATTCCCACGTAATAAGGGTTCTTAGGTTGAAAGGTTTTCTTACCTAATTGAATCAAAGGCAAAAAATCTATTATGAATAGATCATAGATGGTGAAAGATTTTCTCATGCATGGTCTAAGAAGCTATTCCATGATAAGATAAGTCAAGACTTAATAACTATTCCATGGGATTTATACTTAGCACCGAGTGGATATTGAGGTGATATGGAAGCTCTCCTATAGTAGAGGTCGAGTCAATTGCATGTCATGGAATGGAATGTCCCTTTTAGCATGTTTTAAATGTTTGTGCATAGCTATCATACTTGGTACAATTTTTTGTACAAATGCATACTCTTGCCTACATTTTCCCCAAATGTAGGGTCTGACAATCAGGGTCATCAGTTTCATGGTTAAGTGTTGAAATTTCTAGATTTTTGAGCTTTGATGAGTCCTCATGCTTTGAGGACCGAGTTTTATTGTATTCATTTCTTTCATGTATTTCTCTTTCAGATATGATGTATGGTCTAGGCCCAATTTCATTCTAATGTATTAGATGGCTATGATGAGACAAGATATCTAAACATCCACTTTTCTTTTATAAAATTTTTGGACTTTGAAATGTTGTTTTACTCTTATTGTTCTATATCTTATGTAATTACAGCTAAGTGGCCTGTATGGAGTCCTTTGGGGTTCTATAATCCATGTTACACCTAGGGTGTACCCCGGGGTCGTGACAAACTTGGTAATCAGAGCACAAGGTTTAGAATGGTCCTATGATATCTCATAAGCCATGTCTAGTAGATTCTTGCTCACGAGTGTAAAGCACGCCACATTTATGAATGAGAAGCTACAAGATGATTAAGAAACTCCACTTCTTTCATTACTCTTAAGTCATGCCATAGAGTTTAAATCTATAAGGTCTTTCTCCTAATCCTTATCCGATGGTCTACATGATATGACTACTCGAAGGGCTCATTCTAGAAGGAATGAAGGAGACAATGTGGACGAAGGAGCTCCTCCTCAAGCTCCGATAAACCCTTTGGTTGAAAATGTAAAAAATGCAGAATTTAGGTCGGCTTTTCAAGTGTTGGCTCAAGCCATGACAACCTAAGCCAATAGAGAGGTGGTAGTCCCCGTGAACCCAAATGTAGGTACAGCAGCATCAAGAGTGAGGTACTTTACTAGGACGAACCCTCCAGAATTTTATGGCTCCAAGGTTGACGAAGATCCTCAAGAGTTTATCTCTGAGGTCTATTAGGTACTTGCTATCATGGGAGTGACTTTGGTAGAGAAGGCGAAATTGGTCACTTATCAACTCATAGGTGTTGCTGAGATTTGGTTCAACCAATGAAAAGAAGCAAGACCGGTAGAAGCGGGTCCCAGAGAGTGAGAAAGGTTTAAATCTTCTTTTCTTGATAGGTTCTTTCCTCTTTAGATGAGGGAAGAAAAGGTGCTTGAGTTAATTAACCTTCGTCAATGAAGTATGAGTATGAGGGAGTATGCTCTAAAGTTCACTCAATTGTCTAAGTATGCTCCAAAAATGGTTGCGGATTCAAGGGCTAGGATGAGTAAGTTCATTTCGGGTATATCTGAAATGGTGGTTAAGGAATGTTGTACTGCCATGCTTATTGGTGACACAAAAATCTCTCCTCTTATGTTCCATGCTCAACATATTGATGAGGAGAAACTTAAGGAAAATTTTAGGGAGGTAAAAAGATCTAAGATCGGTGATGAAAACTTTTCTCATGCAAGGTTCGGTGGATAAGGTCGCTCTAAATTTTGACAAAGGTTCCTCCAATGCTCCTCCTAAGTTGATCAAAGATAGGGTGCCTAACACTAAGCCTCAAGGAGGTAATGGTAGTGGATCTTCATTGCCTAGGTCTACTTGTACTAAATGTGGAAGGAAGCAGAGGGTAAGTGCCTAGCCGGCACAAATGGTTGTTTTGGTTGTGGTAAGAGTGGTCACAAAACGAGGGATTGCCCAATGCTCACAGCTAAGGGAAGATAGGAAAAGCAAGCTCCTTCGATGCTACCTTGTCTTTTGTGACATCATGTGTTGCTATGAGGTTTGATGTTCTTTCGAATATGTTGTTAGAACCTTTTTCTGTCTCTACCCCTAGTTGTGATTCTGTTATGGCTAGGAGGGTCTATAGAAATTGTCTCGTCTCCTTCTCCCATGGAGTTACTCTTGTTGACTTGGTAGAGCTTGATATGTTATATTTTGATGTTATTCTTGGTATGGATTGGCTGCACCCTATTTATGCTTCTATAGATTGTAGGACTAGTGTAGACAAATTTGAGTTCTCAAATAAGCCTATCCTAGAGTGGAAAGGGGGAAATTCTATGCCTAGAGGTCAATTTGTCTCTTTTCTTAAAGCTAGAAAGATGATACCTAAGGGTTGCATTTACCATCTAGTTAGGGTGAGGGAAGTAGATTCCAAAACCCCAACTCTAGAGTCGGTCCCCATTGTTAAATAGCTTACGAAAGTGTTTTCTAATGATTTACTCGATATTTCTCCTGAGTGGGAAATAGGCTTCGGTATCGACCTTCTCCTAGATATGCAACCTATTTCTATTCCTTCTTACTACATGGCCCTGGCAGAACATATGGAGTTGAAATAACAATTGAAAGATTTGTTGGATAAGGGTTTCATCTGACTTAGTATCTCCCCATGGGGTGCTCCAGTTTTGTTTGGTAGAAAGAAGGATGGTTCTCTTCGTATGTGTTTTGACCATAGTCGGTTGATTAAGGTGACCATTAAGAATAAGTATCCTCTTCCAAGGATAGATAATCTATTTGACCAACTTCAAGGAGCGGGTTATTTCTCTAAGATTGACCTTCATATGGGTTATCACCAATTAACGGTGAAAGAAGATGATAGTCCGAAGATGGCTTTTCGAACTTGACATAGTCATTATAAGTTTTTGGTAATATCGTTTGGGTTGACTAATGCTCCGACAACGTTCATGGATTTGATGAATATGGTTTTTAGACAATATCTTGATATGTTTGTGATTGTGTTCATTGACGATATTTTGATCTATTCAAGAAGTTAAGATGAACATATGGCTCACTTGAGGATTGTGTGGAAAATTCTTAAGGACCAACAACTCTTCGCAAAGTTTAGCAAATGTGAATTTTGGTTTAGGTACGTAGCTTTGCTTAGCCATATTATTTCAAGTAAGGGTATTGAGGTAGATCCTAAGAAGACGGATGCAGTCAAGAGTTGGCCTAGACTTCTAACCCCTTCAGATATTAGAAGCTTTTTGGTTTGGCCAGTTACTATTAAAGGTTTGTTGAGGGGTTTTCTTCCATTACTTCTCCGTTGACGACTTTGCTCTAATGAAGACTAATTTTATATTGTCCGAAGCTTGTGAGAACTGTTTTCAAGAGTTAAAGGATAGACTTACTTCCGCTCCGATGTTTACTTTATCGGAAGGTACGTATGGTTTTATGATGTATTGTGATTCCTCTAGAATTGGGTTGGGATGTGTGCTAATGTAAAATGGTAAAGTTATTGCCTATGCTTCAAGGCAACTTAAGATACATGAGAAGAATTATCCTACCCATGAACTTGAATTAGCGGTGGTTGTGTTTGCCTTAGACATATGGAGGCATGATTTGTATGAGGTTCATGTTGATGTTTTCACCGATCATAAGAGTTTGCAATATGTGTTAAATCAAAAGGATTTGAATCTTCACCAAAGAAGGTGGCTTGAGTTAGTGAAATATTATGATATGAGTGTTCTTTATCACCTCAGTAAAGCTAATGTGGTAGCAGATGCTCTTAGTCGATTGTTCATGGGTAATGGTGCTCATATTTAGGAAGAAAAGAAAGAGTTGGTTTGAGATGTTCATAGATTGGCCCAATTAGGTGTTCAATTAGTGGATGCCACCAAGGGTGGTGTTATGGTTCATAATGGTTTCGAATCGTCTTTTGTGGCGGATGTGAAAGCCAAGCAAGGTCTTCATCCAATTTTTGTGAAGTTTAAAGAAGCGGTGCTAAATAATCCATTGAGGATTTCTCCTAAGGGGGAGATGGGGTGCTTAGATATCAAGGTCGTTTATGTGTTCTGAATGTGGATGACTTAAGGGAACAAATCTTGACAGAAGCCCATAGTTCTCGGTATTTCATTCACCCAGAAGCCACCAAGATGTACCGTGATTTGCGGGAGGTCTATTGGTGGAATGTGATAAAGAAAGAATATTACGGAATTTGGCTAAGTGTCCAAATTTCCTACAAGTGAAGGTTTCACACAGAAATAGGGAGGTTTATCTCAAGACATTAGTATTCCTACTTGGAAGTGGGAGGACTTGAATATGGACTTTATAGTTGGTTTAACTCGCACCCGGTGACAACATGATTCGATTTGGGTGATAGTGGATTGGATGATAAAATTGGCTCATTTCCTCCCCGTTAAGGTTTCTTATTTGGTGGAGGACTATGAAAAGACATACTTGAGATAAATGGTAAAGTTACATTGAGTGCCTTTGTCCATTATTTCCAATCATGGTAGCCAACTCACTTCTCAGTTTTGGAAGTCATTCCAAAAAGGTCTTGGTGCTAAACTTAAGCTTAGCACAACTTTTCATCCCCAAACCGATGGGCAAGTGGAGCGTACTATCCAAACTTTGAAAGATATATTGAGAGCTTGCGTGATTAATTTTAAGGGTAATTAGGATGACCATTTGCCATTGATTAAATTTGCCTATAATAATAGCTACCACTCAAGTATAGGTATGGCTCAATTTGAGGCTCTTTATGGTAGGAGGTGTAGATCCATTATAGGTTGGTTTGAGGTGGGTTATGTTTCCCTAATAGGTCCTGAATTGGTTCATGAGGCTATAGAAAAGGTTCGACTCATTAGAGAGAGGTTGGGAATGACCCAAAGCTAGCAAAAGTCATATGCCGATGTTAGAAAAAGGGATCATGAGTTTAATGTTCATGATTAGGTTTAGTTAAATTCTCACCCATGAAGGATGTGATGAGGTTTGGTAAGAAAGGGAAGCTTAGTCCTCGTTTTGTAGGCCCATATGAGATTTTGAGATGTGTTGGTAAGGTTGCTTATGAGCTTGATTTGCCATATGAGTTTGCATCGGTTCATCCGATTTTCCATGTCTCTATGTTGAAAAAGTGTGTTGGAGAACAAACATGTATAGTTCCTTTAGATGGTTTGGAGGTAAAGGAGAACCTTTCATATGAGGAAGTTTCGGTTGAGATTTTAAACTGACAAGTTTAGAAGTTCAGAAACAAGAAGTTACCTCTGTGAAAGTGCTACGGAGGAATCATTTAGTTAAGGGTGCTACTTGGGAGGCCTAGACCAATATGATTTCCCGATATCCTTATCTTTGTCCTTCTACTCCGACTCTAGATTGAGGTAATGAGTTCCTCTTGGCTTGCCCTATGTTTTGGAGTCATGTGCTTTATGTGTTTCCAATGATTTACTTATGTTATGCATGTTCATGAAAAACTTTTGTTTTGAAGAAAATGAGTTTACATGATTTATTTTCCTCAAGTTGTTGTGCATTGAGTATGAGTTGCCTATAGACTTCATGAGATGAATTAATGAACATGATTTAGCTATGCTTTTGAGTATGAATTCCATATAGGCTCCATGTGATTGTGTTGAGCATGCTTTTAGCATGGAGAAGCAATTTCCTCCGTAAATATGAGAAATTTTGAAATTTATACTTATTGGTTTGTTAGGTATAGTTCCTGCTTTCCTTATGGTGCATTGAGTATGTATAGCTCTGAGTTGATGTTTTTTGCTCTTTGGTTGTGTGCATTTTGATGAGTTTCATGCATGCTGGGTTGCTAGTCTTGAGTCATTTCCATTAGAAAGGTGTCTAGAATCTCACTCGAGGACTAATGTTCCCAAGGGGGAGATAATGTAATACCTCGGAATCTAGAAGGGTAAACTAGGTCTAAGTGAGAGGGCAAGAACCAAAAAGGGAGGAAGCTTAGGGAGCCTTTACAAAGCACTGCCTAACCTCACAAGACCACCATGATGGTTCGTGGTGAGGACCACGAGTGTGGTGAGGTTCTTGGAGGGTTGGGCAGTAGCTAGGCTACACTGCCCCAAACTAGGACCATCCCAACGAGCCACTTGCTGGCTCGTGAAGGCCACCACGGTCGTGGGAGCGATCGTCATCCTAAGATAGTCGTAGGGGGAGGAAGGGATGGTACCCTAGCCATTTGTCCAAAGACCAGGAAGAGCACCATGGCTCGTGGTAGGGACCACGACTCACGGAGCCTTACGTGGTCAAGTGGTAGTGCACTGTAAGTTAAAGGTTAGCTGGTCTTTTCTGGATTTAATTAGATCAAAGTAATGTCGTTTTGCCTAAGTCTAGGACCCCTATATATGTCATTTCAACCCCAAAATTCACCTATTCAAGCCATTATTTCCAAAACCCAAAAGAAACCCCCAAAAGTTCTTCCTCTCAAATAATTCTCTCTCTAGAAACTTGAAGAAGAAGAAGGAGATCCAAGCAAGGGTTCAAGAGCAAGCTTCTGTACTTCAATTTCTTTGGGCTTTGATTGTAAGGTATGATAGTTTTCATCCAAGGAGTTCTCAAATTCTCCAATTTCAAAAGGTAGAAATTCCCAATTTGTAGGGTTTTCTTCAATTCTCATGGTTACATTGAAAGTTTATTTAAATGATTGAATTATATTATATTAAGCATGAATTGATGAATTACTTTGATTTTAGGATTATATCCCCATGAACCCATGTAAACCCCCATGTTTTCAAGTTATGAATCATGTGATGTGGGCTTTTGAATGTAAAAGGAGAGTTTTATGAAATAAGCATGTATTGCTAGCTTTACATGAAGTTATGATGAAATCCATATCTAACCTTTTTTTTCTAAGTAATGATGATTGAAAGTGGGTTTTGATCCTCAAGAGGTAAATTATGGACTAATGCATGTTCTTATGAACTCTATGCAATTGTTTTAAGGGTGCTTTGAGAGTAAAGTACCAATGATGATGTTGCTATTGTATTATTGAAAGGATATTCTCATAAACACATATTACCATGATGTGAAAGGTCTTCTCACATAATAAGGGTTCTTAGGTTGAAAGGTTTTGTCACCTAATTGAATCAAAAGCTAAAAGCTATTATGAATAGATCATGGATGGTGAAAGGATTTCTCACGCATGTTATAAGCAGCTGTTCTATGATAAGATAAGTCAAGACATAATAACTATTTTGTCGGATTTATGCTTAGTACCGAGTGGATATGGATGTGATATGGAAGCTCTCCCGTAGTAGAGGCTGAGTTTCTAGAAGCAAAATCTTGAGATAAAAGCTCTTCCGATTAGAGGCCGGGTTTCTAGTAGCAATCTCCTTATCCCGTAGCTATGTGCCCCCATAGGTTGATTAGCTAGTGGATCCACTTAAGCTAGAAGTTCATGGATCTACTTGGGCAAGTAGGACAACCCTTTTCAGTGTGGGAGACACTGGGGTATCATGTTGCAACTCATATTGTCTCTGTGTCGGTTAAGGCTAATTCCCCACATTAATGATGAACTAAGGTTACCTCAAGAAGTATCACACATGCATTCAAAGGTTATAAAGATGATGTTAGCTTGCACTGGCCATGTTTTATGAAGTATGTTTTCTAACCATTTTATATTATGTTTTATTTTGCTCAATTGCATGTCGTGAAATGAAATGTCCCTTTTAGCATGTTTTAAATGTTTTTATGCATGGATATCATACTTGGTACATTGTTTTGCACTAACGCATACTCTAGCCTACATTTTCCCTAAATGTAGGGTCCAACCGTCAAGGTCATCAGTTTCGTGGCAAAGTGTTGACTTTTCAAAATTTTTGAGCTTTGGTGAGTTCTCATGCTTTGAGGACAGAGTTTTGTTTTATTTAGTTTCTTTCATGTATTTCTCTTTTGGACATGATGTATGGGTTAGGCCCAATTTCATTATATTGTATTAGATGGCTATGATGAGACAAGATGTCTAGACTTCCGTTTTTCTTTAATAAAATGTTTGGACTTTGAAATGTTGTTTCACTCTTATTGTTCTATTTCTTATGTAATGAGAGCTAAATGTCTTGTATGGAGTTCTTCGGGGTTCTATACGCCATGTTACATCTAGGTGGTACCCCTAGGTCATGACAATTATGCTTGTAGAAATTTTATGAAATATTGGGGGAAAATGTGAAACACACATCCCCAAAAACTAGTGTATGATATGCATCAACATGTTACTAGACCCTTAGTCTTTTTGGAATATTTATATCTTTCAATTGTTAAGTAAACAAGAAAAAATACTTTTCAATGTATGGGATACAGTAATTATTTCCAATAGATTTACGCGTGGAACAAATTTCTTGACATAGCGAATGGAGAACAACAAAACGAGAAAAATTTAACCAATGAACATACATGATGATACAATTATAAATTGTTGGATCACAAAAATTAATTATAAACAATTAAATTAAACCAGAAGACATGAAATTTTTTAACTTAATAAATCCAAAAAATTAAAGCATCTTTTACTTCACCTTATTATTTCAAAATGTATATTTTATAGGTCTTCTTGATAATTTTCTTTAATGTTTAAATTCATATTCAATTTTAGATGTATAATTTTTTCACCCTAAAAAGCTCAGAGTGAAAATTTATTCAATACATAAATAAATTTATTTAACTATTGAAGTGCAAGTGGTCTTCTTGGAAACCGTGCCAACAAAATCATTTTAGTAACAACAACAATAAAAATACAAATAAATAATTAAATAAATAACAAGTTAGTTAACATTTAAATTTTCATATATTTAATAAGTGAGTGAAATAACAAACTTTGAAAAATAATTCATCAAACATGACATATAGATGACACTTAATATAAGGACAAAATAAAAGTGTGGAGAATCCTATGTCACACTTAGAATTGCAAACTCTAAATGACATAAATTGTCCAGGGGACAACATGAACACATAAAACAATACTAATAAAAAGAGACATACACTAGTCCAAAGACTTTATATATTATTGGTGGGGTTTGAATCTTGATCATTAGTATTGTTTAGTGAAAGGTCATCCAACCAAGTCACGACATCATCTTCATTCCAGTTTAGTAATTCAATCAATGATGGACTTTGTGGAATGCCAGTAGAGTAATTCTGGCTCATTTGAATTGATGCACCGATTGAGGGGATCTCTGCTGAAGGATCCATTTGTGGTTTCATCGAAGTAAATGGAGAATCTATAATTGGTGAAGGCATCATAGAAGTCATTGTTGTTGAAGGAGTGGATTGAGGGACATTTGATGTAGACCCCTCGTCACCAACATTCTTTTTCATTGCTTCACGTACTAGTTGAAGGTTCTTGATAACGTAACTTAGATCGTTAAGATAGTAAGGATTCATGTCAACGGAAATAGTTTTTCCATTCAACACTTCATGCATCTCATTTGTAACTTCCTTGACCCTATTTTGCTTTCTTACCTTTAGCAGTTTTTTTGTGCAACTTCTTTATTCTTTTCTTGGTGAATTCTTCCTTTGTCACCATATTTCCTTTATCTCTCCAGTGTTGACAATTCTTTAAACTTTTGAAAGGTGTTGATTGCAACACCAAGATTGGGAAACACCTTAGGTTCATTTACTATAAGGACTATAGATGATGAGAGCCATTTCAATGTCACAAAGAGTGTTGAGTTCTTGTGCCTTTTTCAACAAGCCTTCGTGTCTTTTACTGTATGAGACTTTTCTGTCAGTTTCATTTTCAATAAAATAAAATATTACTTTTTTTCTAGTGATGGCTAAAGAAGAGGTATATGAGGGTATATGTGTTTGTTCAAGAATGCCTTTGTTGTTGTTCTTGTAGTTGTAGTTGTCTTTGCCTATGATTGACCCTTATATATATATATATATATATATATATATATATAATTTGAATTCTATAATGTTTGGGTAGTTTGAGTTATAGAATTTCTTAATATAAACATTAACTATTTTGGAATAAATTTAAATGAGGGTACATTATCTTGAATTATATGTTGTTTTTTGATCTGGTCTAATACTAGCAAAATATTTTGAGTCAATCTTTTCCTTTAAGGAAAAGAATTAGTGTGGTTTAAGTTTGAATAAGTAGTATCCACAAAACATGGTCATAAGTTTATAGCAAATATGTTTCTAATAGAATTACATTATTATTTTTCCAATTTTGGAAGAAATTATATTTAGTAGAAATTTTATACTACTTTCAAATATTTTAAAAACTAAATCCTACCTAATTGTGTTTTTTAATATGTGATACGCACCAACCTATTACTTGACCCTTAGTGAAATCTTTTTCTAAATTAGTTTGGAGGTAAATCAATATTCCATAATTGTACAAATACAAATCAGAATAATGTGTTTACACATAATAGAAAAATAAAAAGATAAATTTGATTCTTTTAAAGAAATGTTTTGTTATAACTCGATTTCTCGAATCATGATGCCCCAATTATAATAATCCACCAGTAGTTAAGCTAACCCGTACCCTGGAACGACAAGTAATGGTTTTAAGGATATAAACAGAGCGAAAGCAAAAACTTAAATATAGAAATAGAAGATAAAGTAGAATCAAGCCAATATATATATACACCACCCAGAACCTAGAAGTCACAAGTCCAAAGATGCTAAACAAAAGAGTACAATTCCCAAAAATGGACCCAACATACAAAGTCTTGTCCCAGAATCAAGTCAAATTAGACCATAACAATTTTTAAAAGTTGTCTTTGAAATGTAACACACTCTAACCTTCAACTGTTGATACCTATATATAAGACCAATCTTAAAGAAGCAAGTGGCACCTTGAAGCTAGTTGAACAAGCTGTCAATTATGGGAATGATATGTTTATTCTTAATTGTGATGTTGTTCAACTGAAGGTAGTCGATACATATTTTGAGGGAATCATCTTTCTTACACATGAAAGGATTATGTCACCCCATGGGTAAACACTTGATATGATGAATTAGCTATTTTGAAGGTGTTTCATATTTTTGGTCAAACTGTGAAAATTTTCACACAACAAAATAGCATATGTACACTACTAGTTTGTTTTGGACTCTAGAACTAGTCCTCAAGAGATCACCTATATATCTATACTTAGTAATTATAGAAATTAGTCTAGTCAGGGATAAGTATTTAATTGATCAAGTATTGGTTTCCACTTCGGTAGGAACTATCCTCTAATGTGCAATTGGAGACAAATTTCATTCAATCTCTTGGCAGCAAGTGCATTGTTGTGAGAATCGCCTTAATTTCCTTTCACTCCAAATATGATAGACACTTGTTGCATAGAACTAGCCCAATAATTCCGCGAGTGGTCCACTTCTATGGGCTCTATTCAATATCCATTGTAGTTCATCTTCCCTGCTTCCTATTTGTCTAGGACATTTCATCCATGTCAAGAGTGAACCCCATACCCTGGTAGAACATCCACACTTGAAAAGAAAATGATTGAGTAATTTTGTCGAGCATGTGTTACATAGTACATAACTAGTAGGAACAATTATATCCCATTTTCTGAATTTGTCAACTGTGGAAAGTCTTTGATGGACGGCGATCCATAATATAAGTTGATGTCTTGGCAACATACCTTTTCAAAGTGTGAGGAAATTCTAAGGAACTTTGGGAATCGTGGTTGGAATGACTCATACATTTTCTTGATACCGATCACCCGTTGATGTGAATACTTTTAGAGCTCATCAACCATATTCATATTCGTAAACCATTTTCGAGCCTCAAGGAATTTTCTAACAAACCAACATGCTTGTTTAGGAATTGGTGCCTTATCCAGAGACTTGTCCTTGATATAGAAGTTGTGAATCCAATGAACCCATAAATTGTCTTTCTTTAGATCCATGACCCACAAGAGTTTACATATAGCTTCCTTGTTGCATGGGTTGTAGTTTATCAAACCCAGGCCTCCATCAGATTTGGGCTTACATAAGGTTTCCTAAGCCAACAAAGCTCTTTTAGTGCTCCTTTTTCATAAGAAAATATGACAAATACTAGTGACAAACTAGACCACTTTCTTTGGTAGGAGGAAAACTTGAGCCTAATATGTCTGCATCTCGAATATCACACTTCTGATCAGTTGAACTCGACCACTTTAAGATAGAAATTTTGTTGTCAAAAATTTAATCCTTGTGGTCTTCTCTCCACTAGTGGCATGCATTGCTATATAGTGATTTTTCTTGAGGATAAGGGAACTCAAGGAATTTGAAGGAAATTTCTCCAAGGCTAAAGTGCATTTCATATAATAGTTGATTTTTCAATTCTTTGAATAATTAAATGGTATCTAATGAGCTTTTTTACAGATTGGCCTACAACCCCAAAACCTCTAAAAACTTATTGAAAGATTATAGTAGTAGTAGGATAGAGGTTTTATCAACTCTATAAAATATTACAAGTTCATCAGCAAAATAAACATGTACAAGATTAATTCTACTGTACTTACGATGGAAATTAAAGTTTTGGTTCAATTGGAGTTGTTTCAGGAATCTGTTCAGGTATTCCATTGCTTATAAAAATAAGTTCGTGGATATGGGTAGACCATTACTTTTTGGGAATTTGTGAGTGAGCCTTCCATTCATCAATAATGAGTAGTTTATAGTGGTAACATACTCCATTATGAGATTAACAAATTTAATCAGGAAACCAAACTCCAGCAATGACATTTTCAAAAAATTTCACTCGAGTGATTCATAGGCTTTCCTGCTATCAATCTTAATTAGGAATCTAGGGGAGAGTCCTTTTTGGGAATTACCTTTAACCAATTCATGTGCTACTATGACATTGTCGAGTATACTCCTACCTGAAACCAAACCTTTATTGGTTTCTTGGAATCTTACTTATTTCACTCTTTCACTATGTGGCTCACTCACACAGCTTAGTGGCTATATGTAATGCACGTGGGCCCACTGGTAAAGCTCTAATCAGGGGAAGAGGATGACCCCTGTGTCGCTCTAGGGCTACAATACCTTCCTAGGATAGAGAAGGGACTCCAGAGCCCATGATGGAAAATGAGGTAGCTCCATCCTAGCCACCATTCAAACAAACTGTGGATCAAAACATTCCGGCGGCTATCTTCCAATTATTTATGGGGTTATGGGGCATGCAGCAGCCCTAACTCAAGTTTTACTAGCACCGCAGGATCAACCTGTAGCACGACACAACAATTTGACTGCAGTCAGCTAGTTATCTTAGATGGAGCTATGCAACTAGAAGAGAAAAAAATTCTTAGAGTGTTCCTAAGATTTTAACTTCTGAGGTTTTATGGGGGGATTGGAGAGGATTCCCATAAGTTCTTGACTACTTGCCATGAGTGGCTTCATGATTGTAACACCCCGTAAAAAAGACCTAACTAATGCTTGACGGAATCTAGAAGGTGAAACTAGAGCCTCACATGTGAGTTTGAAGTTGGAAACTTTATTAAATGTTGCTAAATGGTTTCCTGAGTGAAGGTTGAGGAATTTAGGGGTTAAACGTCAAGATACAACTATAACGCCCGAAAACTAGTGAGTTGAACTAGTGTGTTATAAAGTCTTGTAGTGGAGTTTTGGAGTGTTGTATGAGGGTTAAAACTCATAGAAATGACTCCCGTACTTAGAATGACATGTTTAGGGGTTAAAATTCTGGGTACAAATCTCCAAGGACCACCCAAGGGATCCTTGAGGAGGACCCCAACACTACCCAAAAAGCTGTCAAAATAGCTTGGATCACAAGTCCAATTGACGGACTGTCAATGGACCCACACCCCATGGGTTGGTGTCATGGGTCAAGGCCTGAAACATTAAGCCCCAGGTTCAAACGACGAACCCCCTTTGACGCCTCGTCAACCCATCCACGATCCGTGGATGGGTGGTCTGTAGGTGGTGACAGTTGTTGAGTTTTTAGTTTAAGTTATAGGTTTGGGAATCAGTAAGGTATTTAATTATTTTAGTCTAGGGTCATTTTATACTGATTTAACAGACCTATATAAACTATTTTAAGTCATTAAAACACCTTTTAATAAATTATAACCCAGGACCCCAAATCAAATCCCAACTTCCCTTCCCTCCAAGAATCTTCTCTCTAGAACCTCCATTGAAGACCAAGAAAGAGATCAACTAGGGCTTGAAGATGAGATATTTTTCATATGAATTTGAGGGGATTCTAAGTCTAAGGTATGGATGCTTTTTATTCTTGGTTAGTTATCACCAAGAAGCCCCTTTAACTATGTTTTCAAATTCCACAATCTAGGGTTTTCAAATCTAGTCAAGGGCCTTCTTCCAAAACGAATTCAATTGTTTAATTATATTTTATTATGATTGTTTAAGATGATTTATAGTTTGATTAATGGAGTATTGATGGATTTTGATAAAAATCTCCCTTGGACCAATGATTTCCCTTTCTTCCCAAATTGTGAACTAAGGTATGACTTGATTGATGATGAAAGCTTGACAATGGATTATGTTTACATTGAATTATGTTTGTTATTGATGATACTACTGATTTTAGATGATTCTAACTTGAACTCCAAAGAATCCATAAGTTTTCCCCAAACCTAGCTATGGCTCTTCCCTACACAATGAATGTTGTTAAAAGTTGATTCAATTGATTGAGTGTGAGTTGATTATGATGCAATTACATGATCTAAGCATGAACCTAACTATATTCTTGATTAACCTAGGATTCTAGAATTATGCCATGAAAGAGGCAAATTGAGGGTTAGATGTGAACCTCTAAGATTGATGAAATTCTTGGTGAATTGCCTTAGATTAGATCACCTAGACATGAATTGATTATGAATGAATCTTGTAGATATGAACTAACATTATTAGGTCTTAAGTGATGGATCATGTTGAATTAGTATTGTGATCTAGTTATATGCCTATAATTGAGTAAGAATGAAGTAAGTAGTTAAGTTTACCTTGAGAGTTAGGTTTATATGGTTATCATGTGAGGCATGGCTTGAGAGTAAGGCTTATAATATGAAGATAAGTCCTAAGGCTTAAATGGTAAAAGCTAATATGAATAAATTAAGGATGCTTAGGCTTAAAGAAGGAAGCTATTATGTAGGTTGAAGTTGTATATGACATTATTGTGCAAAGACTTCACGCACATGACCTATAATATGATCACATGAGTTTATGCATGAAATGAATGTATTAATTGAGTTATGGTTGTATCTATGTTATTTATGTTGAATGCTAGATATGTTGACTCAATGTGACTCTTAAATACAATATATATGTATTATGTGTGATTGTGGTATTATGTACATGCTTATGAACACTTGAGAAAGAAGTGTCTATGATGATAATGTATCTATGGTGTGGATTGAAAGGTTAATTCTCATATGCACCGTTACATACTACTATGCTTGAAATGTACATGATCATGTTGATCCACTTGAAAGGTGGAGGTGTTTAGTTATTGTGTATATTGTGGTATTGTTGCAAGATCCTTCTTTCATGTACCCCTATACATGGCTATGTATGATATGTTATGACTGTGGTCGTATTGTTGTGTTGAATGAAAGGCTATTTCTCATGAAAACACTATGAATGATAATGTGAAAGGTTTACTCACTTATTGATGGTTCTAAAGTGAAAGGATATTCTCACTTAATAAATCTTTAAGCTATTATGATGTATGTTGGTTGGAGTGCCTAGTGAATTCTTTCACTAACCTAAACTTATGTAAAGACTTAATGTAAATTTTAAAGGGAATTATGCTTAGCACCAAGCGGATATGAAAGTGAGATGGGAGGCTTTTACGTTTAGCAAGTCCTGCTTCCCAATGTATGTTGTCTCATGGGATGGAAACCTTCTACGTTTAGCAAGTCCGGGTTTCTAGTAGCAATTCCCATATCCCATAACTATGTGCCCACATAGGTTTTAACTAGTGGATCCACCTAAAAGCTAATATGTACGTTCTATCTTAGGCAAGTAGGACACCCTCTTTTCAATGTGGGGGTAGAACACCGAATTCCATGTAGCTTACATGGTCTATGTAGGTTAAGGCTATTATCCCTAAATGATACGAATACGAGCTATAATAAGAACATGGACTCTAATTATGATTCCTTAAGAGGTACTAGTTTATATGTTAAGAGGGACTAGTTTATATGAGTGAGGGTATGGGACTTTACTCATACATTGCACAAGTGGACTTTAAGAGGTGTTATGGTTAGGTCCTTTTATGTAATGAAGACTTTTGAATTATGTATGTGTGATATGAATGAATGATAAGGTTGACTTTACTTGTTACAAATTATGATGATGAGTGTCTCCTTACTTATGTATGTTGTTGGTGGTCTAAATGTGATATTTGGCATTTGGTATGGTTATGGGACTTTACCTTTACATTGCTCTAGTATGACTTTGGGTTGCATATATGTGGTGTGAACTTATGTTAACCATGATCATGGTAGTCTAAAAGTGAGACTTAGTGTAGGTAGGATTATGGGATCCTATCTATGCATTGCACAAGTTTAGCGTAAGGTTGCTCATGTGATAGTCCTATTATGTTGATATGATCTTTTTATGTACTTATGCATGTGAACTATGTCTTGTGAAGATTGGAGTATGCATTATGTTGTGTTGAAGACTATGCTTGAAATTGTGATGATATTCTATATGTTATGATGAATTGTGCATGGTTTGTCTTATGAGATACATTCTCCAACTATTTCAAAGATGATGTTCAAAAATGGCATGAAGCATGGTTTTAAACAAAATGTCCCTTTTATGCATGTTTTAAGGATTTTTATTGCATCGCACTTCTATACGTAGTACATTTTGTGCTAACCCATATTTCTACATTTTCTATAAGTGTAGGCTTTGGAGATATTTGATTCCATCTACGTGGCTAGGACCTTTGCAGATCAAGAAGAAGATGGTTTGGTGAGTCCTCATAGTAATCGAGGACTTGACCATATGTCCGTATTATGTTGTTCTTTTATGTTTTAGATTTATGTAAGGGCCGTGTCCCTAAGATTGTTATAAAGAGTTTTAATTATAATGTTATAGATGGTTTGAGACATAGTGTCATAGACTTTCTCACATTTTATAAAGACTTTGATTGTAAAGAAAAGTTTTTGATTTTTTGCATTTTTTCTATGTTCTTATGTCATGATATGCTAAGGACTTGTGTGAGACCCCTTCGGGGTCAAGTGCGCCATGTTACAACTAGGGGGTGCTCTCGGGTCGTGAAAATGATTTTGGGCTGGTGGAGTTAAGAGGATCAAAATATATGGCATATTATCAGGATGGGCTAGACTTGAAATTTGACATACTTTATTGATTTTAGACCAGTTAGGTCACCTACAATATCATGGATTAAGTTTTTGGAGGCATTCCTAGATAAATTCATACCTCGGAGTATTAGAGATTAACTCTGTGATCAATTCTCCAAGTTGGAGCAGAGCTCCATAAATGTATATGAGTATGAGGTGAGGATTCTTGAGCTCTCTAGACAATCTATGGTGATATTTCCTACTGAGTATGAGAGGATTCGTTGTATTTCCATGGTATGAGGCAACAACTAAAGATTGAGATGAAGTCTCTCGATTCAATGGGGAGGTCATTTTAAGATTTTGCTGATCGTGCCCACACTATAGAGGAGCTCATTTTTTAGGTCCACAAGAGGGCTTGCTACTAAGGTAACTACAACTGGTCCAATTCTAGAGGCAAGGACTCATATGATAGATCTCGCCAGCGGTTCCAGCATGGTCAGTCAAGCGGTTTTGTTTCATAAGCCAATTCTTCTATATCCCTTTCCTCATTCAATTCCTTTATTTTGTGGATGTTTTCCCTATTGACCTACTTAGCCTTTCCCTGAAGCGTGACATTAACTTTCCTATGACCTTGTGTTGGGAACTCTTCATATTTTTATACCACCTTATGTATGGCCCTTACAAAGTTGAAGGAACTTTGTGTTCTGCTTCAAGATCTCCTAGTTAAGGGATTCAGTCAAATGAATGTGTCACCTTAGGGTTCCCTAGTCATTTTTGGGTCTATAATGATTTGTATTGATTACAATTAGCTGAATAAGGTGACAATGAAGAACTGGTACCCAAAGCTTTGCATTAAAAACTTGTTTGACCAACTTCAACGTGCCATGGTACTTTTCAAGATTGACTTGAGATCCGGTTACCATCACTTGAGGATTAGGGTGTTGTGCATCCCTAAGACCGCATTTAGGACTCTTTATGGCCATTATATGTTCCTAGTGATGTCTTTTAGATTGACCAATGCCCCTATGACATTTATGGACTTGATGATGCATGTGTATAGGCCACATATTGATTCCTTTTTCATTCTATTCATTGATAAAATTTTGGTATACTCACAAAGCCGGGAGGAGCACAAGCAACTCTTGAGGACTTTGCTTGAAAATTTGAGAGATTAGTTGATTTATGCCAAGTTCTCAAAGTGTGAGTTATAGCTTGAGTCTGTAGCATTCTTGGGGTAAGTGGAGTGTTAGTATGTCATTATGGTGGAGCTAGTAAAGATCAAGGCTATTCATGATTGGGCTAGGCGCCCCTCAGTGACTAAGATTCTGAGCTTTGTCAGATTAGCGAGCTACTACAAATGGTTTGTGGAGGGTTTCATGACTAATGCAACACCTTAGACTTAGTTGAATCACCTTGATGTTGTGTTTGACTGATATGCGAATTTAGAATTGAGCTTTTGGAAGCTCATAAAGTTGCTTACTACCGCTCCCTCTTTGATTATTTTAGTTGAGGGTAAGATGTTCACACTTTATGGTGATGCATTTGGAATTGGTTTGGGTTATATATTGATGCAGTGGGACCGTGTTACTTATGCGTTGAAGAAGCTTAAGGTGCACGAGCGCAACTACCCCACTCATTATTTGGCATTGGCAGCAGTAGGTTTATGCTATAGATTTTTGAGGCACTACTTGTATGGAGTTCGATGCACGATCTATACTAATCACAAGAGTCTATTGAGGTAGAAGGATCTTAATTTGAGGAAACATAGGTGGATTCAGATCCTAAAGAACTACGACCTTTCTCTCTTATACCATCCGGGAAAGGCGAATATAGAAGTAGATGACTTGAGTCAGAAAGAACTGAGTATGGGTAGTCTAGCCTTCCTTTCAGCTTTAGAGTGACTTGTAGATTTAGACATTAAGTCATTAGCCAATAGGAAAATTCATCTTGATGTTTCATATTCTAGGCAAGAGTTAGCCTATATGAGAGTTCAGTCTTCTTTATTGGAGCAGATTTATGATCATCAACTTTAGGATGAGGCCTTAGTGGCTATCCAAGATCGGGTTTTGCGAGGTGATTCCAAGAAGGCTACCTTTGATTCTGATGGGGTTCTCAGTTTTGATGGACATATTTATGTCATGAGAGTGGGGGATTTGATTCACCTTATTCTTCGTGAGTCCTATGATTGCAGATATTCTATTCATTTGGGAATTGAAATGATGTATCATTATTTGAGGAAACTTTGCATATGAAGCGGCATTAGGATAGATATTGCGGACTATCTATCCTAATGATTTTATTGAAAGCAAGTGAAGGCCAATCATTTGAGGCCTTGTGGTAAGTTTCACAGATTGTCCATTCTTAAGTTGAAGTGGGAGCGTATCACCGTAAATTTTATTGTAGGATTGCCTCAAACTTTTAGAGGTGTTGACAGCATTTGAGTTATCATTAATTGATTGATCAAGTAAATCAGTAGGAAATCGTTACCAATATAATAACCCAGTGTATGAGGTTGGGGCGGAATATCACTGGGAGCGGTCTAAGAAAGAATTCAATTATGATGTTGAAATTGAGAGAATTTCTTGTAGAGAGGTAGTAACCAACATTTGACATGATACACATCTAGTCTTTTCAAATTATCAATTTGAGAGGAATTCGTAACCAATTGTTTAACAAGAGTGAGTTATCGAGAGTGATTAGAAAGTAAAGAGGTAATCTAGGAGTGTGTGGAGGTGGGTATATTTTCAAAGGGTCAATGTGATTGCTCAACAATATTTATCTCTCATGGATAGGCTAGATCAATCTAAAGCACACAAATACATTTCTCAACAACAGATTGTTTATCATATGATATATTTTCAGGCCTCCCATGTAGAACATGCAAAACAATCTATTACCTTAACATATATCTTCTTTTCAAGAAAATCTAGAATTTAGCAATGAAAACTCAAATTCCTCATTTCAAGAAAACATAAAATTCATAGCTAATATGCAAATATCAAACTAACCATCCAGTACATGGAATCTTAATCAAGAAACACATGAACATATAGACTAGATTCAAGTTTACAACCTTAAAACATTTATTAAAACACAATAATCAATTTGAGTCCATGCAAATCAATATAAAACTGAGCACTACACAAAAACCTACTATTGTAATCAATACCCAACTTTATTTACACACCCATAGAATTAGGGTGTTAACTACACATGACGAAATTAATAGAGCTATATGAAAAATGTTGTCCACCATCTGGGTTGATAGGCTTAAACTTCAATTTTCCTAATAAAAAAATCCTCAAATTAAATTACAAACTTTCCTAAAACTCAAAAACTTGAGATGTTCTTGTCTATTGTAATTTCAAAGCATGGAAGATGAGTTTTCTCTCTATTCTTAGCTATTTATAACTTCTCAAAAGTTAAAAAAAATTTCTCTTTCAAACCCAATTAGCACATTAGTCAGGCTCGTTGACATACTTGGCGAGTTGCCGACTAACTCATATTCTCGCCATCCCTTTCTGAAGCCCCATAGTTGACGAGCCCAATGGAAATCACCATTCACTATCACCAAATCAGTGAATACCACCAATTCTCTCAAATTTGTCTTTTATTTCAACAAAACTTTCTGGCTTCTTCAGTGACTTATTATCACCTCGCCGATCACTTCGTCATCTCATCGACCTACTTTGAGTCTTTTAGATTGGGACTTTGCGGCACATTTGGCAAGTCGCCAATGTCACGCCCCAAAGCTACCCCTAGGACATGGACACGGGACCAAGGATCACGAGTGACCCCAAGCTAACCCTGCTAGTATATCATAAGCATACTTAAGGATAACTGAATTAAGAAAGTACTGTACGAAAACATAAACACAAGGTAAACTAAAATTATAGGGAATACCTATTACTATTTGAATAAATAATCTATGAGTTTAATGACAACTGAAATATCAAACTCAAACTAAAGCTACAACTAAATCTAACTATGTCTGAAATAAAGCCTCTAACTGACTAGAAATGCTGGGACATGTCCCAGCTAGATCTAGGAAAACTGAAACTAAAGACTGAAGGGAAAAGAAATTAACAAGTCAATCGTCCTCGAAAAATGAAGACTCACTACTGATGTTGCTGAACTGGAGATCAGGAACCGATCTATGCATGATTTGAATGCTGAGGCCCTGAACCTACATCACGAGAAGATGTAGAGTAGAGTATTCGTCAGTACTTGAAAGGTACTAAGCATACATGACAGAATAAAGTTGAATAAAGCATATAACCTAACAAAGTGATAAAGCAATGATATAATCTGAATATGGTATAAATACAGAGTACTAAGCTAATTGAATGCAATGAGCAAGTACATGACATGCTCAAATTGAATACAAAATTATAACTGATAACCTGGTTAATACACTAAAATCTGATTATGGGAGCTACTAATCACCGACATAAAACCACATGAGCTAAATGTGGAGTCTGATGTATGCGCCTCATCAAGAGGACCCAATATACCCTGCCAGAGGTATAGCGGCATGACTGGAGTGATCACTAAAATGTAATGCCCATAGAGGGGACTTATAAACCTACAGAGGCACGTAGTTCTAGGACTATTCAGGTACACTGAACCCTAGTCCACTCGGTCTAAGCCTACTCCCAATGAGAATGTATATAATCAATATTATGACTGAAATACTGAAGTACTGGATAACTCAATTTCTCACATGCAAACTCTGAGAATGCAATAACAGTAACTGATAATGTGACATTTGTAAACTAAAGCATGTATATCTGTTTAGACTAACCTAGCATGTGAATTCATGAACTAAACGAATCTAGAAAACTAGGGTTCTGAATATCATGCAAGAAACTAAGCAACAATATGATAATCTCATTTGGATCATTCTCACAGCTAAAACCCAATAATTTCTAACTTTCAAGAATAGGTCTAGATAATATTAAGGGAATCAAGATTCTGAGTCAAATCTAGGGACCTAATAGGTGAAAGGAACCCACTAGTTAAATTTCACATACCTGATGATGAAATTCACAGAGAAATCTTCGATTTTGGGGCAGGAACAAATGAGAATTCCATGCATTTTTAAACTAGGGCTGCTCGACTTTTTCCTCTTGTTCTACTCTAAGATTGCTTGATTTTGGTTAAATATTGATTATGGTATGTTCTAATTAGTTTACTAGGCTAAAACTGACCAAAACTACATAGTTTAGGGGTTCAATATATAGGGAAAAGACCAAATGACCCCTGACTTAAAAGTCTGATCGGGCTGACCACGATCCCTCTGACGGGCCGTCAAAGGGACCACAGACCGTGGAGTCTGCCGCGGTCCTTGGTCCAGTACCTGCTAGTTCTGAATTCTTCGACCACGAGCCTTACCACAGCCCATGTGAAGGACAACGGACGTTGATGCGGTTCTTCACTTGGGTTAGTGGTATGCTGGCTCAGGTCTAGGGACCCTCCCATGGCCCGTCATCAAGACCACGGCTCGTTGAGGGCTCTGTGGTCTGATGTCAGGGCTTGGGAGAAATTCTGACTCTCCACAACAGGAACTAGTATGGCCCGTGAGGTGGTCCACTACCCGTGAAGGGTTCCATGGTCGACTCTGCTTGAAGATACTAAGTCCATGAGAAGGTCAATGGACCGTGGACCCTATCACTATCCATGAACCCTGCCGTGGTTCACTAGTTCAGGTGGTTTTCCTGCTACATTTTATGAGTTTGGTTTCCGAAGTGTTACATACAAGTTCTCTTTATGAGCTTCAATCTCACACTTTCTTTATTTTTTTGAGTTTTTGGCATATTCTTGCATGCATTTTTCCATGAGTTTTCCTTCAATTTTGATAGCATCAAATCGAACGTTAAACATCAGCTATGGAAATAAAATGGCATTGAGGACACTATTCAGTGAACTAAAAAACCTTTAATGAGTCCAAAATCCCCGACTCATCAACACCCCCAACTTAAACTTTTGCTTCTCCTCAAGTAAATGAAGAATTCAATTAGTACAACAATGGCATCTACAAACAATGCTTTTTGATAGCCAACATGCTAGTGCTATCGCAAGGCAAATTTCAAGTCCATACAAATTTAAATTATGCATAAAAAGCCTCAAATGACAAGTATTTGTTATCAATCTAAGCTCATGCTCACAAATGCTCACTTATGATGCAAAGCTATGCTTCAACAAAAGTATTCAAGTTCCCTCACATAAAAAATGATTCCATTGTCTCATAAAGCATATCAATAATGAATTATTAGGAATCAAAACATTTCACACTCTAAAAGAGGAAGACATGCATGTTTCAGCCCATAGGTTTGCCCATATTTTCCTACCATCACATCATTTGAATTTTACAAGATCCAAAAGGTTTTTTAAGGTTTGTAATGGTGCTGAGGGCAAAGGGTATGATCATTTTGGTTTAGTGACTTCACATTTTCAAAGCATTGTTGTTCTTCGCCTCTTCTTATTTTATTTCCTCCTTTTGAAATAGGGACTCAACCTCATTTGATTGAAAACATTTTTTTCTTAATTAACTCATTGGAAACCCTTTTTATTCAATCACACAATAAAGATAACCAAAACATCAATTGATGACACCCTATTTCTTTTTATATTTTTTTCACTCTGTCTCTCGCTCTTTGGTATGGAGGGGTCCATCTTTTTTTCCACATGAAATAAGAATGAGTCTCGCAAGCATCTTTTTGAATATGTATTAGCTTGGAGTCGATGTTTCTCCTTGGTTATGTGTATTTTGATAAAGTGCAATATTGTTTGGGTTATTAGTTTCTCTCCTACTCTTTTCATGCTAGTTTGAGTTACATTCGAGGACGAATGTTCCTAAGGGGGAGATATTGTAACACCTCAGATTAAATAAAGCCTTGTAAGGGGTCAAGTGGGCAAGACACAAGCCCAAAAGTTGACAATGGAACCCTGCACTAAGCCCTAGACGGGCCATGGAAGGGACCACCATCCGTTAATGGGCTCGTGGTAGATTTTAAAAACCTGCCTGGGCAGGCTCCACCTTGACAGACACCCAACCAACTTGTGGTGATTATGACAGGTCATCAAAGGGGTTGTCAAGTGTGTCAATCAGAAGGGGTTATTCCCTAGTCACTGGTCAAGGACCACGGGCATCTAAATGAACTGTGAAGCCCCACACGGACCATGAAGGGGGTTTATATGACTTTGAGTTTAAGGTCAACTTCAAATTGATAATATCTGAGTCCTCTTTCTAATGCCACCGAGTTTGCCTAATTCTAAGTATGGAGTAAAAAATTATGCCCAAAATAGTGAAGCCCTGTCAAGTAGGGTTTCTTCATGACCTGTTAGACGGGACATGGTACTCTAAACAACTTGTTTTGGCTTCCCACAGAGCAAAATTTGGCAATTTTAAGTCGGGGGTTATTGGGTCTTTTCCCAATTGTTTTAACTCAATACTACATCATTTTGCCTTCTTCCAAAAGCCCTATTGTAACACCCCGTAACTAAAAAAAGGGTAATGAACCAAAAAATTTAGAACTTATAGGTTCCATCCACGAGGACTATAGATAGTCTGTAGGTTGAACTGGACCATAGGTGGGGTCCGTGGATTGGCCACTCAAGACCTTGTTTAGGCCAAGGACTATGAAGGGACCTACGGACCATAGGTGGGTCTACGGTCTGTGTTCTAGGGGCTGTAGGTCCAGGCTGAAGTCTCTAAACTTAGTGAAGGACGTGCAAGACAGATCGTAGGTCCAACCACGGTTCGTCGGTGGGGTCTCATGGGTCAGCAACTGGCATTTATTTTAAGGGGTAGTTGGGTCTTTTCCTAATTAATTAATCCCATACTATGTCATTTTTCCTACATTTAGAACCCCTAAATAAGACTTGTTAGCCCCAAATTCACCTTATTTAATCATTCTTCCAAATATTCTCTCTCTAGAACTTGAAGAAGAAAAATAAGATTCAACCTAGGGTTTCAAGCTAAGGGTCCAATTTCTCCATTGAAAGCTAGCATTTGGATTCAAGGTATGGTAGTTTTCATTCATGAATCCCTCTCATTCATTGAGCCCCCGAATTTCTTTATTTCGAAAGTTAGCATTCCCCATTTAGCTAGGGTTTTCTTCAATTAGCATGGGTTCTCTTCTTTATTAATTTAATTGATTGGGTTATGATCTTCTAAGCATGAATTGATAAATTTCTATGGTTTTATGATGCTTTCCCCTATGAACCCATGTGATACCTATGTTTTTAAGTTATGAACTATATGTTGTGGAATTTTGATCTTAAATGATAAGTATTATGAAATTAAGCATGTAATGAGAGAATTGCATGAATTTATGATGAAATCCATATCTAACCCTTGTTTTCTATATGCTTATAGTTGAAAGAGTGTTTTTGGCCTTGAAAGGTGATTATGGAATTATGCATGTTTTCATGAAAACTATGTAAATGTTTTAAGGGTGCTTTGAGACTTAAGTGTCGATGTTGTTGTTGTTGTTGTTGTGTTGTTGAAAGGTTATTCTCATAAAAATTTGCAAGCATGATGTGAAAGGTTTTCTCACATATAAAGGATTCTTAGGTTGAAAGGTTTTCTCACCTAATTGAATCAATAAATAAGAGTTATCCTAATGAACTAACTTGGATTGGCAAGATGACATGCCTTTACATGGATAATGAGAATAAGTAAGAAAATACTATTCTGTGGGAGTTATGCTTAGCACCAAGTGGATATTGACATTCAGATGGAAGATCTCCCGTTAGTAGATGTTGGGTTTCTAGAAGAAGTCTAATGAGAAGGAAGCTTTCCCGCTAGTAGAGGCCGGGTTTCTAGTGACAATCTCCTCATCCCATAAACTATGTGCCCTAATAGGATGATTAGATAATGGATCCACTTAAGCTAGAAGTGCATGGTTCTACCTTAGGCAAGTAGAACAACCCTTTTCGGCGTGGTGACACCGAGGGATCATGTTATAGCTCACATGGTCTCTATGTCAGTTAAGGCTAATCTTCCATAGACTAAAAGTGAACATAGGTTACTCAAGGAGTATCTCATATGTGTCCAAAGTTTTAATGATGATTTAGCTTGCATTGACCATGATGTTATGACTTATGTTTTCTAACCCTCTTATATCATGTTTAAATTGGTTAATTGAATATCATGAAATGAAATGTCCCTTCTTAGCATGTTTTAATCTTTTTATGCCTAGGTATCATACTTAGTGCATTTTTGTACTAATTCATACACTTGCGTACATTTTCCCTAAATATAGGGTCCGACAGACAGGTTTCCCATTTTAGTGGCTAGATCTTGGACATTGATTCTTTCTTGAGCTTGGTGAGTCCTCATAGTTTGAAGCGGACTTCATTATTTTAGTTTCGTTCTTGTATTTCATTTTTAGACATGATATATGGTCTAGGCCCATTTTCATTCAATTGTAATAGATGGTTATGAGGAGACATGACTATAACTTCCGCTTTTCTATAAAACTGTTTTGGACTTAAAATGTTGTTTCACTCTTTATTGTTCTATTTCTTATGTTGTGAAAGCTAAGTGGCTTGTATGGAGTCCTTCGGGGTTCTATATGTCATGTTACATCTAGGGGGTACCCCTGGCTTGTGACACCTATATAATGATTTTAAACCCCCAAATTAACCAAACTCAATTAATTCTCTTAAATGTTTACAATTTATCAAGATCCTCACCTCAAATATCTCTCTCTCTAAAGAAAGAAGAAGAAGTCAAGTTAGGGTTTCAAGATCAAGCCTCCAATTAACCAAATTGCTTAAGGGCTTTGAACTTCAAGGTATGATAGTCTTCATCTATGGAACTCTTTCCTCTATAGAGTTCATAAAGTCTCCAATTTTGAAGTTTGAAATCTCCAATTGAAGTTAGTGTTTTCTTCCATGTCATGTGTTCCTTTTAATGTTGATCCAATTGATTGTTTTATGACTTTTTATGCATGAATTGAAGTAATTGTTTGTATTTAATATGAATCTCCATAAACCCATACATAATCCATGTTTTCTAACCTCTGATGATATAATGTTTGTCTTAAACCATGAACGATGAATTTAGGAAGATAAGCATGCCCTTTTGATGAGATTGATGTAAATGAAGTTGAGGATGCATTGACTTTGAAACCATGATAAAGCTTATTGTCACGGGGCTATTTTTCGAGCCTCGTGGGATAGCAAAGGAAGGCAACCACAGCCTTCGTGAGCTTTAGTCCTACACAAACAACAAACAAACGCAGCAGCCTAAACGACCTAAAATAGTCCACAACACAGCTAAACAAAAGACGAAAAGTAAAGGAACAAGATTTGGGAGGCAAAGCCAATTTTTTTATATCTCCAAGTGTTGTCTTTTTACAATGTTCTTCTCTACCATTTACAACTACTTTTGAATGTTTATGTAAAGGGAAAAATGAAATGGGAACAAGATCCCAAAGAAAAGGCTACAAACCTACAAAGTCAAGAGTTGGTGGAAAGCTTTTCCAACAAGTCACCCTTGTCACATCCCTTGGGGCCCATCATGTCTCCTAGTCAAATCTTCTAGTTGTCCACCAAGGAATTCAAATTTGCCTCCTAAAGACAAAATAAAATTGGAATTCGGTTTAGGACCCGTTGCTCCACAAAACGCCTCTGCCGCACGCTCGAAACTACTGGACGCCTCTGCCGTGCCCCTGGACCCGCTGAATTTTAATGTTGGTCCCGTTGGGGTGGGACACGCTCCCCCACTTGAGATGGCGATGACCCCGGCACCACACAATTGCAAGTACGAGTGGACCTTGTCGCGAAATTGCCACAAGTCTTCGTATTTCTCCCATGTCACCTCCTCCGGTGCTGTCCCTTTCCAGTGCACAAGAAATTGTGAGCTCAAGTTGTTCCAACCTTTGCCGCGAACCAGTTGGTGATCGATAATGGCATCAATTTGTTTGTCCATGGTAGGTGGAGTGATGAAAATCTGAGCTCTCTCGGACTGCCCCCGATCTTTATCCTCCACGTGTTCGAAAAATGGCTTCAATTAGCTTGCATGGAAGACGGGATGGATCTTTAAGTGATAGGGCATGTCAACTCTATAAGAGATCTTGCCAGCCTGGGCAATGATCTCAAACGGCCCCTCGTAACGACGTATCAAGTTTTGACTCACTTTCCGCAATGACTTAAATTGCCTTGGATTGAGCTTCACCATGACTCTATCCCCAATTCTATAATCAACCGGACGCCGCTTACGATTCGCAAACTTTTTCATCTTCCGAGCTGCCTTATCAAGATAGGAACGGGCAAGGTCAACTTGCTCTTCCCAAGCTTTGGCCATTTGATAGGCCCCCGAATTCTTCAAACCGGCATCGACGGGTAACGACTGTGGCATGTTGGGCTGCTGCCCAGTTGCTAACTCGAATGGATTCCATCCCGTCGCTTTGCTTCGCTGCAAATTGTAAGAGAACTAGGCAGTGTCTAACAGCCTCACCCAATCCTTGTGATTGGCACTAACATAGTGCCGCAAGTAGCATTCCAATAGTGCGTTGATACGTTCCGTTTGCCCATCCATTTGAGGATGAAAGCTAGTTGAAAAATGCAATTCAGAACCAAGCAAACTGAATAGCTCCCTCCAAAATGCACCTGTGAATCGAGGATCTCGATCACTAATGATATGCTTGGGGATGCCCCAATATTTAACGACATCCTGCAAGAACACCCGGGCTGCCTCTTTGGCCTTACAACTGGTCGAAGTGGCAGTAAATGTGGCATACTTCGAGAAGCGATCTACCATGACCATGATTGTCCCGAACCCCTCCGAATTTAGCAAGCAAGTAATAAAGTCCATGGTGATACAATCCCACGGCTTCTCTGCAATTGGCAATGGCTCTAATAGTCCGCCCGGCACTTTCGTTTCGACCTTGTCTTGTTGAAAAACAAGGCAAGTGCGTACATAGACCTCAATATCATCTTTCATCCGAGGCCAATAATAGGAGGACTCTAACAACGCCATTGTCTTCTTCTGTTCGGGGTGACTAGCCCAAGCAGCGTCATGACCCTCTTTAATCAGTTTTCGTCTAAGACTAGCCCATTTTGGGACGTATACACGCCTGCCCATGGTGTACAATATGCCATCTTCTTCCCAAAACTTCTTCGTCTTGCCTTGTTGGGCTAGAACGAGAAGCTATTTGGCAATGGGATCTTGCTGCATACCTGCCTTAATGTCATCCATAATAGTGCTGCACGTTGAGCTAACGATCGCAGCTAAGGCAGCCTTACGGCTAAGTGCGTCTGCCATAACGTTGGCTTTCCCCAGTTTGTATTCGAACGTGAAATCAAACTCGGCTAGGAAATCTTGCCAACAAGCCTGCTTGGCAGTCAGTTTCTTTCGGGACTGGAAATATGTTGTTGCAACGTTGTCCGTTTTAACAACAAAATGAGCCCCCAACACATAGTGACGCCACATTCGTAGACAATGGACCACTATAGTCATTTCTTTCTTATGAGCTGAATAACACTTCTCCGCATCGTTCAACTTACGGCTCTCAAAAGCAATTGAATGGCCTTCTTGCATAAGAACGCCACCAATGGCAAAGTCAGACGCATCGGTGTGCACTTTGAATGCCTTAGAGAAATCTGGCAGGGCCAACACCGGCTCTTCGGTGATGGCTGCTTTCAGCTTTTCAAATGCTCCTTGACACGAATCAGTCCACTCCCACTCCCGATTCTTTTTAAGAAAATTGGTGAGTGGAGCAGCAATAGCGGAATACCCAAATATGAAGTGACGATAATAGTTGGCGAGGCCAAGAAAGGACCGCAACTCGAGTACTTTTGTCGGAGCCTCCCAATCACGAATTGTTTCCACCTTTTGGCTGTCCATCCTTATCTCTCCGTGGCTTATAGAATGCCCCAAGAACTGGACAGTCGGCTGGGCAAAACTGCACTTTTCTCGCTTCACAAATAAATCATTGTCGCGTAAAATTTTGAACACCTTACACAAGTGTTTGACGTGCTCCTCCATGCTATTACTAACGCGACAATATCGTCCAAATAAAGGACAACGAACTGATCCAAGTAGGGGTGGAACAGCTTGTTCATCAACGTACAAAATATTGCCGGAGCATTTGTCAAGCCAAACGGCATGACCAGCCACTCAAAAGCTCCATAATGGGTGACACAAGTTGTCTTTGGCTCGTCACCTTCGGCAATGCAGACTTGATAATAGCACTTTCTCAAGTTCATTTTTGTGAACACCTTGGCCTGCCCCAAGCGATCAAACAAATCAGCAATTAAAGGAATGGGGTATTTGTTCTTCACCGTGACTTTGTTGAGTGCCTGGTAATCGATACATAATCGCAATGTCCCCTCCTTCTTCTTTTGGAAGAAAACAGACGCACCAAGGGGTGCCTTTAACGGCCACTACTAAAAAAACAGTGAATACCGACCTAAAAATTACCGACCTCAAATGGAGGTCGGTAATTTCCGACCTCTGGAGGTCGGTATTCTTAAAAAGAATAAGAAATTAAAAAAACTTTAGGAAACCGACTACAAGTAGTCGGTTTTTATGCAAAATAAAGCGGGAAAACAAAATTCCGACCTCTGGAGGTCGGAATTTTTCCCTGAAAAAATGAATTACAATAAAAACCGACCTCTTGATGTCGGTATTAATAAAATAAATAAATAACAATATTTTATTTTTTTCTCAATTAATGCGTAAATAAATCATCTTTCGGATGACGGTTTATATAAATTAAATTAATATAAAATACCAACCTCATGCGGTCGGTATTTTTATATCATCCAAATACTTAGCGACATTAGGAGGTCGGTTAGTTTATTACACAATAGTTTATGCAAAATAAAGCAGGAAAATAAAATACCGACATCTGGCGGTTGGAATTTAAAAAATACAAAAATATAATTACCGACCTCCGGAGGTCAGAATTTAAAAAATACAAAAAATAAAAAATTCCGACCTTAGGAGGTCGGAATTTCAAAAATACAAAAATAAAAATACCGACCTCCGGAGGTCGGAATTTAAATAATACAAAAATAAAAATACCGACCTCCGGAGGTTGGAATTTAAACAAATACAAAAATAAAATTACCGACCTCCGGAGGTCGGAATTTAAACAAATAAAAAAATAAAAATACAGACCTCTAAATGTCAAAATTTTAAAAATACAAAAATAAAAATACCGACCTCCGGAGGTCGGAATTTAAAAAATACAAAAAATAAAATTACCGACCTCCGAAGGTCAGAATTTCAAAAATACAAAAATAAAAATATCGACCTCCGTAGGTCGGAATCTAAATAATACAAAAATAAAAATACTGACCTCCGGAGATCGGTATTTTTATGGAACAAAAATAAAAATACCGACCTCCGGAGGTCGGTATTTTTATGGAACAAAAATAAAAATACCAACCTCTGGAGGTCGGAATTTAAAAAATACAAAAATAAAATTACCGACCTCCGGAGGTCAGAATTTAAAAAATACAAAAATAAAAATACCGACCTCCGGAGGTCGGAATCTAAATAATACAAAAATAAAAATACCGACCTCTGGAGGTCGGAATTTAAAAAATACAAAAATAAAATTACCGACCTCCGGAGGTCGGAATTTCAAAAATACAAAAATAAAAATATCGACCTCCGGAGGTTGGAATTTAAAAAATACAAAAATAAAATTACCGACCTCCCGAGGTCAGAATTTTAAAAATACAAAAATCAAAATACCGACCTCTGGAGGTCGGTATTTTTCAATACAATAAAAACCGACCTCTTGATGTCATTATTAAATAAAATAAATAAATAACTATACTTTATTTTTTTCTCAATTAAATATATTGATTTAATTTTATCGTCTTTCGGAGGATGGTTTTGCGTAAAATAAAAAAAAATATATTATAATACCGAGTTTCGAAAGTTGGTAAAATTAAATAGTATGTAATTAAATTAATTTTCATTAAATAAATTGTCTTAGGATTCTGATTTTATATAAGTTAAAAAATAAATTAATATAAAATACCGACCTCATGAGGTTGGTATTTTTATTTCATCTAATTACTTTTAATAAAAGCGACATTCAGAGGTCGGTTTGTTAAAACTGTTCCTATAAATCATAATTTTGCTAGCATAATACTAAATTTTCATTCTACACATACAATTAATTGTTTAAAAGAGTGTAACAATTTTGTATACTTTTATAAATAAAAAGTTAAAATTCGTGGAATAAATAAAAAAATATCTATAATCCATATTTAGAGTATGAAACTACGTTGATATGAATTAAGAGATAATTATACTTATATTTGTAGAGTAATGTACAAATTCTATCAGTCTGTTGTCAAATGATGAACTTAATATATCATGTCATGATGTACAAGTGAATAGCTAATTAACATATAATATAATCTATTTGAGTATGAAATGCAAGATAATATTATTATATACGTTCGATCTTGAATGGATGTCAAGTGTTGTGATAATATCATAGGCAATGATGACATGTAAATTAAAGGATAATTCATCGGAGTATGAAATACGTTGATTAATTATATATACTCACTGAGTAGTTTAACAAATCAAATCTTTTATATATATATATATATATGTATATGTATATTAGTGGCTCAGATATGAAATACATTATCAATTAAAGAATTACCGATGATCAATTCAAGGAGATTTATATATTAAATTTGATATTGATAAACTTTAATTTGTTGATCGATAAAATTAAATTTATATAATTAGAAGGTATATAATTTAAATTTATAAAATTAACTTGATCAATAAAATTAAATTTATTAAATTAAACTTCTGTTGATGTGTAGTTAAATTAAATTTATATATAATATATATATAATTTTAATTTATAAATGTAATTCTAATTAATAAAATCAACCTCAAGAGATGAGTTAATATTAAAATAAATTAATAAATACCGACCTTAAGAGGTCGGTATATTTAAATTATTATTTTATTTAAATAATATCAACATCCCGTGGTCGATAAATTAAACACTTCTCTTAAAAAAGAATGATATAGTATCAAAACCCTAAGGCATCTCTCACTCCACTCTCAGTCCTCTCTCTCACCCTGACCCACCCCCATCTTGCCCATCGGGCTTACTTTTCAAAGTGATCTTTCTCGATTTCGGAACGAAAAGGCTTGGTTGAAGGCAAAACTCGGTGTAATTTGGTATTAAATAAATAAATAAAAATATTTTATTTTTTCTCAATTAAATATTAAAAACAAAATTGAGAAATATTTTGAATTAATTTTATTTAAATCGTCTTCCAGAGGATGGTTTTGTGTAAAATAAAAAAATAAAAAATTATAATATGGACTTCTGGAAGTCGGTAAAATTAAATAGTATGTAATTATATTAATTTTCATTAAAATATTCATATAGTACTTCCAAAAAAATTAATAAATTAATAAATAAATCGTCATCCGAATGACGATTAATTTCAAAAATACAAAAATAAAAATACCGACCTCCCGAGGTCATACAGAAATCAAAATACCGACCTCTGGAGGTCGGTATTTTTCAATACAATAAAAACCGACCTCTTGATGTCGGTATTAAATAAAATAAATAAATAAATATATTTTATTTTTTCTCAATTAAATATATTGATTTAATTTTATCGTCTTTCGGAGGATGGTTTTGCGTAAAATAAAAAACAAAAAAATATATTATAATACCGACTTTCGAAAGTTGGTAAAATCTCATGTAATGATGTAGAGGTGAAGTGCTAACATATAATCCATTTGAGTATGAAATGTGAGATAATATTCGTAAAATGTCATGATAACAATTAATTATAAACTTTATATTTATATAATTAATTGTTTAATTATTTGTACGTATAACCTTCAATGTCTTATTTCGTTTTATGAAATAGACAATAGAACGTAGTAAATTACTGTACAAAGCAAGTAATTCTATCAAGATTATTACGTTCGATCTTGAATGGATGTCAAGTGTAGTGATCATATCATAGGCAATGACATGTAAAGGATAATTCATTGCAGTATGAAATATTTTAATTAATTATATACTCCTCGAGCAGTTTAACAAATGTAGTCTTATATATTAGTGGTTCAGATATGAAATACATTATCAACTAAAGAAATACCGATGATCAATTCAAGGAGATTTCTATATTAAATTTGATATTGATAAATTATCGATAAAATTAAATTTATATAATTAGAAGGTATATAATTTAGATTTATAAAAATTAAATTGATCAATAAAATTAAATTTATTAAATTAAACTTTTGTTGATGTGTAGTTAAATTAAATTAAATATATATAATATACATATATAATTTTAATTAATAAAATCGGCCTCAAGAGGTGAGTTTATATTAAAACAAATTAATAAATGCTGACCTTAAGAGGTCAGTATATTTAAATTATTATTTAATTTAAATAATATCGACTTCACGATGTCGGTATTTATTCAATATTTTTAAATATTAGTAATTATTTTAAAAGATATCAACATTCCATGATCGGTAAATTAACCCTTCTTTTTAAAAAAGAATTATAATCTCAAAACCCTTAAGTCATTTTTTTCACTCCAAGCTCTCTCACTCTCACTCCTCTCTTAAGTCATTTTTTTCACTCCAAGCTCTCTCACTCTCACTCCTCTCTCACGTCGTCCGACCCATCCCCGAGACCTCGACCTCCCTGACCCCCGCATATCCCCCACCAGCGCAGCAGCAGGAGGTGGCGCCACCATCCGATCGGTCGCGCCTCGATCAAAGAAAGCCAGCATGGCGGCAGCAGCAGAGGCATCTCGCACCGGCGCCGCCTCCATCTCGACTGGCACGGCAGCAGGAGGTCATGCCGGTGCCTCCATCTCGATCGGTGCCACCTCCATCCCGACCCACTGCCCTTCTCCTTTAATTCAAGGTTAGGGTTTCATAATATTATTTTTAATTTCTTTCAATTTGATTGTTGAATTTGTTAATTAGTGTATTGAATTAGTTTTTTTATTGATTGTTAGTTAATTAGTAAGTGAATGATTTAGGGTTTTTGATTGTTAGTTTGAATTAGGGATTATTTGATTGTTAGTTTGTGTTTGTTGATTGTGAATTGAAAATTTTAATGTTAGGGTTAGTTTGAATTAGGATATCTTAGGATTTGTTTGAAATTTGACATTTCTTGAGTTAATTAGTTTGATTTTGGAATTGTAAAACTAGATTGAATTAGGGTATTTAAGGAGTTGTTTGAATTTGGGTATTCAATTTGAGTGTTGAATTTGTTAATTAGTGTATTGAATTAGTTTTTTTATTGATTGTTAGTTAATTAGTAAGTGAATGATTTAGGGTTTTTGATTGTTAGTTTGAATTAGGGATTATTTGATTGTTAGTTTGTGTTTGTTGATTGTGAATTGAAAATTTTAATGTTAGAGTTAGTTTGAATTATATTTGGGGAGTTGTTTGAATTTGGGTATTATTTGAGTTAGTTTGAATTATTATTGAGATTTTAGGACTAATAGTTTGAATTTGGGATTAGGAATAGCTAGCTAGTTTGAATTTGGGATTAGGAATAGCTAGCTAGTTTGAATTTAGGATTTTAGCACTAGTTAGATTTTGGAATTTTAGGACTAGTTTGAATTTGTGATTTTAAGACTAGTTTGAATTTTGAATTTAGGACTAGTTTGAATTATTATTGAAATTTTAGGACTACTAATAGTTTGAATTTGGGATTTTAGCATTATAGTTTGGTTTTTGAATTCTAGGAGTACTTTCAATTTGTGATTCTAAGACTAGTTTGAATTTGGAATTTTGAACTAATGGTTTGAATTATATTTGATATTTTAGGCTAATTAATAGTTTGAATTTTGGAAACTAGCTAGCTAGTTTGAATTTGGAACTAATTAGCTTGAATATATAACTAATTAAGTTTAGAAATTAGATATGAACTTGAATTGAAACTTGAACTTACTAAAACTTGAATATATATATATAAAACTAATATTCTTGGATTTGAAGTTTATATTTAACTAAACTTGAATATTATTGATGACAAAATTGATTTTCTTGCAAGATCTATTTGTGTCCATCTAGTGTTGACACTTAGCTTTAATTTAGGAATAATGTGTTTGTTAAGCGTAAGTACCAACACTAGTTGATCCTATTAATGACAAAATTGATTTTCTTGCAAGATCGATTTGTGTCCATCTATTCATGTGGGCGTGTTCTTTCATTTTCTATGTTGATGCTTGTTTTCAAATTTGCTCGTATTTAGGACATAGGCGGTTGATGAATCTCAATGTTGCTGTGTGTTTGTGCTATGTAGTAACTAATAATTATTGAATCTTTTTCTAGTGTTGAAAGAGTTGATTTTGCGGGCTAGGCAACTAAGGAAGCTCAACATCAAAAAAAGTTGATACAAGCTTCTTTCATCAAAGTAGAAGATAAGGTTTGGTGTGTCTAAATTTCTAAAGTTCAAGTACACTTTCTTTTTATAATGTGTTTGTGTCCTTCTAGTATTGATACTTAGTTTAAATTTTGTGATAATTTGTGTTTAAATTTTGTGATAATTTGTTTGTGTCCATCGAATGTTTGTTTAGCATAATTAAGTACCAACACTAGTTGATCCTATTGATGACAAAATTGATTTTCTTGCAAGATCAATTTGTGTCCATCTAGTGTTGACACTTAACTTTAATTTAATGTGTTTGTTATGCATAAGTACCAACACTAGTTGATCCTATTGATGACAAAATTGATTTTCTTGCAAGATCGATTTGTGTCCATCTAGTGTTGATGCTTAGCTTTAGTTTAGGAATAATGTGTTTGTTAAGCATAATTAAGTACCAACACTAGTTGATCCTATTGATGACAAAATTGATTTTCTTGCAAGATCGATTTGTGTCTATCTAGTGTTGATGCTTAGCTTTAGTTTAGGAATAATGTGTTTGTTAAGCATAATTAAGTACCAACACTAGTTGATCCTATTGATGACAAAATTGATTTTCTTGCAAGATCGATTTGTGTCCATCTAGTGTTGACACTTAACTTTAATTTAATGTGTTTGTTAAGCATAAGTACCAACACTAGTTGATCCTATTGATGACAAAATTGATTTTCTTGCAAGATCGATTTGTGTCCATCTAGTGTTGATGCTTAGCTTTAGTTAGTGAATTTAGTTGTTGGAATTAAGTCAAAACTAATGTACTTAAAGTTAAAAAGTTGTTTTGTTGTTTAAATGAGTTAAAATAAATAATGTCGTTTAGTTGGAGGATTTAGTTGTTGGAATTAAGTCAAAACTAAACTAGTTAAAGTTGTTAAGTTATTTAAATTAGTTATAATAAATAATGTGGTTTAGTTAGTGAATTTAGTTGTTGGAATTAAGTCAAAACTAATGTAGTTAAAGCTAAAAAGTTGTTAAGTTATTTAAACAAGTTAAAATAAATAATGTCGTTTAGTTAGAGAATTTAGTTGTTGGAATTAAGTCAAAACTAATGTAGTTGAAGTTAAAAAGTTGTTAAGTTATTTAAACAAGTTAAAATAAATAATGTCGTTTAGTTGGTGAATTTAGTTGTTGGAATTAAGTCAAAACTAATGTAGTTAAAGTTAAAAATTTGTTAAGTTATTTAAACAAGTTAAAATAAATAATGTCGTTTAGTTGGTGAATTTAGTTGTTGGAATTAAATCAAAACTAATGTAGTTAAAGTTAAAAAGTTGTTAAGTTATTTAAACAAGTTAAAATATATAATGTGGTTTAGTTAGTGAATTTGTTGGAATTAAGTCAAAACTAATGTAGTTAAAGTTAAAAAGTTGTTAAGTTATTTACACAAGTTAAAATAAATAATGTGATTTGGTTAGTGAATTTACTTGTTGGAATTAAGTCAAAACTAATGTAGTTAAAGTTAAAAAGTTGTTAAGTTATTTAAACAAGTTAAAATAAATAATGTCGTTTAGTTGGCGAATTTAGTTGTTGGAATTAAATCAAAACTAATGTAGTTAAAGTTAAAAAGTTGTTAAGGTGTTCAAACAAGTTAAAATAAATAATCTGGTTTAGTTAGAGAATTTAATTTTTGGAATTAAGTCAAAACTAATGTTGTTAAAGTTAAAAAGTTGTTAAGTTATTTACACAAGTTAAAATAAATAATGTGATTTGGTTAGTGAATTTAGTTGTTGGAATTTAATCAAAACTAATGTAGTTAAAGTTAAAAAGTTTTTAAGTTATTTAAACAAGTTAAAATAAATAATGTCGTTTAGTTGGTGGATTTAGTTGTTGGAATTAAATCAAAACTAATGTAGTTAAAGTTAAAAAGTTGTTAAGGTGTTTAAATAAGTTAAAATAAATAATGTGGTTTAGTTAGTGAATTTAGTTGTTGAAATTAAGTCAAAACTAATGTAGTTAAAGTTAAAAAGTTGTTAAGGTGTTTAAATAAGTTAAAATAAATAATGTGGTTTAGTTAGTGAATTTAGTTGTTGGAATTAAGTCAAAACTAATGTAGTTAAAGTTAAAAAGTTGTTAAGGTGTTTAAACAAGTTAAAATAAATAATGTCGTTTAGTTAGAGAATATAATTGTTTGAATTAAGTCAAAACTAATGTAGTTAAAGTTAAAAAGTTGTTAAGTTATTTAAACAAGTTAAAATAAATAATGTCGTCTAGTTGGTGAATTTAGTTTTTGGAATTTAATCAAAACTAGTGTAGTTAAAGTTAAAAAGTTGTTAAGGTTTTTAAATAAGTTAAAATAAATAATGTGGTTTAGTTAGTGAATTTAATTGTTGGAATTAAGTCAAAACTAATGTAGTTAAAGTTAAAAAGTTGTTAAGTTATTTAAACAAGTTAAAATATATAATGTGGTTTAGTTAGTGAATTTATTTGTTGGAATTAAGTCAAAACTAATGTAGTTAAAGTTAAAAAGTTGTTAAGGTGTTTAAACAAGTTAAAATAAATAATGTCGTTTAGTTGGTGAATTTAGTTGTTGGAATTAAGTCAAAACTAATGTAGTTAAAGTTAAAAGTTGTTAAGTTATTTAAACAAGTTAAAATATATAATGTGGTTTAGTTAGTGAATTTATTTGTTGGAATTAAGTCAAAACTAATGTAGTTAAAGTTAAAAAGTTGTTAATTTATTTAAACAAGTTAAAATAAATAATGTCGTTTAGTTGGTGAATTTAGTTGTTAGAATTAAATCAAAACTAATGTAGTTAAAGTTAAAAAGTTGTTAAGGTGTTTAAATAAGTTAAAATAAATAATGTTGTTTAGTTAGTGAATTTAGTTGTTGGAATTAAGTCAAAACTAATGTAGTTAAAGTTCAAAAGTTGTTAAGTTATTTAAACAAGTTAAAATAAATAATGTCATTTAGTTGGCGAATTTAGTTGTTGGAATTAAATCAAAACTAATGTAGTTAAAGTTAAAAAGTTGTTTAGTTGTTTAAATAAGTTAAAATAAATAATGACAAAATTATCACTATTGATTGTGTAGATGGATCCTGATCATAGTTGGATGTATAATCGAAACAATCACAGTCGAAGGGTATGATTCAGTCGCGAAGGTATGCAGCTTCAAACCCAACTTACTTTTCTTTTTGAATTAGGAAATCTCCATGTCCTGCTACCAGTGATGGATCTGATCAAGAGGGTGATGAGAATGATAAGTCTGATAAGGAGAGTGATCAGGGTGATGAGGAGTAGTTGTATCTATTTGACATTTTAGACTTCTATATTTTGGAATTGTTTGATTGTATTTTGAAGTTGGATGAAGTTTATGTTGAAATAGTTTAATATATATGTTGAAAATATTGTGTTGTTTTGGTTGGATGAAGTTTATATTCTTTGGGTTGTTTTGGTATAAATATGCAGGTGGGCAATTATAATTACAGCAATTTCTTTGCGATTTATAGCAGAAAACCGACCTCCGGAGGTCGGAATTTCAAAAGTAAAAAAATTAAAATACCGACCTCCGGAGGTCGGAATTTAAAAAATAGAAAAATAAAATTACCGACCTCCGGAGGTCGGAATTTGAATAAAAATACCAACCTCCGGAGGTTGGAATTTGAAAAATAGAAAAATAAAATTACTGACCTCTGGAGGTCGGAATTTTAAAAATACAAAAATAAAATTACCGACCTCCGGAGGTCGGAATTTGAAAAATAAAAGAATAAAAATACCGACCTCAGGAGGTCGGAATTTAATAAATAGAATAATAAAATTACCGACCTCCGGAGGTTGGAGTTTGAAAATATAAAAATAAAAATACCGACCTGGAGGTGAATTTAAAAATACAAAAATAAAATTACCGACCTCCGGAGGTCGGAATTTCAAAAATACAAAAATAAAAATACCGACCTCCGGAGGTCGGAATTTATATATTAAAAATAAAAAAAGTAAAAAATACCGACATCCGGAAATTGGAAAATAAATTAATGAATTTTCCGACTTAAAATAAAAACCGACCTCGAGAGGTCGGTAAATACCGACCTCCGGAGGTCGGTATTGAATAGCGACCAAGCTTTTTCCGACCTAAGCTGGGATGTCGGTTTTAGGTCAGAATTACAGGGAATACCGACCTCCGGAGGTCGGTATTTTTAGGTCGGTATTCACTATTTTTTTAGTAGTGGGCCGTATGTGTCCAGCCTCAAGCAATTCCTTGAGCTGCTTCCTAAGCTCCTCCAACTCTGGTGGTGCCATAAGATAAGGCATCATGGTAGGCGGCTTGGCCCTGGGTACCAACTCAATTTGGTGATCAACTTCCCTTCGCGGTGGCAACCGTTGGGGAAGTTCCTCCGACATCACGTCCCGATTCTCCTCAAGGACCCTCTCAATGCAAGGAGGCAAGGCAACCGTCTCAATAGAGTCTCCAACGTCAACAAGGGCAGCAAGAAAGGTTGGCTCACCTCTCTTAAAGCCTTTAACAAGTTGCATGGCCGATAATTGCATTCCTCTTTGTGGCACCCGAATAAGAGGCACCACGGCAGACCCTCCATCATCACTAATGTGGAGTTGGTTGAGGCGCGGCGAAATAAACGCGTTAACCTCATATCAAAAATCAAGTCCCAATATAATGTCGAACACGTCCATTGGCGCAATGGTGAAGTCCGTCAATCCCTTCCATTCTCCTAAATCAATAGCGACTTTAGGAACGTATCTGTGTACAGTCGTGGGGAGGGAATTAATGGTCTTCAACATTGTGTCACTGGCAACATAAGTCAAGCCAAGCTCCTTGGCCCTTTCCTCCGTTATGATATTATATGTTGCCCCGGTGTCTACCATGATTCAGATGTTTTTGCCATTCAACTTGGCATCGACGAACAAGGACTCTCACGGCCTTATACTAGCCGGCTTAGCAGCCAACATAGCAATCGACGCTTGAGTGACCACGTGCACTTTCGTGTGCTTTTGGATGCAACAAGTTTTTGGCGCCGCTGCCGGGAACTTCAAAATCGGCAGATATTTAATTTTTGAGTTTCTAAATTATTTGTACAAGTGTTGACAACTTGATCTTGGCTATTCATTTTACTGGTTGTGTCAAGTTTTACACCAAAAGATGACCAGGACTTAGTAGAGCCTCTAGCTGAACTTGAGAGATTTGTGCGTTACCAAAGAAGGCAAAGAAGACTCACATATCATGTTCCTCTTGTCGCTAGTGAACCAAAATTCCCAGAAGAAAGGGAGTATCAAGACACACCTGCAATGATGGCAGAAATGAAAGTGAGAGATGTGGCAATCCCACGCGCCACCAATGTTATTTCAAGTATTCAGAAACCTGCAGCTGGTGGGAGGTTTGAATTAAAGCAGAGCATGGTGCAACTATTGCACAAAAATGGACAATTCACTTGTCTATCTCATGAGGACCCACAAGTGCCTATTCAAAATTTCCTCGAGATCAGTGAAACGTACACTCCAACTGGAGTGAACTCAGATTATGTGAGGCTCACCCTATTCCCCTTTTCTCTGCTAGGGGAAGCAAAAAGATGGTTGAACTCTGAGCCTGCGAATTCCATAACATCTTGGGATGATCTTGCCCGGAAGTTCTTGATAAGGTTTTTTTCCATTCGAAAAACAGCCAAGCTAAGAAGCGATATATTAAGCTTTAGACAGAAAGAAGGTGAGAATTTGCACCAAGTTTGGGACAGGTTTAATTCCATGTTGTTGAGTTGTCCACATCATCATCAAGCTAACGAAGTGTTGGTCCACACCTTCATTGAAGGGTTAGAACCAAACACAAAAATTTTACTTGATTCTACTGCAGGTGGACAAGCTTTAAAGAAGACACATGTTGAGTTGTTTACATTGCTTAATAGAATTTCACAAGGTAATCCTGAGTGGAATGGAGGAGTTAAACCAGTCGTACAAAAGATTGTTGGAGTCTTGGAAGTGGATGCAGTGACTGCCTTAACTGCACAAATTGCAGCAATGCAGAATATGATGACTACACACTTCAACAACATGCCATTAGGATAGCAGCAAGCTCAAGTTAATATGGTGCATCAACCACCAACATGGTGTGAAGTATGTGGAGGTGGAGATCACACTGTTGAGGTATGTGGAGAAAACCTAGAATTTGTTCATTTGGTAAGTAATGCCCAGCGATGAGGAAATCACCAAAATTATGGAAATACCAACAATTCAAGTTGGCGGAATCACCCAAACTTTTCATGGGGTGGTAATCAAAACCAACACCAAGGACATAACCAGTATAAGCCACAAGGTAGTGGACAACATTACAACCAGCAAAGCCATGGAAACCAGCAAGGTCATGGTAATCAGCAGGCTGCCAAGAAAGGTGATATGATTGTGGAGGACATGCTATACTAAATCGTGGCTGACCAAGCTAAGTTAGCAGCAGATGTCCAAAACAATCAACTAGTGACTCAAAATTTGGAGAAACAGTTTGGGCAGTTACTGCCCAGAATTCCTGACCATAAGGGGGTTTGCCTATTACCAATCCAAACCCAAAATAGGTAAATATTGTGAGTACTCGTAGTGGTCGTCCATTGGAGGAGTTAATGCCAAAGACCAAAGTTGTTGAAGAAAAAGGAAAACACGTAGATGAAGCTGGACCAAGTGAGCAAAAGGGTGGATGAGGAACCAAAAGCAAAACCACCTCCTCCATTCCCACAGAAATTCAAAAAGCAGAAGGAAGAGGAATGTTTCGGTAAGTTTATTGAATTACTCAAACAAGTACATGTTAACTTGCCTTTGATTGATGTGTTGTAGGGCATTCCTAAATATGTTAAATATGTGAAAGATTTGATTTGGTGGCCAACAAGAGTAGATTGGCAAAGTATGCAATAATGACACTCACTGAGGAGTGCAGTTCCAGGATCCAGAATAGGCTCCTGACTAAGTTGAAAGATCCAAGGAGTTTTACTGTGCAAATAAAAATTGGGAAGTGCATTGAGGCAAGAGGGTTGTTCGATTTGGGCGCAAGTATCAACTTGATGCCTACTTCCATATTTCTTAAGTTGGGACTAGGAAGGTCCAAGTCAACAACCATTATGTTGCAATTAGCCGACTGTTTAGTATCAAGGCCAGATGGCGTTATTGAGGATGTCTTAGTCCAAGTGGGAACTCTGATATTCCCCGTAGACTTTGTCATCTTGGATTTTGAGCCTGACCCAGAGGTCCCGTTTATTTAGGGACGCCTATTCCTAGCAACTAGTGGTGCGTTAATTGATGTGGCAGCTGGTAGACTGACAATGAGGGCTCATGACAAAGTACAGGTATTTAATATGTACAAGGCAGTGAAGTTGCTTGTAATATATGAGGAGTTATCCGCAATTACAGTCATTGATAAGGAAACATCAACTAAATATGTTGAAACCCGAGTCCCTTTAGAGAAAGTGTTAATTGGGCAGGACATTGAGGGTGACGCTGAAGCCCAGGATTTGGCTAGCGTTCTAGATGTCCCAAAGGTGACTATGCTTCTCAAGTTTGTGGAGCCATTAAACAGAGTCTTGGGACCACCCCCAAGCCATCAATTGAGAAAGCACCAAAGTTGGAGTTGAAAGCTCTCCCCTCTCATCTCAGGTATGCATTTTTAGGTACTAATGAATCAATACATGTAATCGTTTCTTTTGCTTTATTTGAAGTGCAGGTTGAGGCCTCTATGAAAATATTGAGGAAAAGGAAAAAGGCGATAGGCTGGAAAATGGCTGACATACATGGCATCAGACCAGCTTTATGCATGCACAGGATATTTATGGAGGAGGGCCACAAGTCAAGTGTACAACCTCAGCACAGATTAAACCCAGTGATGAAAGATGTGGTGTGCAAAGAGGTGATTAAATAGCTGGATGCACATATTGTATACCCTATTTCAGACAGCAATTGGGTCAGCCCAGTTCAGTGTGTACCTAAAAAATGAGGCATGACAGTGATCACCAATGAAAAGAATGAGTTGATTCCAACTAGGACAGTGACAGGGTGGTGAATATGCATGGATTACAGGAAACTGAATGAGGCCACCAGAAAGGATCAATATCCAGTTCCTTTTATTGATCAGATGCTTGATAGATTAGCTGGGCAAGAATATTATTGTTTCCTGGGTGGCTATTTGGGATACAACCAAATTGTGATTGCACCAGAGGACCAAGAGAAAACTACATTCACTTGTCCGTATGGGACATATGCTTTCAAGTGAATGTCTTTTGGTCTATGCAATGCTCCAACCACCTTCCAAAGATGCATGATGGCTATCTTTCATGATATGGTTGAAGATTTTGTGGAAATATTCATGGATGACTTCTTAGTCTTTGGGGAATCTTTTGACAAGTGTCTGGAGAATTTGGACAAAGTGTTGGCTAGATGCGAGGAAACTAATCTCGTCCTAAACTAGGAAAAGTGTCATTTTCTAGTGAAGGGAGGGATTGTATTGGGCCATAAGGTGTCAAAGCAAAGGTTGGAAGTTGATCATGCCAAAGTGGAAGTCATTGAAAAGCTACCTCCCCCAATCTCTGTTAAAGGGGTGAGAAGTTTTTTGGGCCATGTTGGGTTCTACAGGAGTTTCATCAAGGATTTCTCTAAGACTGCGAGACCCATGTGTAGTATCATAGAGAAAGAGATGAAATTCGTATTCGATGAGCAATGCATTCAAGCTTTTGAAGCCTTGAAGAAGAAGTTGACAAAAGCTCCAGCCTTGACTTCCCCAAATTGGGATCTTCCTTTTGAGCTGATGTATGACGCAAGTGATGTGGCTGTAGGAGCAGTGTTAGGGCAAAGGAAAGAGAATGTGTTTCACTCAATATATTATGGAAGCAAAACACTGGATGCAGCCCAAACCAACTACACAGTGATCAAAAAATAAATGTTTGCCTTGGTCTATGTTTTGACAAATTTAGATCTTACCTGGTAGGGACTAAAGTTGTAGTTTATACTGACCATGCAGCTATCAGGTACCTGTTCAATAAGAAGGATGCAAAGTCGCGGTTGATTAGGTGGATTCTGTTGTTGCAAGATTTTGACATAGAGATCAAGGACCAAAGAGGTTCTGAAAATCAGATTGCAGATCACTTGTCAAGATTGGAGAGTTCGTCACATGTGGAAGAGCAAGGTCAGATTCGGGAAGAGTTTCTTGATGAACAGCTATTGGCGCTAGGGGTGACAGAACTACCATGGTATGCAAATAATGTTAATTATTTGGTGAGCAGATTGTTCCCACCGGATGCAACCACATATCAAAAGAAGAGGTTGATTTATGATGCTTGGTTCTACATATGGGATGAGTCTTATCTCTCAGGGCCTGACCAAATGATGAGGAGGTGTGTGCCTAAATCTGAGATGAGACAAGTGATGGATATTTGTCACTCATTTGCATATGGGGGTCATCATGGAGGTGAGCGCACTGAACATAAGGTGCTTCAATCAGATTTTTTCTAGCCTACTATGCTTAAAGATATTGCAAGGTATGTGAAAAGTTGTGATCAATGCCAGAGGATGGGGTCTATTTCCAAACGACATAAGATGCCATTGAATAACATCTTGGAGGTTGAAATATTTAATGTCTGGGGGATCGATTTCATGGGACCATTCCCTCCATCCAATGGAAATCAGTATATACTGGTAGTTGTGGACTATGTGTCAAAGTGGGTTAAGGCAGTAGCTCTGCCTACTAACAATGCTAAAGTTGTGTTAAAGTTCTTGAAGAAACATATCTTCACTCTATTTGGAACTCCTAGAACAATAATTAGTGATGGGAGGACGGACTTCATAAATCAATTGGTGAAGAATGTCTTAGCTAAATATGGAGTCAGGCACAAGGTAGCTACAGCGTATCACCCTCAAACTAGTGGCCAAGTAGAAGTATCAAACGGGGAAGTGAAGCAGATTCTACAAAAAATAGTGAATGTCCAAAGGAAAGATTGGGCAATAAAGGTTGATGATGTATTATGGGCATACAAGACCACCTATAAGACACCAATAGGGACTTCTCCCTATCACTTGATGTTTGGTAAAGCATGTCATCTTCCAGTTGAATTAGAACATCAGGCTTACTGGGCAGTGAAGAAGTTGAATCTTGATCTGAAACTAGCTGGGAAAAAATGATGGGTAAGCTACATGAATTGGAAAAATTCAGACTCCATGCCTATGAAAATACAAAGCTCTATAAGAAGAAGACTAAGTGATGGCATGATAATCATATTGTGTCCTGACTATTTGAGCCTGGTTAAAAGGTATTATTGTTTAACTCTAGATTGTGGTTGTTTCCAGGTAAGTTGAAGTCAAAATGGAGCGGACCATTCAAGGTGGTGCGTATAACCACCCATGGAGATGTCAAGTTATGGAACAAAGGAAAATAGTCTACGTTCATAGTGAATGGACAGAGGGTGAAGCATTACTTCGGACAAGAAGTGGATCGAGAAGAAAAGAGTTTAGAGTTGAGCAATGAATGATGGGGAGCTGAGTCGTGCCGCGACGTTAAATCAGGTGCTACTCGAGAGGCAACCTATGACTTTGTACTATAGAGGACATTTTCTTTTTATTTTGTTCTGATAGGTTAGTTCTTGTTATTTTTAGTTATAGGTTAGTTTATTCATTCTAGAAGTTGTAATTTGTAATTTTTTAAAAAAAAGGGAAACATTTTTGGCGAAAAACAGTGGAGTCCGCGACCAGCCCATGTCGTGGACTATTTTCTGCAGAGTGATGGCCCCAGGCGAAGAATCGCAAATACACAAGTGTAGTCCGCGATAGCTCCATGTCGCAGACCTGTTTCTAGGGATTGCGACAATATGAAGGGATTACCAGTGGAGTTTGCGACTTATGCGCGTCGCGGACTAGTTTCCACCCAACACAAGACCTCCTTCACTCAATGAGAAATTCAAAGGCATGTCCGCGATAGCTCCGTGTCGCGTACCTGGTAAGTAATACTGAACCTTTTTATTAAAAAGTCGAGTTTTACCCAGATAATATTGTAAAACCCAACCTCCATTCCCTTTTAATTCCCAAATTCACCTCTTAAACCCCATTCTCTCTACATAATTTCATCAATTCTTCTTTCCTCTTCGACCCTAACTCTTTCCTTCCAAAAACAAATCCGTGTCGCGAAGTGGAAATTCCTCACCAAGTCTTCAATTTTTGTGGGTCTAAGCATTAAGGGTATGTTTCCTACTCTTGTAGGTTTTTTTTATTTTCTTAGGATGAATTACTAAACTTAGGTCTAGTATTCATGTGGTTGATGGGTGATTTGGTTTTGTTTGTTCTTTATGGTCTTCTACCTATCTAATGATATTCATGGTAGTAAATTGTCACGACCCAGGGGTATACCCTAGAAGTAACACAGCATACTTGACCCCGAAGGGGTCTCATACAGGCCCTTAGCATATCATGAACATAAGATAATAGAAAATACGGAAAATTTAAAACTTTTTACAATCAAAGTCATTTTGATAAAAGTAAGCAGAAGTCTTTCTATACTTTCTCTCAGACCATCTAATATAACTTTAGGATAAAACTCTTAGGACACAGCCCATACAATAGTCTAAAAAACATGAAATAAAGACATAAAGGAAATGGTGGGTTTTGTCCTGGAAGCTATGAGGACTCACCAAGATCCTCAACTCCTTAGCTCCTTAGAAACCTAGCTTCGAGATAGCACTCAAGTCTCCAAACCCTACATTTGATTAGAATGTAGGCAGAGTATGCGTTAGTACAAAATGTACTAAATATGTTAGCTAGCATAATCATAAGAGCATAAGACAAGGGTTAGTCAATATAAGACATAATCCAAAATCATATGAAATACTTCATGAAACATCAATAATAAGCATAAGAGACAATGTCATCATAATAAGCAAAGTCTCCAACATAAGCATCATACAAACATTCTTTGACTCTTAGTCATCTATACCACAATAGAACTATTATCAAGTAACCTAAAAGCATACATGTGCAATGCATGAATAGAATCCCATAATACCACCCAAGCCAAGTATCCCTTTTTGGTCATCTTAATCATAGCTTATATGCATGGTCAAGTCTTAAGATTTTCTACCATAAGGGCACCATACTCCTAAGTAACCTCAAAGCACACTTGTGCAATGCATGAAAGTCATCCCATACTACCCTTCACAATAAGTACAACCTTGAAGTCATCCTAGTCATATTCACCCTCTTTTGGTCTCACTATTGGCTTACTTCACGTAGAAAAGAGAACTATCACCTTTAGTCAATCACATCTTAGAAGGCATCTATAGCAACAATCCATCAAGCATAACTCATGTAAGACAACACTCATTAGGTAACCTTTAGTCATACTTGTGCAATGCATGAATGGCATCCCATACTACCACTCATACTAAGTACTTCTTTAGGTCATCATACTTATGTTCCTTAATTTGAGACTAGCCACTTTTGAAAGCATAGGAACACTAGGAGACATTTTACTAAGTCTATCTTAGTTCCTCATTGTTTTGAACCCTAAGAGATACTATACTAGGTACATCTTGGTTCATCAAGTTGGAACTCTAGGAGATGTTACATTAAGCATAATCTTAGTTCACTTTTAGGTCCTCATTCTAATACTTCTTGGGTTGGAACCTAGTTCCTCTCTTTAGACCTTAGAACACTATGAGGTACTACCTTAGGCACATCTAAGTTCATTATTAGGTCGAACCCTATGAGATACTTCTTTTAGCATGTCTAGGTTCATTATTAACATGGACCCTATGAGATACTACCATAAGTATGTCTAAGTCCATTTATACTCTTGAACACTATGAGGTACTTCACTAGCCTATCTTAGTTCCTCATTACTCTGAACCCTAGGATATACTATATTAAGTACATCTTAGTTCATCAAGCTTGAACTCTTGGAGATTCTACTTAAAGCATAATCATAGTTCACTAAGTTGAACTCTAGAAGATGCTTCCACTAGCATAATCTTAGTTCATTTAAGTTTGATCTCTAGGAGATGCTCCTTCAAGCACAATCTTAGACCATTACTTCTATTAGACTCTAGGATATGCTACATTATGCATAATCTTAGCCCATGAGGTTTGAACTCTAGGAGATGCTACATTGAGCACAATCTTAGTTCATTACTAATCTTGTTTAATTGGGATATGGCCTTAACCGACATGAGAACATATTAGCTATCACACGATCTATCAAGGTGTTACCCACACCATCAAGGGTTTGTTCACTTGCCTAAGGTAGAACCGGTTTGTTAGCTTAGTTGGATCCACTAGCTAACTTTCCTAAGGGGCACATAGTTATGGGACACTGAGATTGCTACTAGAAAGCCAAAACTCCTCTACGTGAAGGCTTTCATCTCATGAGATACACTTTGGAAAATCCAGACTCTTCTAGGTGAGAGATTCCATGTTGGAAGCCCAAACTCAACTAGGTGGGAACCTCCATTGAAGCCCAAACTCAACTAGGTGGGAACTTCCATCTCATTTCAATATCCACTCTGTGCTAGGCCTTAATCCCACAAGATAATCATTAAGTCTCTAATTTGACTCAAGTTTATGGAAAGATACCCTTGACAACCAATCTATGTTAATACCTCTTTACACCATGTGTGAGAAACTATCACCATCCATGACCTAGGTATAAAGGCTCTATGGCCTTAGGTTCATTTAGGTAAGAGAAACCCTTCAACCCTAGAACCATTACCATGTGAGAAATCTTTCATCTTAAGTTCATCTTCATGCTTAACATCATGTTTAGAATTCTACATTAGACAAGGATATCATCATGAATTAATTGATTCTATCACTTCCTACCATCTATGATTCATAAGGTGAATTAAGTAGGTAAACATCTTTCATCACAGTTCTATTCATTGGCCTTGTATTCACATATAGATTTTACTCTCAAAGCCTTAGCATCTATAGTTAATCATATTAGCTTCACTCTAAAGCCCTAGTGATCAACATTCACAACTATGAGTCTTCATTCTCAATGACTCTACATCATGGAAACATATTATGAACCTAGATTACAAGCCATCCAATCACATTCTTTATCACTAGGCGATTTTAGCCACAATTCATCCTAAAGGTTCAATCTCAACTTTACAAGTCAAGATCAATCATATTCAATAAGGTATAGTTAAATTCATTATTATATGTTCCTAACATTGAACAATTACTACACATGACATTGATGTATGAATATCACCTATGAACCTTTAATTTCACCTCTAATGGCATTAACCCACAAAATATCATATTCATCAAATAGACTAGGGTTAACCATAGAAATCACATGAATTCATCATAATATCATAATTCAATGTTAATACAATCATAATTAGGTATTATCCACTAGATTGGAATCATACCTAAACCCTAGCTAGAATTGGGTTTTTGACTTCACAATTGGGGGAAAACCTAGGGGGCTCTATGGGTGGAAGAACTCATAGATGATTAAGCTAAGATACCTTAATTCAAAGCCCTAATCAAGCTTGCATCAATGGAGGAAAATCTGTAATACTCTCTTCTCTTCTTCTTCTTCTTCATTCTAGAGAGAGAACTATTTGGAGAGAATTTGGGTGCTTTGAAGAATGAGTTAAATGATTTGGTTTAGGGGTCTATTAGGCTTATATAGGTGGCTAAATAACTAACTAAACGATCTGTCATAACCCCTAACTAATTAATTACTTAACCCCTAAGCCCCTAACTTAAAACTAAACCTTGAAAACTTCCCTCACTCATGAAACCACCACCCACGGACCGTGGGTGGGTTCACACAGCGTCCTGCACCTCCGTAGGAGAGGTACTGCAGCTTAAAATAGCAGGCCAACTCAGGCCTTGACCCACGACCCCAACCCACGGGGCTTGGGTCCATCTACGGCCAGTAGGTGGCAAGCGTAGGTCACTTAAATTTGGCAGTTTTGGGGGCTGCTTTGGGGTCCTCCTCAAGGACCCCTTTGGTTGGTCCTTGGGGGGTCGTACCTCGACGTTTAGCCCCTAAAACCTCCATTCTAAGTACAAGAATCATTTTTGTAATTTTTAATCCTCATACCACACTCCAAAACTCTTACGAAAAGCCCTAAAAGTCTCTACTTCAACCTACTAGTTTCATGGGCATAATAATATCTCCCCCTTGGGATCATTCATCCTCGAATGAAGATTCTAAACACTTCTTAAAGTCTCAACTCTAAACTAGCAGCCCATCATGCATGCAACATATCTAAATGCACAGAACCAAGCAAGAAAACTTCAATTCCAATCTAAACACATTCAATGCAACACAAGGGAGTAGGAACTACTTCTACCAACCCAAAATGTATGAAATTCTATATCTACTCATTTTCAAGGAGGAACTACCATCTCCCAACTAAAACATTCTCAACACACATTCATGGAGCCTAAATGCAATTTACTCTCAAAAAGCATTTATTCAAGGAGGAATCTTTCAACTCCAAAACTAAGGCATGCTCATATATTTATCTCATGAAGTCTATATGCAAATCTACTCACATGTACTACAACATGAGGAAAACAATGCATATAAGTCATTTCTATCAAGACCTAAGCTTTTTTTCATGAACATGCATCACATAAGAAGATCATGGAAACATACAATTCACACATGACTTCCTATAAAAGCAAATCAAGAGGAACCTATCATCTCAAGATAGAATAGGAGTAAAAGGAAAAGGATGAGGACATCGGGACATCTCATTGGCCCTTGGCCTCCCAAGTAGCACTCTTAACCAAATTCCTTACTAAAGAATACTCCTTACCACTTTATGGAACAACTTCCTTGTTCTTTTATTTCTTAACTTGCCGGTCTCAGACCTCTACCGGTACTTCTACATTAGAGAGGTTCTCATTAGCAACTCTAGCTCACAAGCAACCCTACTAACACTACTCAAGATCTCACATGAGCCTAAAAAACCGGGACTAAACTTCTTATACTCACTACACCTCTCAAGGTGAGAGTTTCAAGCAACCCTAACTCATGAACATCAAGGACACTCAACAACCTTGCTATCTAAGCATATTATCTGCCCCTTGGGAGCAAGCCTATACAAACTCTTTTAAGCATCACTTCTTTCAATTCTAAGGTCAGAGCAAGTCATCACTAAGATTTCACATCATCACACCAAATGATTCTAAACCATGGTGAATTACATTTCTACCCTTCTTAGAGGAATCTACTCACTCAACCCATCTAGGCATTATTTAAACACCCTATTCAACCAATCTATCAACATACCTCAAAACTCATCATGACTAAGTCGGGTTCTACCATCAACTAAACATAACCATACAATAACCTTGCTAGGTAGGCACACTATCCCCCATTTGGGAGTAAGCTTACACAAATTCTTCTAAACATCTTTCATAACATAAAGGCAGCAATGAAGCATCATTCATACTATAGACAACATCAATGTCCATCATCTCAAATCTATCAAGTCACATAGCCATAATTGGCATCTCAACCAACCTTTTCTCCCTCGCTCCTTGTAGCATAAGCCCTTCAAGTAGCCATATCCTAAAGACCATCAGATAAGGAATAGGAGAGAGACCTTATAGTGTTAAACTCTATGACGCGACTTAGAGAATGAATAAGTGAGATTTCCTAAGCATCCAATAGCCTCCTATTCATAAATGTGGTGCGCTTCACATTTATGAACAAGACTCTACTAGATGTGGTTTGAGACAATCATAGAACCATTCTAAACCTTGTGCTCTAATTACCAAGTTTGTCACGACCCAGGGTATACCCCTAGAAGTAACATGGCGTACTTGACCCTGAAGGGGTCTCATACAAGCCTTTAGCATATCATGAACATAATATAATTAAAAATACGGAAAATTTAAAACTTTTTACAATCGAAGTCATTTTCATAAAAGCAAGCGGAAGTCTTTATATACTTTGTCTCAAACCATATATTACAACTTTAGGATAAAACTCTTGGGACACAACCCGCACAATAGTCTCAAAAACATGAAATAAAGACATTAAGGAAATGGTGGGTTTTGTCCTCGAAGCTATGAGGACTCACCAAGATTTTCAACTCCTTAGCTCATTAGAAACCTAGCTTCAAGATAGCACTCAAGTCTCTAAACCCTACATTTGATTAGAATGTAGGCAGAGTATGTGTGTGTTAGTACAAAATGTACTAAATATGTTAGCTAGCATAATCATAAGAGCATAAGACAATGGTTAGTCAATATAAGACATAATCCAAAATCATATGAAATACATCATGAAACATCAATAATAAGCATAAGAGAAAATGCCATTATAATAATCAAAGTCTCCAACATAAGCATCATATAAAAATTCTTTGACTCTTAGTCATCTATACTATCATAGAACTATTCTCAAGTAACCTAAAAGCATACATGTGCAATGCATGATTAGCATCACATAATACTACCCAATCCAAGTATCCCTTTTTGGTCATCTTAATCGTAGCCGATATGCATGGTCAAGTCTTAAGCTTTTCTACCATAAAGGCACCATACTCCTAAGTAACCTCAAAGCACACTTGTGCAATGCATGAAAGTCATCCCATACTACCCTTCACACTAAGCATAACCTTGAAGTCATCCTAGTCATATTCACCCTCATTTGGTCACACTATTGGGTTACTTCACGTAGACAAGAGAACTATCACCTTTAGTCAATCACATCTTGGAAGGCATCTATAGCAACAATCCATCGAGCATAACTCATGTAAGACAACACTCATTAGGTAACCTTTAGTCATACTTGTGCAATGCATGAATGGCATCCCATACTACCACTCATACTAAGTACTTCTTTAGGTCATCATACTCATATTCCTTAATTTGAGACTAGCCCCTTTTGAAATCATAGGAACACTAGGAGACATTTTACTAAGTCTATCTTAGTTCCTCATTGTTTTGAACCCTAAGAGATACTATACTAGGTACATCTTGGTTCATAAAGTTGGAACTCTAGGAGATGCTACATTAAGCATAATCTTAGTTCACTTTTAGGTCCTCATTCTAATACTTCTTGGGTTGGAACCTAGTTCCTCTCTTTAGACCTTAGAACACTATGAGGTACTACCTTAAGCACATCTAAGTTCATTATTAGGTCGAACCCTATGAGATACTTCTTTTAGCATGTCTAGGTTCATTATTAACATGGACCCTATGAGATACTACCTTAAGTATGTCTAAGTTCATTTATACTCTTGAACACTATGAGGTACTTCACTAGCCTATCTTAGTTCCTCATTACTTCGAACCCTAGGATATACTATATAAAGTACATCTTAGTTCATCAAGCTTGAACTCTTGGAGATGCTACTTAAAGCATAATCTTCGTTCACTAAGGTTGAACTCTAGGAGATGCTTCCACAAGCATAATCTTAGTTCATTAAGTTTGATCTATAGGATATGCTCCTTCAAGCACAATCTTAGACCATTACTTGTATTGGACTCTAGGATATGCTACATTATGCATAATCTTAGCCCATGAGGTTTGAACTCTAGGAGATGCTACATTGAGCACAATCTTAGTTCATTACTAATCTTGTTTTGGGATATGGCCTTAATCGACATGAGAACATACTATCTCTCAAGGTGTTACCCACACCATCAAGAGTTCGTCCACTTGCCTAAGGTAGAACTTGTTTGTTAGCTTAGTTGGATCCACTAGCTAACTTTCCTACGGGGCACATAGTAATGTCATATGGAGATTGCTACTAATAACCCAAACCTCGTCTAGGTGAAGGCTTCCATCTCATGAGACAGACTTTGGGAAATATGGACTCTTCTAGGTGAGAGATCCCATGTTGAAAGCCCAAACTCAACTAGGTGGGAACCTCCATAGAAACCCAAACTCAACTAGGTGGGAACCTCCATAGAAGCCCAAACTCAACTAGGTGGGAACTTCCATCTCATTTCAATATCCACTCGGTGCTAGGCCTTAATCCCACAAGATAATCACTAAGTCTCTAATTTGACTCAAGTTTATGGAAAGATGTCATTGGCAACCAATCCATGTTAATACCTCTTTAGACCATGTGTGAGCAATTATCACCATCCATGACCTAGGTATAAAGGCTCTATTGACTTAGGTTCATTTAGCTAAGAGAAACCCTTCAACCCTAGAACCATTACCATGTGAGAAATCTTTCATGTTAATTTCATCTTCATGCCTAACATCATGTCTAGAATTCTACATTAGACAAGGATGTCATCATGAATTAAGTGATTTTATCACTTCCTACCATCTATGATTCATAAGGTGAATTAAGTAGGTAAAGATCTTTCATCACAATTCTATTCGTTGGCCTTGTTTTCACATATAGATTTTATTCTCAAAACCTTAGCATCTATAGTTAATCATATTAGCTTCACTCTAAAGCCCTAGTGATCAACATTCACAACTATGATTCTTCATTCTTAATAACTCTACATCATGGAAACATACTATGAACCTAGATTTCAAGGCATTCAATCACATTCTTCATTACTAGGTGATTCTAGCCACAATTCATCCTAAAGGTTCAATTCCAACTTTACAAGTCAAGATCAATCATATTCAATAAGTTCTAGTTCAATTCATGATTATGTGTTCCTAACCTTGAACAATTACTACACATGACATTCATTTAAGAAGATCATCTATGAATCTTCAATTTCACCTCTAATGGCATAAACCCACAAAATATCACATTCATCAAATAGACTAGGGTTAACCATAGAAATCACATGAATTCATCATAATATCATAATTAAATTTTAATACAATCGTAATTAGGATTGGAATCGTACCTAAACCCTACCCACAATGTAGAAGGAAACCCTAGCTAGAATTGGGTTTTTGACTTCACAATTGGGGGAAAACCTAGGGGGCTCTATGGGTGGAAGAACCCATAGATGATTAAGCTAACATACCTTAATTCAAAGCCCTAATCAAGCTTGCATCAATGGAGGAAAATCTGCCCACTCTCTTCTATTCTTCTTCTTCTTCTCCTTCACTGCTAGAGAGAGAATTATTTGGAGAGAATTTGGGTGCTTTGAAGAATGAGTTAAATGATTTAGTTTAGGGGCCTATTAGGCTTATATAGGTGGCTAATAACTAACTAACTGACCTCTCTTAACCCCTAACTAATTAATGACTTAACCCTAAGCCCCTAACTTAAAACTAAACCTTGAAAACTTCCCTCACTCATGAAACCACCACCCACGGACCGTGGGTGGGTTCATGGAGTGTGCTGAACCTCCGTAGGTGAGGTACTGCAGCTTAAAATGGCAGGCCAACTCAAGCCTTGACCCACAACCCCAACCCATGGGGCGTGGGTCCATCTACGGCCAGTAGGTGGCAAGTGTAGGTCACTTAAATTTGGCAGTTTTGGGGGCTGCTTTAGGGTCCTCCTCAAGTACCCCTTTAGTTGGTCCTTGGGGGGTTGTACCTCAACGTTTAGCCCCTAAATCCTCCATTCTAAGTACGGGAATCATTTTTGTGTTTTTTAATCCTCATACCACACTCCAAAACTCTTATGAAAAGCCCTAAAACTCTCTAGTTCAACCTACTAGTTTCGGGGGCATAATATAAACCTTGTTAGAATGAACTTGATTGAGAATAGAAGGGGACACTTTGAATGGGTGAGTTGAAATTATGATTTTGTGAAATCTTGAGTAGAAAATATGTTATGAGGTTTATATTACACCCCTGAAGCTAATAAGGATTTGTATGCTTAAATTGTGATGAGTTTGAGAATAATATGCTGAAAATAACATTGGGAAGTCTGAGTACTGTATTGTTTGTCAAAGTTGTTCTTGAAAATAAGTGTGGGGTGATCTTTCATGATTGAGTCTCATTAACTGAAATGACAACTGTTTGATTGCAGGATAACATGTCTAGCACACAAAGGTCTGGCAAAGCGGTTGCGTCTAGCAACCATAAGAGAGTGAGGACGGGGATAACCATTCCTCCAGCACCCGCAGTCCCAAGAGGGCAGACTCAACACTACGGGGCTAAAGCAGTCACGTCTAAGGGAAAAAAGTAGTATAAATCAGACACCGAAGCCAAGTACTTCTCGGATGTGAGACTTGATGACGTCCAATTAGAGAGGGAGTTCCCTCGCATTATGCGCTGCCTACAAGAGTTGCGTATGGGATTCATCTTTCACGATCCAACAAAGTGCAATGTTAGTGTGGTTTGGGAATTCTATGCAAATTGGAAACCCGATACTTGTTCTCACTTTGTAACAGTGCGTGGCGTGGAGGTCCCTCTGACACCCTCAGCTATCAATCAAATATTGGGTACTACAGATGCCCCTTATGATGTCCTCACTGGGATAAATATCAGCCCTCCTTATCAATAGATTAGACACACTCTGTGTAGAGCACAGTCCACTGTGAAGTGGATTAGGCATGGGCACCAGGGTTATCATCAAACCTATCCTTATGCTCACATGAATCGTGAAGCCCGTGTATGGCTAAAAATTGTAATGAATTGCTTGATACTGGGGTTGCATTTCACTGAAGTGATAAGGGACCGTGTGTGCTTGGTCTATGCTCTGATGAAAGTTGTACCCATAAATATAGGCGCAGTGTTGAAATTGGCCATGCGAAAGGCTAGAGCGCATCGAGGTCGAAGGTATACTTTTGGGGGACTAATCACTAATTTGTGCAGGAGAGTTGGAGTACCAGACGAAAGCGTGGACTACATGGCATCTTTGTTCACCACACCCCTAGATGTCACAAAGATGAAAGGGCTGGAAAATTTGCATGGACCCACCCTCACTACTGCTGAGCGCAACAGGAGGGATGATTTGATCACGGCGCGCATGTTTGGATTGGAAATGTTGCGCCATAGAAATGGGTGTCACGATTCAACACTAGAGTAGTTAGACGAAATTGCAACGAGGTACCCCCTGAATTAATATGCTTATGCATTACTGGGACTCAGGCCTGCATTTCCGGAGCCTATATGGGATGATGTTCCAACTAATGAAGACAAGAGACAAACCATGTCGGATAGTGAATCTGATTCTGATGTAGAGGAGGGTGACATGTTGGCTCTTGAGGGCACCAGCAGTGATGCCGACATGACCTACCCTACTTTTCTTTCATTTTGATATATGTCGTACTGGGGACAGTGCGGCATTTTAAGTGTGGGGTAGGAGTATTATATCTGTGTAAATATTTTTGTTTTGGGTTCCTTGGAAGTTGTTTTTGGTTCTTTGGCCAAGGACAGTCCCATTGAACCATATAAAAAAAGATTTTGTTTCTTAGGATTGAGTCAGTGTCATAGTTGAGTCAAGCTGCCCTATGATAGATGGATGACGACCGTCTTAAGGAAGTTTCGGTCATTGGGTTTGTAGGGATGGCATTTCGCTAAGGTTACAAAACTGCTTTGAGTTAGACTAAAGGTTGAAAATAATGGATGACTTTGTTTAAGACATTTAGGCTCTTTTATGTGACTCTAAAGGGCGTGTGCTTAAAATGAATTTGTGTCAGTAATTGGGAAGTAGTCTGTAGTGATCAGTTCTGATTTAAATGTGTGCCATATGTGTAAGAATTGTGTATTCCTTGCTAATAATGGAGGTCCAAAACTTGTCTGGTGTGTCTGCAAAGAGAAAAAGAGGATAAGGAGTTGAGGAAGTGATATAGGCATTTCTTTGCTAGCCTTGTTTGTTTTCTTCGTGTACCCACCTTGATGTCGTGTTTGATTAATATACAAGAGGATAGCTCGATGCTCCGCCATTGGTTCATGCCTATCCCCGCTCTATGATGTAGTTAGGTTGTCAATGGTGGTAGGTGATTAGAGGTCGGGAGATCATGATAGTAAAATGAACCTTGTGAATCAATAATGAGGATAACCTGTCGAATGCTAGCATAAGTTATTATTATGCTTGAAATCGGTATATGCTACAACCCTGAAATATTTTTCCTAAGTTACGAAATTCCCTTGTTTGAAATTGTTTAATTGTAGTAATTAATATTTGAGATTGTTCAATTTAGTTGATATAAACAAATTCCTGAAAACGTTTGTCGCATAAGTAAATTTATTTTCGATACAATAAAGTTAGTATTTGTTGATTTGAAGTCCTTTGGGTTCGATAATCCGGATCGAAAGAGTCGCACTACTTGAGTGACCACATGCACTTGCATGTGCTTTTGGACGCAACATATAAATTGCACTTTTATTGTTGTTTTACTTTGCATTTGAGTTGAGTAAAACTAAGGTAAGTGTTCTTTTCATATTCCTTTCAACTTTATGTCATGTTTAGTTTTCCCCTCGCGTGCTCGTACATTCAATGTATTGATGCCATTTGATCTGCATCGTTTTATGATGCAGATACAGGTAATCAGGATCAGCATCCAGTGCCTCATTGATCCAGTTGAGCATCTCAGAGTCTATTGGTGAGCCTCATTGCATTCCGGAGGATCCCTTTTATTGCTTTACTAGTTCAGTTGTTTAGAATGATCGAGGCATCCTTCATAGTTATTAGAGGTTTCATAGACAGTTAGACGATATCAGTTTTTTAGTCTTATTCGTTTCAGTTGTTTGTTTTAAGACTTGAGTTTGCCTTATTGGCTAGTTTAATGTTTTCTTTATAACATTCTAGTTTTATATAGGTTTATCTTTGTTAAGTTAAGTCTTCCGCTTAGTAGTAAGCCAGGCCAGCTTGGGGCCAGCAATGGTTCTTAAGTGCCAGTCCCGCGCATGGTGTAGGCTCGGGGCGTGACAATACCCTTATCTTTGTGTTTAGGAGTTTGCTTGTTGAGTGTCGTGTGGTTTTATACTTACCCCTTGCTTCTACATTTGTGTAGGTTACGAGTCCGGATCTTCGTGATACTCTCTCTTCTCTTTTTGTCCGAGGCTTTTTGCGGTGATTTGTGAGGTAATTGTTTGTCATCTCTGCGGATCCTTTTACTGCTATTTACAATTTTGTTTTACTTTAGAGACAATATCATTTGAGACTTACTTATTTTCTTTCAAATCTATTGTAATACATTAGAGGCATATGCACGTGACAACCAGGTTTTGGAGATTTGTTAAGTTGACTTGCTATCCGTATTAGTAATTGCTATTAAATTTTTATTTTATTTATTTCTGCATTTTATCGTAATGGTTGAGTTTTGGACTGACTTCTCTTTGTAGGATAAGACGAGTGTCATCACATCCAATTTTGGGTCGTGACAGTTTGTAACACACACAAACTTTAATCAAAATTGTTGTTATAATTATTGTTAGAGATAATATCTCTAATGGTCACTCAACTATTAACTTTTTTCTTAGAAAGTCACTTAACTTTGAATTTTAATTCAAAAGTCATTCAACTATGAATTCTTTTCTCAAAAAGTCACTCAACTTTGTTTTTAACTCAAAAATCACTCAATTATAAGTGTTTTACTTACAAAGTCACTCAACTATGAATATTTTACTTATAAAATCACTCGACCTATTTAATTGATTTTTGAAATTAAAATTTGTTGACACTAAATTTTTATTTCTAACCATTTAAAAATAAAAAAAAATAAAAAAAAAAAAAAAAAAAAACATATTCATTTAAATCCTTTGATGACCCTTTTATTTTACTCTTATTCCACTAAAAAAAAGTTTGATGACCCGTCTCATATTATTACATTTTCAGGGGATTCAGAGAAAACTCATCTAAAAAATTTACATGCAGTTGCTATATGTTTTACATTTTAACTTGAAATACAGAAAACCCATCTCATGAAAATTCATTATTTAATCCGAAATTAACAAAAACCATACAATAGCAGATTAATATTAATGAAGAAAACGATTAGAAAAGAAGAATAAAATGGTGAACCTCATTGTAATTGGGTAAAAAAATATGTAAAATAGTATATGACCTTTTATTTAGTGAAATAAGAGTAAAATAAAAATGTCATTAAATGGTCTAAATGAATATCTTTTTATTTTAAAAAATATATGGTTAGAAATAAAAATTTAATATCAACAAATTTTAATTAAAAAATAATTAAATAATTTGAGTGACTTTGTAAGTAAAATATTTATAGTTGAATGACTTTAAAAGTAAACTTTCATAGTTGAGTGACTTTTGAGTTAAAATCAAACTTGAGTGACTTTCTGATAAAAAAAAAAATTCATAATTGAATGACTTTTGAGTTAAAAATTAAAGGTAAGTGATTTTATGAGAAAAGAGTGCATAGTTAAGTGACCATTTGAGATATTATATCATTACTGTTATACACTACTTTAAAGTGGGATTTTTCTTCCTTAAAAAGTCCCACTCAATTTTGTTTTAAATAGTAACAAACATGCGCTTGTTTTTTTCTTAAGAAAAAAAAATTATTTTTTTTAATTCTTTTAAACTATTCCTTTTCCATAGCATATTGTATTCTATATTTTCTTGTCCCCCTCCCCTTTTTTTGTTATTGCCGACAAGTCATGGCTCTTCCCCTCACTCTTTTTTTCTACTTAAATCTTTTTTGGCTTTCAATTATTTTTCTAGAGTGAAATTAACAAATTTTTTAGATTGGAAAAAATGCATTATTGGTTCAAATATATTTTTTGGCAAATATTTTGATTTTCAATTGTAATCTTTGTTTCTAGTCATTGAGGTTGGATAAGTTATTTTCTCTAACTAAATTATTACTTTTGCTAATTGAGATATTTTGGGTAACTAGTTTTGATGTACGTGTCATGAATGTCAAGCCATATAGTATATTATTTTTAAAATAATATTAATATTACTAAGCAAAAAAAGTTAAGTAAACAATTATAAATGGAATAATAAAGTATAAGTTCATATGAATAATGGATGTAAATTTCATTATCATTAAATTGAGTGCATATTGAATGTTGTGAAATCAATATTTGAAATATCTATATCTATTTATAATACAAAGCTAGACAGAGATAAGGTGATTTGACTCCTCTCTGTGGCCTGTTTTGATTTTTTTTCTCATTCTAAAGTTATTTGTGATACGTAGAATGAAAAAAACCACTCTTAAAATCTCTTAATTATTACACCTCTTAAACATACCCCCCCCCCCTCCTGTAACTCTTTGCTTAGTTATTGTTGTATTGTTGGAGTTCCTGCTTTTAATATACTATAAATAAATATAACTATAAAATATATAAGATATACTAAATTTAGTGGTTTTAGTTGAGGATATTATAGTAATTTAGCATTAAAATTAAGGGGTGTTCAAATTCCACTGAACTCCGAACTCACTCAACGACTGCAAATCACACTTGAGTTTTTAAGAAGAGAAAAATAGAAAACTTAGAAAATTCGTTGTTTAAAAATGTCAGGAAATCCACCCATTTATAGTCAACAAAAAATAGTATGAAAATATGCTTATTGTGCCTTATAAAAAAGTCACATTCCTTCATAAAAGTCATAAACATTCAGAAAGGTCACAATTCATCTGAAAAGACACAACTTTTGAAAAGTAACAACCCTTTGAAAGAGTCACAATCTTTCAATTTGAAAAGTGTCGGATCTTAATATAAATAAATAAATATATATTATAAAATATAGAAAATATACTAAATTGAGTGTTTTAAGAACAACAAGACGAATAATATAAAACTTTAAAAAATTGTAGTTTAAAAATGTGAGGAAATTTCTCTATTTATAGCCAACAAATGATAATATTAAGGGTACTTATTGTGTCTTACCAGAAAAATCACAATCTTTCAAAAAATTCACAACTCTTTGGAAATGTCAGAACTCATCGGAAAAGTCACAACTATTTGAAAAGGTCACAACCTTTTGGAAAAGTCACAACTCTTTGGAAAAGTCAAAAGCTTTAAATGTGAAAATGCGTTTACTTTTAATATAATATAATATAAATTAAAAGTAAAAATAATATAAATCATAGAAGATATACTAAATTGTGTCTTTTAAGAAGAATAATAGAAAACTTAGAAATTTTTTAGTTTAAAAATGTGAGGAAAACCTTCTATTCATTGCCAACAAAGGGTAGTATGAAAAGGTACTTATTGTGCCTTATCAAAAAAGTTACAATCTTTCAAAAAAAAAAATAATCACAACCCTTCAGGAAGATCACAATTCATCGAAAAAGTCAGAACACTATGGAAAAGTCACAAACCTTCAATAAAGTCAGTACTCTTTGAAAAAGTCACAATCCTTCAAAAAAGTCACAACCCTTGAAAAAGAATCTGCTTTTAATATCATAATATAATATAAATAAATAAGTAAAATATGAATCATAAAATATAGAAGATATAATAAATTCAGTGTTTTAAGAGGAAGAAGAAAAGAAAACTTAAAAAATTCATAGTTTAAAAATGTGAGGAAACCCCTGTACTTATAGCCAACAAAGGGTAGTATGAAAAAGTGTGTATTATGCCTTATCAGAAAAGTCACAATCCTTCGAAAAGATCACAATTCATTGAAAAAGTGTCATGCCCCAGCCTACACCCTGGACGTGGTCAGCACTCGAGAACCATTGCTAACCCTAAGAGAACCCTTGGTCCGGCTTACTACTCAGCGGAAGACTTTACTCAGCAAAGATAAATTCATGAAATAAACTTAGAACGTTGTAAAGGAAACATTCAACTGGCCAACGAGGCAACTCAAGTCTTATAACAAAACAACTTAAATGACCAAGACTACTGAACTAATAATGTCTAACCATCTATGAAGCATGTAATACAATGAGGGATGTCAGGACAAGACCCCTGATCATCCTAATAACAAAGTTGAAATGATAAAACAAAGATAAAAGGGGTCCTCCGAAAAGCAAGGAGGCTCACCAATAATTTTGAATGCTCAAGTGGATCAACAAAGAGTTGGGTGTTGATCCTGGTTACCTGTATTTGCATCATAAAATGATGCAAGCCAAATGGCGTCAGTACATTGAACGTACGAGCATGTGAGGGGAAACTCTAAGCAAGACATAAGCTTGAACTGGAATATGAAAGAAACACTTACATTACTCAACTCAATGCAGAAATAAAGTAACAATGAATATGCAGTTTATATAAAGCATTTGAACAGTAACTAACATCTCTAAGGATTGGAAAATACAATAATAGCTCAATTGTATATAAAAATACAAAAATAAACTCAGTTTGGGAGATTCTCTAACCGACAACCATCACTATGAGCTATGTGATGATACATCATCTCGCCCACGCTGCCAGAACTGTCTTATACCTTGCCGGGATATAGAACGCCTCAACTAAGTGGAGCCACTAGTCTATGCTAAAAGCATTAAGGAATCATCTAAAATTTATGACCCTTTCTACCCACGTTGGCTACATGGTTTATGGGGGCTGTGAGTTGTATGAACTCTCCTCCATATTGGTGCTCAATACTACTCCCAAAATATACTTAGCTCATTATGTTTTTAAGAAAACTTTTCCTCTTATCAACTTTGAGATTATTACTCAAAAGGTTTCTCTAAAAAGAGATAATGCTCAAAACTCCTCAAAACTCATTTGGAAATCTCAGTTCCCTCCTCTTTTAAAATGTGAAAAAATTTACTCTTGGGAATACTTAGTTCCCGTATATTCATTTTGAAAAAAATGAACTCAACTTTACTCATTTTCATACTCAAGTACTCAAGTCTCAAAACAAGTTTAAAAGCAATGTAAAAGACTTCTCAAATAGACTCGGAAGACTCTCTCAACTTGACTCTTAACTCTACCTTGAATTTGAATTATGAACTGAAGGTTATGATTTGTGATAGGAAAGACATCATGATGATTACGAGTGTTTTAGATAGTTAATCATGATAAACGGTTGAAAACACTGTCTGGGAGCAAGTCCGCGATACGGAGATGCATTTTAATATTTGGTCGCGAAATAATTTTGAAACAGAGGAGTCTGCATCATCTCTGTGATGCGGAGAGAAAATTTGTTCACAGGGAGAGCAAGTCCGTGACGCGGATGTGCTAGATTCTGCCTGACTTTTTCTTTTCTCGTTTTCTAACCCCAATTCACCTAGAATCGAATGGTTTCTTCCCCAATCACTTAGATTCGAATACCCAATAATAATATACGATAATGTACTCAAGACTACCCTTGAAACGCTAACAATTATCTCAAGAATTCATCAAAACCTCAACAATCAAGATCATGAAAGGTATCTCAAGAAAACTTAACAAGAACTCAAATCCTTCAACTTTAAGAAACAAATTTCGCTGAAAATAACAAGATTGGCGTGTGGGTGAACGAACCCAATAATATGTGAACTCACATACCTCTTTGGGGATCAACCCTTGGCGAAACGACCTTCGATTCCATAAGAAATCTCCAAGAACGCCTTGACTTTTCTCCTTTCATCCTTTTCTTGAACTATTCTCAACCCTAGGCATTAATTTAGATTGCGTAAACTGAACCAATTCAGTTTAGACTCCTAATTAATTACTAAAAACAAAATAACTTGATTAGGTAAGGAAAAGACCAAAATACTCCTCTTAAATTCGGGTAACCTTTTTTAACCCGACACTAAGGTCGGGCACCGGACGATCAAACCACGATCGAACTAATCTGCACCGACAGACCGAGATGGGTTGCCGGTTTGTTGACTGCACGGATGAATGCATCGAATATTCAGTTCTGTCCCATCCCACTATATACCGGGATGGTACCGAATCGAAACGGACCGGGATGGTACCGGACCGGACCGGACCGGGACGGGATGACACATATTTCAAAAAATAATAAATTTTTTTAGTTATTTTGAATCATGAAAATATGAATGCTTTTTTATTTTCCTAAGTTTAAATTTTAATAGTTTTGAAATTTATAATGTAATTTTACTAAAGTTTATTTTAAAGATTTTTTTTTTTAACTTTTACTTATTAAGTTTTTAAGTTAACTAGTTGAGTTTAATAAAGTTTTTTTAAAAATAAAATAAAATTTGAGCTTAAGTTTTCAAGATTTGAATCTTTTGAAGTTTATAAGTTATTACTTATTAATATGTTATAATTATAAATTGTAATTCAAATAACTTAAGTTTGTAAGTTTAAAAAATTAAATAAAAATAAAAGTATATAACAATGACACAAATTAAAAAATATATCAATCCAATTTATTCAAATTTGTATTACAATTTACAACAATTAGTAGAGTGCCTAATTTACGCAACCACCTTCTAGGAAGGGTTCTGTTTCAACTAAGCCTCGAATGTAATACTAATAGTGGTATCGTCCTACAAAGCCTTTCTCTAACTTAGCTATAGATTGACCGTTATCAACTACTGGTCTTGGTAAAGCTCGTTGACAATCTTGAAGTTCCATTCTGTCATCACTACCATATCCAATGGCTGAATGTATGAAAAGTTCATATTGACTACTTAACTTTTGAAGTCCTAGATTTCTTCGCTCAACATTTATCCAATCTCTAAACAACACCAATATCTCCAAATTATCTTCAGCTAACGAATATTCATGGTCTCCAATTTGAAATATTGCCGCACTGAAAGATGCCTCTGAAGCTACTGATGATCCTTGAATTGCAAGCACATCCTTCACCATCCTACTAAGTTTTGAAAATTGAGTTTCATGAGCCCTCCACCAGTTCAGGAGTTGTGGTATACCTTCCTTGTTTGTAATATTATCTGAACCATGTTCAAGATATTTAACAAATTTACATTTATTAGAAGAATCAAGACCAATTTTATGTTCCGTTCTACAATGGGCACCTACTTGAGGTATAGACATTTAAGGATTTTCAACATTTTCTAAGGAACAATATTTATCATACATTTCTTTTGCAAGTAATTTTATGGTATTTTGACATGTTACCAAATCAGATTCTTCATCTAGTTGAATATCTAAATTTTGATAAATGCATTCAACTAAAGCTTTTGCACCATATTCTTTATATTCAGGGTTGAAAATAATTGCAGTTAAATAAATTTGAGGGATAGGAAAAAATATTTATTAAATTTTGAAATCATAGCTTGAATAGAATTTGCAAATAATTCATTTGTTTTATATTCATCAAAGAGAGATGAAATCTCACATACATGTATCAAAATTTCAGAAATAGTAGGATAATACATTCCAGAAAATATTTTAGTAGCATCATAAAATGATTTCAAAAATATTCTATTTCATTTACTTCTTCTCAATTACTATCATTAAGTTTTAAATCTGAATAAGAATTAGGAGAATTAAATTGCATAGTAATAGGTTCTTTATATGCATAAGCAACTTCAAGCATATCATAAAAGGAATTCCATCTAGTTTTTACATTTGAAACTTTTCTAAATGGAAGTTGACATGCATTACAAAGCTCTTTAAATCGATTAATTCTACTACTACTATTATGCACATTAAAAATAAAAAAACAAGCATTATCAATTTTTTCACAACTATTTTCAAATAATTTCACACCATCACTAACAACCAAATTTAATATATGCGCAACACATCTAACATGAAAAACATATTTACTAATAGGACAAAGTCTAGGTTCTAGCATATTAATAGCATTTAAATTAGCAAAAGCATTATCTAAAGTAATACTAATGACTTTATCACAAAGACCGAAAAAATCTAAAATATCCAACACACGTAGAAGCAATATACATTCCCAGTTTTTTTCTGTTGACGAATTTTATAACCGATAATTCTTTTTTGTAAATTTCAATTATAATCAATTCAATGCGCAGTAACAATTAAATAATCAAAACCATTAGGACTACGACCCATATCAGTGGTAACAACAACTTTACAATTCATTATTTCAAAATAGGCACACAAATATTGACAATATTTTTCTTGAAATTCAAAAATATCTCTTTTTACCATGCCTATTGATAAACAGTAAAACTAGGATTATATGTATCACGAATATATGCAATAAAACCCTAATGTTCTCCAAAACTAAAAGGTAAACCACAAAGAACAACCATTTTAGCAAAATTTTCACGATCACGATCCTTATTATAGGTTCGATGTGTAAGAGGACCACTTGGGTTCAAAGTATTTAATTCACCTTGAACCATATTTGACCCTCTAATCGATGCTCCAACGCTAGAATCTTCATTAACACCAAGAGAAGATAAATATGCAAACCACTCTTTACTATGTTTTTTAATCAAATATTTTTTTAATCCCCCCTGTTGAACCTCCACTCCCACCAGATGTATATTTAAAATATTTTTTTACAAATATTGCATATACTAAAAGTTTTTTCATCATTCAAATAACAAAATTTCCACACATTTGATTTTTTAGTACGTTCTACCTTGGTCATACCCCTAGTTGGAATAATAGGAGGACGACTAGTTCCAACCGGAGGATTGTCCTCCTGAGGTGGAACTTCAGTACTATTGAGGTCAGGACTAGTCGGTGTATCATCTAAATCTACTTCTTCATTTTCTTGATAATTACCATAATGTTTTTCATAAACCTCATGGGGAATTATAGGAGTATCCGAATTAATTTCTATAGGACCGGAACAAGAAAAACTAATTTCATTCACATGCGTAAATTCATCCGTATTTATTCTAACAAGAGAAACTTTAGATTTAGAAGAACTAGAACCTTTATTATTTTTTATAAACATATTTTTTTACTCTTTCTTCAACACCTATTTTACTTTTACCACTTTTTTTAGAAGACTCCATGATATAAAATTATAAATTATAAAATACGAAATTTAACAAGAATAAATAAAATATAATAATAACAACTTACAAATAATAAATACAAAAAATAAATATAATATTAGAGAGTGGAACGAAGTTACCAAACGTTTGTGTAAAGAACAAACGATTATAACTGAAAATTGAAAAATTGATGTCGAAACTTGAAGTTTGAAGAAGATTCCTCCTCCAAAATTCACCAAATTATTATTCAAATCTTCACAATTACAAAATAATATGATTGAAATTTGGAACTTGAAACTTAAAACTTTGAGAAAGATTGAAAATTGAGAGAAATTAATATTTATTAATTGTTACTGTAAATCTGTAATTAAAAATATAAAGAGAGGGAGTATATATAGTTTTTAGAAATAAAAGGGGAATATGGGATTTAAGGAACAAAATTCTTACCGTTGGAAAATATTGTCGTTGGAGACTTCAAACTTGGAGTCTTGGAGATTGGAATTTGGAGTCGTTGGAGTCTTGGAAAACTAAAAGTGCCGTTGGAGGCAGTGGGGGAAGGGGGCATGCGCAGCTTTTCAGCCTTTCAGAAAAGGTTGCCGCCTAGGGCAGTGGGGCAGGGTAAGGCTTTTCAGCTTTTCAGCCTATTTTTTTTTAAAAAAAAATATGTCTATCAGCCTATATATAAATTGTAAAATATAAATTAATTAATAAAAAATAATTAACCGGATTACCGGAACAGAATTGAAATATACTGGGATCAATTAGACCAGAATTATCGGGATGAAATTGTGATTCCGTTCCGTCCCGAGTACCGGTTCACGGTGTCCTATTCTGTTCTGTAGACTATCGGACCGGTACCTATACAATCCAGTCCGGTGCCCAGCCTTAAGCCCGACTTCAAACGGGTATATCTCCCTCATACGCGCTCGAAAATTAGTAAACTTGGTGGAGTTGGAAAGAGGATTCCAAGACCTTTCATTTGATATCTTATAAACCCACCTAACTCATCATGTGCTGAAAGTTATGGTCGTTTGAAACTGACCCAAAACTTACAACTGAAGCATAACTTGCAAAAGTTTAGATTTTTTACTCTTTCCAAATTTGGCACTTTCTAAATCTAGCTTGTTCTAATACCGGGGGTTACAAAAAGTCAAAAGTCTTTGGAAAAATTTCAACCATTCGGAAAAGTCATAATCCTTTAGAAAAGTCACAACCCTTTAGAAAAGTTCCAACCCTTCGAAAAAGTCACAATCCTTTAATGTGAAAAGCTATCAGCTTTTAATATAATATAATATAATATAATATAAATAGATAAATAAAATATAGAAGATATACTAAATTGGATTTTTTAAGTTGGGACTATTATAGTAATTTAACATTTAAGTTATGAAGTTCATGCTTTTAACGTAGTATAGAATAGATAGATATAGATATAGATATAGATTTAATTTCTCCATAATACATAAATGTATCTTTTAACTTGGTCTCACCTAAAATTTATGTCTTGCAACTTTAGATGTGCACAAGTAGTTATTTAAACTATTCAACAATTGACTTAGTATACCAACATGTCCTGCGTGACAATTCGTATCCAACATGACATCTTACGTGTATTATGTCACATAGGATGTGTGTGTCTGCTTGTTCAAATTTATACAAGTTCAAGTGCCTACTTGTGTACACCCAAATTTGTAAGACATAAATGTCAGCTAAAGCTAAATTAAATGACATATTTATGTATTATGCCATTAATTTTTATCAAAGTAATAGTGGTAATAGTAGACTAGTGTTGATGTAGGTGGTTCTAATTAAAGTGATATGTGTGTATGTGTGTGAGAGAGAGAGAGAAGCGAAATGAATTTTTTGTTGATGGAGGACTTGTAGAGCTTGAGATGTTATTTGTGATGTAAGAAATGAAATTTCTGGTCTTTTTAGAGATTTTTTTTAGTTTATGGACCGAATAAACTATGAAGCAATTGGGTAAAAAGGGTAAATAATTTTCAAGGCAATAAATATTCATTCTTGATCCCATCACACATTAGTTTACTTAATGAACAACTCTTAAGGCCTATTTGGAAAGCCATCCTGATAATTGGATTTGGTATAATTGAGTGTAATTACACTGTCTGATTTGTTTGGTTGACTAGGTAATTACTTGATCAACAGGTAATTGGGTGTAATTGGCAGGGGATAATTACACTCTCCAATTCTAGGGAGGGGTTGTGAATTGTTGGTAATTACGTAGTGGAATTACAAATTGATTACTTTTATTTTTTTTATTTCTATTTTTATTTTTTGTTTTAATTTTTTTTATTTCTATTATTTTAAATTCCTTTTTTTATTCTAACAAATTCTAAAAATTTAACTTTTCTTTTTTATATTTTATATTTCATTTTCTTCTCATTCTCAACCTTTACTACATGTGATTCCATGCAATTTTTCGTATTATCTACTTTTATGTCATGCTAATCTTTTTATTGGCATAATTTTGATAGTATTCTAACTTTTAAATTAAAGTAGAATTCATTGTTGAATAATGTTATAGATTTATGTTTTTCGTTTCTTTTAAATCATATTTATGTATGTTATGTTTAAATTTTACATAAGACTAATTTGTTTTGAATTTAGAACTTATGTTAGACTTTCAGTTTCATTTGTTTTTGTAGTATTGACTTGAGACTTTACATTACAAGTCATTTATTTTTTTAGTTAAACTTGATATATTATCGTTTTGCCAAATATTTTAATAATTTGTGACATTTTATTTATAATATTAATTTTTTTTGTCAAACATGCATTTCATGATGTTCATAGAAACTCTTGTACTTTTAGTTTTATGATTAATTCAATTGAAACATACTAATTTGAAAAATATAAATCAATTATTTTTTCATAATATTAGTTAAGACCATGCTTATCAATTAATCATAAATTTTGCATATTAATTTATATTCAGATTATTTTGTTTTAATAAAAAAAATGCACACGTGGGGGATTTCTTTTTGTTTTTTTCTTTCTAAACTGATTTTCTTTAATTTCCTTCCTATATTATATAATGCAAAGGTTAAAATATGATAGTAATTCTTGTTTTAGAAATCTTTTTGAAAATTAGTATAAAATTAATTTGAAAATTATAATTAGCTTAGAAAATTATAATTAGTTTTAAAATTATTTGTGAGTTTGTAAGTTTGTAAGTTTATTCTATTTTTGTTAAATTTTGATCTATTAATTACAATAATTGGGATTACATTAATTTGAATTATGGAGTTATTAAAAGGAAGAAAAAAGTTCTTAATCAGTTACCTATATTTTAGGAATCCATTACTATCCTTCTTTGCGTAACTCAATCCCTTCCCCTATATATATATATATATATATATATATATATATGAAGCTATATGTAAGAACAATTTAGTTGAACTTCTCTTTTGTTTATTTATCTTAGCAGATCCTTCACATAATAATATCAATGTATAGTTACATAATTTATTATATTTTTATTTGAATTTTTAATTTATTTCATTCAAATTTATTAACACGTGATTTATGTTTTCTTTACAATATATTTTTTAATTTTTGAAAAATAAAGGTAGCAAAATGTGAGAGACAACATGAAACATGAATAAGGGCAAGCAACATAATACCTCTATTACATTAAAAAATCAAGAATCTGCATAAGAATTATAAAAGAATTTACCACATGCATCATAAAAAAGAATTAAAGTATCACCATTGTAATATACATAAACTGAAATCTTATTTTTATGTGAATCTATATATGTTATGTGAACATAAATTGAAATTCAAGTGTTAGAAACTATTATTTATTTTTTATTACATTTTTCAAAACTACAAATATGAAAGTGATTAATACAAAATGGATTTTCGCTTACCATCTCAATCGAAAAGAAAGACATCAGCGGAATTGAGAAACTGTTCATCAATGTCAAAAATATTGGTTGAGCAATCACTTTAAGTGCAATGAACATACAATGACCCCAAAATACTTAAAAGAACACCTAGAGCATTTAAGTTTAATTGTTTAATTTTTTTAAAGAACACATTTTAATATTGAGAGCAAAACAATTCAAAATTCAGATCACTTCATGTTATTATATCATGGTACATTTTATGCAATGCATCAGATCAACATAACCTTTTCTTGATTGACTGCACATGTTCATAATTATTTTTTAATTTCAATATTCAGAAATGTTTAAAGGTGTTATGAATAGTTTTGAAATTCAAAGTAATGAATAAAAGCGTCATTTATCTCATTAATTAAACCACCAATTTTTTTTTATTGAATTTTAGAGTAATATGAATGAATGTATGAGGACTCTTTATGCACTGAGGCTTTCCTTGAAAAAAACGGAGGATTTATAACACTCATATCTCTTTATCCCTTAAACTTCAATAGATCACCAAGTGAAGTCAAACAATTTTTTTGCTTCAGTAGTCGTATACTCGTACTACACATATACTTTAAATTCAACATAGCATCAAACAAACTCAACAAAAATTATAGGCTTGATTAACAAATGCCAAAATCAAATAGAAAATGGAGTAATGTAGACATAAATTAATAAATAAAATTTTCTCTTTCCTTGCTCTAATATTAGGGAATGATTGTGCATCTCTTCTTCTGTTATTGATTTGCTTCGCTAACCCAAAACTTCGTGCAATGGAAAATGGGAAATGGGAAAGACGTGTAGATGTAGGTAGTTTAAGCAAGTTATTCTCACTTTTAGGTAGTTTAGATTTCTTTTTATTCTTTAAATATTGATTTACGGATTATTGTAATTTGGAAAGCAGTTTTTTATTTAAAAATAAAATAGTTTTAAAAGTTTTAAAAATTTCTTTGTGCGTAGAAATTTGAAACCGTAGATAACTTACTGTTTGTTTTAGTTAATTAAAAAAATTAAATTCTTAATCACCCTATTTTTTAAAAAACGTGGGAAGTTATACTTTTAAAAAAACTAAAAATCTGACATGTGTCATTCTAATTCTAATTATTGACACGTGTCTATATTTATTTATTTAATTATTGATTATTAATTATTTAAAATTATTTAAAATTATTTAAAATTATTTAAAATTCTGAAAAATTGAGGTGTTGACATGTGTCATTTTTCTTCTCCTTTTATATATAGATAGATTCTTTTCAAAATTGGGGTCATCTACGTGAGATGATCAAACTCGGTTCAGAAAAGATTTAAAAAATTGAATTTAAGTGAGTGTTTGACCACATTTCTTTTTGAATTTTGAAAAAAAAATAGATTTTTGTTTTTAAAGTAAAAAAAATTATATTTGAAAATTGAAAGACAATTAAATTTATTTTTGACTTTTTATGATTAATTTAGAGTGAAAATATATTTTTATTATTTTTCAAATTCTTGAAAATAAACTCAACTTGAAGTTGAAGGTTGAATTCTGAATTTCATAGGCAAATGTGTTTTTTGGAATACAACTCTAGAAAAAAAAAAGGGGGGGAAATTTCATGGTCTAACAGCTCCTTATGTTTAGTATGGAGAAGGATTTTATAAAATACTCATGTTTTGTAGGTCAAAAATAATGAAAAATATTTTCTCTAGCAAACAAAGTTCCTTAAAAAAAAGAAAAAAAATTCTTGGTGAAAATAATGGAAACAAAATTCAAAAATGACATTGAACTCTTTCATATCCTCCAACACAGTTCATCCCACCCTCACCCTTCATATTTCCCACCTTCACCATTCTCACACCCTCATATTTCCCACCTTCACCACTCCCACACCCTCATCTTTCATAGTGTTTGTCTCGATTATATATAGATATTTTTGAGATAATATGTTCTGTTTAATAGGTTGTGAAAATGAAGAGGCCAAAGCTAGAATGGTTTTGAAAAGCTTATGAAAATAAATGTGTCAAAAGAAAGTGAATGACAATAGCAACTTTTTGAAATTATTGTAGGCAACTTATTTTGTTTTACTTAGACATAGTTATATAGTTGAGTCTAGTGTTATTTGCTTGAGTTATGTTGGGAGTGTTGATGTGCCTTAACACATCTTATATCTTTTATTTGATGTTGCTTCTATACTTGTTTCACCATATATTTTTATGTTTCTATGTTAACATAATGGTTTTACTTTTATGTTTTTATATATTTTTATGTTTCTATGTTAATTTAAATTTATCAAAAGATGAAAAACACAATAAAATGTTGGTTTTTGATGATTTATGTTTGTATTCCACACCACATATTAGTTGACAGATCGTAGAACGAATTATGAAAAAGATCAAAAAGAATATCAATTAGGACCTTGCTGAAATAATCAAAATGTGAAGAGGAAGAGAGTCGCAAAACCAATTGGCGGCCTGTACTTAGAGAACTATAAAGAAACTTGTGACCCAAAGATACAGAGTGTGAAGGAATTAATTCACGCTCGTAGAATAAAATCCATGGGGTGAATCCAACAGACTAAGGGGCAATCAATGACAGCACAAGCAAACTCCACAGACCGCATATCATTTGACTGGATTAACTCTTGAAGTATGTCGATGGATGAATTTAATATTTCTATAATTTTAATTTTTTAGACCATTATAAATAGACATGTTAGGTCTTAATTGAACAGAGACGACAATTTTTTAGCTGTAGACTAGTTAGTAGTTTGTTCTCGTTGATCATCTTTTACATATTTTTCTCTTTTTGTTCAAGAAAGAAGATTATCAATTTTCTTTCAAACTTTCAATATTCATAATAAGTTATACAATCTTCCTCTTTATATTCTTATTTTTAACTTTCAGTATGAGTAACATATACAAGTCAGTAGTAATTATCAGCCTAGTAATGACATAAATTAGTAATTACGCTGACTTGTTTGTTTGTCGTAGTGTAATTACAAATGTACGGTTTGGATGCACAATTGCAATTACAAAATTATATTAAATTTTAAGAATAAAATTTAATTATTTAAAATTTATATTAGACAAATAAAGAACTTTATTAATGATATTAAATTAAAATATTTAAGATATATATTGTCTTTTGAAAATATTTTTAAAAATGGTAGTTATCCAAATGTGTACGTTTTGAAAAATTGAATAACTAATTTAAAATTTAAAAGATAAAACTAATTTGCCTAATTTCTCATCACGTAGCCTACCCTTCAATTTCTCTTCCTTTCATGTAATCTTTACTTATCAATTAATTTATAGATTTTTTTAAATATTAAATTAAATAAAAATATTAATTCTAATTTCATTTTCTTTTGGAGATAAGCTGGTTTGCAACTATCCTTGTTAATCTCATCTTCTTTTTTTTTTTTATAGATAAGGTGGTTTGTAACTATCCTTATTAATCTCAACATTAAATGTTTTTCTCTAAATAATGTGTATAGATAATTAATTTGAAATTAACAAAACATATTGAACAAAAATATAACTCTGTGGACAAAAGTCTAATAATTTAAAATACAATTGATTTTGTGCATCCTCAAATAATTTTTATAATATTGTTCAAAATATAAAAATAAAAAATACAATATCTCTTTTATTTTTTTAATTAATGGTTCCATTACTAATTTGTAGATGTTGCGGCAGTTAGCATCAACGAAATTAATAATTTGATTTCTCAAAATAATTATTTGGGGCTTTATGTTAAAGTCTTAGGTGAACATATTGGTTCTCTTGATAAAAAATTAAATGAACTAATTGTTTTAATAATTCAGATAAAAAATGATTTAAAAACTGGTGATAAAGCTTCTTCTTCTAAAATGAATCCTGAAGCTCTTACTATTGTTACTCCTATGCAAAGACCTCCGGAGATCACGAATTTTAAATTAAAATCGCTGTATGATTTAGAAGAACTTCTTACTAAAAAGTTTTCTGAATTTAAAGCAAGTCCGATGGATTTATCGGAAAATTTTGCTGATGAAATAGAAAATGCTTTTGATTTTAAAGAACATGTTTCTTTAGAGTTTAATAAACTTCAGGGTTATCCCAAAAAGAATAGTGGTAAATTTGCGACTAAACCTAGTATGCAAACTTATTATTATTCTAGACCCACTCCTCAAGATGTGCTTATAGAGGAACGAGATTGGAATTAGACTAATACGTCTTATAGCAGTTCTGAAATCTATGAATGGAACCTAGATGGCATGATTGATAGACAACTTACTATTCTTGTTCATAGAATGCTTATGTATGCAACTATTTGTAAAAATGTTCAAAACTCCGATAGAAATATTTGCAAAATGATAATTGCAGGTTTTACTGGCCAACTTCGTGGTTGGTGGGATAATTATATGACCCTTGAACAAAAAACGGTTGTTATTAACACTACTTCTGGTACTACAGGTGTTGATAACTTAGGTATGGCTCTTGTTGCAAATAGAGAAGATGCCGTGTATACTTTAGTTCTGACTATTCTAGAACATTTTAATGGTAGATTTATCAATCAATTTGAGACTGTTCGTACACTATTAAACGGTCTACGTTGTAGAACCTTGGGAGAATTTAGGTGGTATAAAGATACTTATATGAGTAGGGTGATGGAACTACCTGAAAATAAGTATGAGCATTGCAGAGCTAAGTTCATAGATGTCCTACCCCCGTTATTTGCTCTAAGGGTTAAAAAGATCCTTAGAAATGAGAATGGTGAAATTCCTTATGGAAATTATACTTATGGTAGGCTTATAGGCGTCTGTACTCAAGAAGGTATAAATTTGTGCAATGAGTTAAAATTATCTAGACAGCTTAAGATAGATAAGCAAAGAGAAAGATCTCAGCTAGGAGACTTTTGTGCCCAGTTTGGTTTACCAGAAATTGCGGATAAAAATAAGCAGAAATCCAAACATAGAGATTCTAGAGGGTCCAATCTCGAGCAACCTTATAGGGAAAGAAAACATAGACGAAGATCTAGAGAAGAATGAGATGAGCGAAAAGCATCTCATAAGTCTAATAGATTTACTAAGAATAGGTCTAGGCGAGAACTTGCCAAAATTAAGTGTTATAAGTGTGGAAATTTCGGTCATATAGCGCCTAATTGTAAGTTTGAAAAGCTAAAAACCTTAGAACTAGATGAAGAAACTTATGATAAGGTGTATAGTTTCCTTTACACTTCTGGTTCGGAGTCTGATTATGATTCTGAGTCAAGTTCGGATAATAATAATGATTCTCCTTATATTTCTGATAATACTCAACATATTAATAATAATGCTTGTGATACTTGTAAATTTGGACAAGGCGATATTTGTTCTTGTGAAAATGATGAATTTTATAAATTGCAATCTCAATTTGAAGATCTTAATCTTAACACCATTACTTCTGATAATGTAATAGAACTTTTAAAAGAAGTTACTGATAATAATCTTCGTGAAAAGATTATTCAATTAGCTGTTAATAATACTGCTAGTTCTTCAAAAAATTCTGTTAAACAAAAGAATGATTTCGAATTCGAATATTCTGCTCCTTATTCTATATCTGAAGTTCATAACAGACTTAATAAACAAACTGTTTCTACAAGAGATTCTTCTTTTGATGATTTGAAGACTGAAATTGAGAATTTGAAAAATGAGATTAAATCCATTAAGCAAAATCAAATGATTTGTGATCACCGTATTACTCAGATAGAAACTGCTAATAGCAAAGGAAAAAACATTGCTGAAGAAAATACTCTTGCAAAACCTGTTAATCTTGATCCTAGACAAGATATGTTTTTAGGAATGATGCAAATTGTCACTGCTCATAAATGGTATGTTAAATGCACCATTTTAATTGATAATAGTTTTTCTATAACTAATGTTGCTATGATTAATAGTGGAGCCGATGTTAGTTGTATTCAAGAAGGTCTTGTACCTACAAAGTATTTTGAGAAAACAACTCACATGGTTAAATCTGCATCAGGACATGCTTTAGATATAAAGTATAAATTGCCTAATACGCGTATTTGCCAAAATAAAGTTTGCATTCCGCATTTCTTTTTCTTGGTCAAAAATCAGTTATACCCTCCAATTATACTTGGAACCCCATTTATAAACGCTATATACCCTTTTACTAGCATAACTACTAAAGGTTTTTTTGCTACATATGAAAATCAGAATATTAGTTATACTTTTATCACTGATCCTATCTCTCGTGATATTAATGCTTTAATTAATATGAAACAAAAGCATATTGATTCGTTACAACTAGAATTATTTAGTATGAATATATTTGATACTTTGAAATCCACTAAGGTACAGGAAAAAATTAAATTAATTTCTGAACAAATGGTTGTTGATATTTGTGCCGATCATCCCAGTGCTTTTTGGAATCGTAAAAAGCATATAGTGACTCTTCCTTATGAAGATAATTTCTCTGAGGATAATATTCCTACTAAATTTCATCCCTGTCAAATGAATGCCGATTTAGTAGAATTCTGCAGAAAGGAAATTGATAATTTATTACAGAAAGGTTTGATAAAACATTCGAAATCTCCTTGGCCATGTACTGCATTTTATGTTAACAATGCAGCTGAAAAGGAACGAGGTGTCCCCAGGTTGGTGATAAATTATAAACCTCTGAATAAATATTTAAAATGGATAAGATATCCCATTCCAAATAAAAGAGATTTACTATCAAGATTATATGATGCTAATATCTTTTCTAAATTTTATTTAAAATCAGGTTATTGGCAGATTCAGATATTTAAGAAACATTCTTATAAAACTGCTTTTAATGTGCCATTTGGTCAATATGAGTGGAATGTTATGCCATTTGGTTTGAAAAACGCACCTTCTGAATTTCAGAAAATAATGAATGATATTTTTAATCCATATTTGGATTTTATCATTGTGTATATTGATGATATCTTGGTTTGCTCAAAAACACTAGAAATGCTTATTAAACACTTGGATATTTTCAAGAAGATTGTTATACAAAACGGTTTGGTAATTTCTAAACAAAAAATGAGTTTATTCCAAACTAATGTTCGGTTTTTAGGACATCTTATTTGCCAAGGGAAAGTTACCCCTATTCAGCGATCTATTGATTTTGCCTCTAAATTTCCTGATGTTATTACTGATCAGACGCAATTGCAAAGATTTTTGGGAAGTCTAAATTATATATCTCTCTTTTATAAAAATCTATCTAGAGACTTGGCTCCCTTATATGAACGATTAAAAAAAGACCATAAACTACCTTGGACAGACAGTCACACCACTCTGGTAAAGAATATTAAACTTAGAGTTCAATCTTTGGGAAGATCATCCCCAGGAGAATCAGGATCTTCATAAGGATCCTCTTCATCTAATTCTCCTATTATACAGCGAGGCGGGATGAGTTTGGTGAACTTGAAAAGTTCTTCCAAAGAAGTTTCTTCTATTCATCTGGATGATATTCCAGAAAACAATCCGTTATACGCCCAGCTACAAGAATATCTATCTCAGAAGAAAACTGAGAAAAGTGATACTTTTGCATCAATAGCCAAAGAAGACGTTGATGATATCAAGTCTTATGAAAAAGTGGCAAAGAAAGAAATAATATTTCTTGTAGAAAATGTTGAGATTCAGCGGAAAGAAGAACCCTGGAAGATATTTCAGCGTTATTTAATTAATGGATTATATTTCCCAGGTGAATCATATAAAACTCGTTCATATTATGAAACCATTCTGAGCAACACAGGAAGTGTAGATTTTCAACACTTTTCAGGATACAATACCAGCGAGAATGTTTATAACTTCTCCAAAATGATCATAAAGCAAATTATATCAATTGAAGATTGGGGAATTTCCTCGATGAAAGAAAGGCAGATCAGCCTCAACAAAGTCCCTACAAATTTCACTTACTGGGATTATATTAACGCTTTTAGCAAAGTTCTCTATTATAATAACGAGAGACACAAGCATACTTGGTTTATAAAAGTTTGTGGAAAAATATTTGCAGAGCCAATTCCTAATTGGTTCCTCAACTGGTGGTCATACCATGGTCCTACGATAAAGATTTTACCAGAACCTTTCCTTAAATTATATAAGGAATGGGTTAAGGTCTCACCATGCCTTAATAAATTATACCATGCAGATCATATATGATATTTAGAACAAATTGAACAAATTTATTATTTTATAGAATTCTCTATCCCATGGATCCATAAATGGACTCTAGAAGTTGGTTTTACGGAGAAGCAAATTCCATGCTTATATCGGATCTATTATAATAATTTTTGGCACAAGATGATGAAAAAGGATCCCAAAACAAAGGTCTTATACGGACAAGAACTTCTGGATGTTATATCCCAAACAATTTGTGACTATAGTTCTTCTCCAGATAAGGGGATAATAGCTGATAACTCGGTCAAGCACATTGCTCGAAGAATTTCTAATCAAGAAGGCGACAAAGAAGCCTTAATAAATAATTATTTGGAGGAAGTTAAAAGAAATTTACTCCTAAATATTACTCACTATGCTAAGTCAGACGTGTCTATGCGAAGTGAAACAAGTGATGATACTCGAGATGATGATATTCAAGAAATGCAGATGTATGAATCAACTGCAGAAGTATGAATCAACTGCAAAAGCAATGAGACGAAAAGATCAAGATTATCTTCAAGAATTAAAAGATAAGGCAAAAGAAAGTTGATTGTCTTTGTCAAATAGTAGAAAGACCGTTGATCCACAGTAGATGTACTGTTACAAGGGCCCATTGATAAGGACCTATTACTATAGTTAGATTCCTTTTCTTTTCTATAAATAAAGTCATTTGTAACTTAGAAGGGCAGGTTTTAGAAACCCCCTCTCTCTTTTCTTTTGTAATCTCTCTCTCTCTCTCTTGTTTGTAAGTTTACCGGAATACTTACCGGAGTTTGTGAATAAAGTTTGAAGTTGTGATAGGCCCTGGTTTTGGCCATTAAAGGTACTATTCTTTCTTACTTCTTTTTACTCTTTACTTCTCCGATCTAGAGCCGTGACTATGTCTGGCTAAAAACATCTATGTCGGATACCTAACTTCACTCTTATATATACTATGAAAGATCTAGACTTTATCTAAATATGAATAAATTTCTATATGGTTTCTTGACTTGGTTCCGAGATGGCTGGTACAGTCAGATTTGATGCAATACGTTATTGACTTTGTCTTAGTGACTTCGTCTAGCGAGCCGTGGTGCTAAGCCCATTAATGAGTTGAAAAAGGGCGCTCTATACCCGGTTAGAACTGCTAGACACATGGGCTCAATAACAATACGTATTTGAATCTCGACAGGCCCCTTGCTTGGGTAAAAGGACTAGGTCCTTCCATACAGTCATAAAACTATATAAAAATTTGTATGTATTTCGATTCGGATTTATTCCTTGAATTCGGATGTTGACAAGCTAGATTGAAGATGACCGTGCGGACTACCGCCCGTCTTCTGAGATCCTGTTTCGTTGAACAATATATTAGCAAATTACAAAAACATCTACATATAGCCTACCCTTCCATTTCTGTCTTACTTCATGTAATCTTTACTTATTAATTAATTTATAAATTTTTTAAATATTTTATACTTATCAATAAAAAAAATAATTTTATATACATTCTTATTTAGAGATAAGGTGGTTTTCAACTATCCTTATCAATCTCAATTAAAAAAAATCTATATAGATAAATAATTTTGAAATGAGCAAAATATATTGAAAAAAAAAAATAGCATTTGTGGAAAAAATTCTAATAATTTAGAACAAAATTGATTTATTGTATCCTTATTTTATGAATTTATATTTGTTTGATTAAATGAAAATCGTTTTACTTTGCAAGTTTGAACTAGAGAGGAGTGTGCTAAAGAGGTTGCAATATGTTTTGCAAATTTTATTTATTTTTACCAAATTTAGAGTCATTATTTTTAATGCTGGTTCAAATTCGATTTATAAATTTTAAATTTAATTAATTAGCACAACTATCAATCTAGCACAGACCACATATGCATTATTAATTTTCATTATACTATAAAAAATAGAAGAAAAATGTGTGGTGTCTTTAAAGAATGTATTCCACCCCACAGATTAGGATAAAGTTTTATTAGCATCAATTATTAATATAAAATCAAAACGTTATATATGATTGCACTTGGAATTTTAATACTCAATAATAATTCATATTAATTATTTAAAAATTATTCATTTTAAAATATCCGTCCAATGCACAAATAGTAAAAAGGAAAAAAAAGAGAGAACAAAAAAGAGGTACTCTGAAAATATCAGGAATAGCAGTGAATCGAGCGGGAGTTGCGAGCGAGCAAGCGAGATCGGAGATCGGAAGATGTCGTCGGAACCACCGCCATTCCAAGAAGCGTCACGTTGTGATGTCTGCAATTGCAGCTTCAATACTTTCCGGCGACGGGTACTCTTCTAGTTTCTTTCTGACATTTTCATCTGTCACAACAGTTTGATCTGATGACTCAAGTTTTTTATACTTTTAGTACGTTCATTTCTGCATAGTGATTAATTTCGCAGTCTATGCTCGATGTTTTTGAGAGGTTCATTTCTCACCTTTAATTATGGTGGAATTAATTTGCATAAAAGCTGAGTTATCGCTGCCTTTTCAGCAATAACAGCTTTCTGATGCTGTGTTTATGACTGATGAATGGGGTGAAGGAATGATTGTTATTGATTTCTACAGTTATCTTTCACGGAAAAGTTCTGTGATGTGCCTAATTAACCAGTTAATTAATACAGTTATGAGTATTAACAATCAGGTTGTCAAAAAACATTTGAATTGTTTCCCAACCAAGAAAAAAGGGATGGACGAACATGTTGCAACCTGGGGATTTTACGAATGGAATTGCAAGATATGAGCTAAGCTAACTATAGCAGTATTCTCATTGATAACTTGAAAATAAGCAACTCTGTTACATATAAGGAAGGTAAGACCTAGAGGGAAAGTGAAACAAAAGGAACTTATGAGAAATGCAATAATTTCTTATTGGACTCTAATAACTAGTGGGTAAATTACTAACTCAACTCCCTTGTACACTTCTGGAAACATAGAATACTACTCCCCCCAGCTGTCTGAATCATATCAGTACTCCCACATTAACAACACCCTTGCCCTCAAGGGTAAGGAACTTCATCCTTGCACGATCAAATGGAAGCCAACTTAATCCTCCCATGTCAAACTTTATTAGCTCAATCAAACAACCAGGCCGAGTCCTGATAATGAAGCCACCACTGTTAAAAGTCAATTCATTTCAACCCAGGCAAACTTCTTTATGAATTCTCCACTAGTAGGGTTATAAGATGTGAGAATTATTTGCAGAAGCTGCAACAGTTAAATAGGATCCCATTCTTAATACTTTTCACTGAACAGACTTGGCATATTTACCATCCAAATTCAAATCCTTCTCCTTGTTCATATCTTTCATAAAAGATTTCTTTATCATAATTTATATTTCATTAATCTGGCGTGCTTGATATAAGAGCGTTGGAGTTAAGAAACATAACACACATAGAACAAAAGACGTGGCCAAATGACCATGGAATTGTTGATGAGAAAGCAAGGATGTATAATTCATTGCAACTCGACTCATAGCAGCTTCTTTGGTTGTTGTAAGCCACAATAAGATGACAAATTTATCAGCCTTGACACAATTAAAGTTGTAATGCCCCGTATCTCTATGCCATAGTACAACTAGTCAAACACCGATGAATCTGTTCAACTTGGGAGGATAAGGTGGTAAGTGGCTAAATATATCAAGGAACCAATATAAATAGGTATTTGAAGTGTTAATGTAAGGTTATGGGTCAAGTGGAACCTTAGCACAAAATTTCAAGTTGAAGGTTGCACTATGGTTAATGGTTGATTGTTTCAAATGATCTCGTGCATGGTCTAACTTCAAACGAGTGTATCTCCCAATATACATGGATTTAGAGGGTGTTCTACCATCAAATTAAATCTCTATGAGTCTTCTTTCCAGCAAATCAAACCGTTTGTCAATCCAAGTTCAGAGCGAAATTCAGTTATGACCATTTTACTGCTGCGCAGACATGTGACCTCATTTGTCCATATATGACCACAAGTTGGTACATGAGATCGCAAGTAGGCTTTTAAAATATGGTTGTCAATATAAAAAAACACTGCAGAGCCAATTCCCTTGCTGTAAACTTTTTCTCCATTAGCAACTGAAATGTTGGCACTTGTCCCTGATTGTACTTGCATCTCCAAGTGTTGTGCTGCTGTGTAATTGAAAAAATCGTGTGTGTTGCCCGAATCAACCAAACTCAGTAATGCTTGACCCTTCATTGGTGCCCGTAACTGCATTGTTATTGCGCGCTTCTATCCCGTGATGGCATGCAAGGAAATTTCAGGCTCTTGCACATCTTTTTTTTTTTGATGACCATGGTGTTCGGGCCAACTTTCACACACCTCAACTAACTCCACGGGATATCTGTCACCTCCCACCAACAAAAGCTTCTAGGTAACTCTGTCCACCAAGGCTAGGACAGATGGAAAAAATCACCTAGTGTGTCACCTCCCACCAGCAACAGGTACCAGGTAACTTTGTCCACCAAGTCCAGGACAAATGGGAAGAATCACCTAGTGTTTTTTGTCTCGCTGAGTTTTGAATTAGAGACCTCAGGATTCTCAACCACTTCATTGACCACTAGGCCACACTCTTGGGTGCCTCTTTCACATCTTTATGGTCAGGATTTTCATCTTCTGGTTCAGCAAGTTCCAATTAAAACAATTTCTTACATTGATACCCAGTTGAATACAGTTCAGCATAATTATAATACAATCCCTTTGCCCTTCTCTCTGCCATTTCAGCCCTTGTCATTTTCTTATAAAAGGAGTAGATGTACGTAATAATTTTGGTTCAGTAATCCCACTTAGTGGTTTGTTGCCCTTAGAAGTTGGAATTGTTTGAAGTTGCAGTAGTATTGAAATAGCCTTGAGTCCCTCACCAGGTCTCGTTTCAAGAAGATGTTGCCTGCATTACCTTCTCGAAGCTATATTCATGGCATGAACTAAATCTGGCGGACTTTGCATCTCAACATCAAGCTGAATGGAATCAATCAGGTCGGCAGTGAACAGACTAACTTGCTGGTCTACGCAAACATACTCGCTGCCTTGGATAGCTGTTTTCGAAATTGGCGCTGAAATTCTTCAATTGAGCCCATTTGCTTCAAGTCAACCAGATTACCTAATGGATTACTTCCCGGTGGAGGGCCAAACTTGAGAGTACAATATTTCTTGAACTCCGACCAGTCAAGTTAGTGATACTTTCTAATTGATGATGCCATAACTGTGCCTCACCCAGAAGATAGAATGCTGTCAATCCCACCTTATACGCTTCGTCTGTTCTCTGATTTGAGAAAAAAATTTCACACAACAGTGTAGCCAAATCAATGGGTCATTGGATCCATCAAAAGTAGGGAAATCCAGCTCTGTGTATCTTGATACCACACTATTTCCTACGAATTAATTGGATTGTTTTTCTGGTCTGTAGGGATAGTAACCTATATTGCTATTCACTCCCGCATCAGAATCTCTTCCTTGGTTTTTGCTTATCTCAATAATAAATTCCTGCAATTGTAACGATAACTGTTGCAATTGAGCTATCATTCCCAATTCAGATTGTGCCATTGCTTCTGTGATTCACACTTAATTGGCAGCCTGCACCTCAACTCTTCAAGTTTGCTTTGATTGCCCATGGTATTTGGTTCTGATACCAAGTTGTTATGGCCACGCACTACGGATTTTGCTACTGGGTGATTCACTGGAAAGTCTGTGCTTAATAGATTCTTTTCCTTGTTTCTATTCTGTGAGCACCTATTTTGATAAAACAAATAAGCTCGTTAAATCAGAGCCTATAACCTTAGGACTTGTTAGAGAGAGTTCCAGAGCTCTTGTTCTTTTGATGTAAAGTCCCTGTGTTTCTTTTATTGCTTCTGCATGTTTAAATAAAGATCCTTATTACAAGATATTAAGGAAAACTAGGATCAACTAGCATAGAAAATCAATTCATAAAAGAATTCTACTGAAAAAACTAAACCACTGCCTTTTTTAAGGCCACAAAAATTTGCAATTTGCATCTCTATTTATCCTCTCTTAACGTTTCTATCTTTATCATCTTGAGGGACCCCACCTTGCATGAGCATTACCCATGTATGACTCTATAACAAGTATCCATGGTGATGTGATTTTTTTTTCATTTGACAAGTTTGACCTACATGAAAAACTCATGTTCCACCAAACCCGTGAGATCTTGATCTAACTATAGGACTGCATTTGATATCACCTATTTTCTGTTCCATGCCTTAGCAGTTAGTAGGCTACAAATGAAGAAAGTAATCCAGTATATTATAAGAAAAGAGAGAATTGCCATGGATGCTGGGACATATCTCTGCTTACAGCTGTGTTAATATTTGTTACTTGATTATATACTGTTTCCCTTGTGGATGCATGAACTTAGTCTCAATATTTAAAATGTATTGCATATCAAGTTTTCTGATTTGTGATTGGACTAGGTACTTTTTTCTTTTGATGATACCTATCTTTCTGTTCCTTTTAGACCTAATAATTTCGTTTTTAACTCGTGTCGTCCCTATTGTTTATCACCTATTCAATTAACCTGCAGGGACTGAGCAAGGTTTCCGCTATTATTTTAAATTAGTTCCGGATGTTTTGCTTACTTTCTAATCCCAAAAAAAAAAAAAAAAAAGTAAAAAATTGTTCCAAATATTGTATCCGACATTCTTCATCCTCTTTTGTAGCACCATTGCAGATGTTGTGGCCGAACATTATGTGCTGAACATTCAGCAAATCAGATGGTCAGTTCTATTTGTTCCATGCCTCTTTCCTTAAGCATCTTTTATGCTTTTTGTTAGCTTACCTTTTGTGCTTATACCCAAATCTTTTCAGGCCTTGCCACAATTTGGTCTTTACTCAAATGTTAGAGTTTGTGGAGATTGTTTTAATAACTCCTCTCGGTAAATTTCTGCCATTATTATCAATGTAATATCATATACTTCTCAATATTGATGACAAAAATGCTTTTTATTTTGCCCCAAATTGTAAAGTCAGAGACGCTGTCATAGAGTTATGAGGAATTTATTCTCGGAATTCCATCTTCTCTCACCCTATTCAATCATAACCTCCAATTTTTCAGTCATTAAGAATCTTTTTTTTTATGACAAGGGAAACCCGCAACCACTACCCTTTGGGTGCGCACAAGGTAAGTCATTAAGAATCTTTTATCTAGGAAGTAATAGTATACTCTTATTAGCTCATGGGTGATTGTCGACTAGTACATGAAAGACTAAAAATCTGCCATCAAGCAGGAAGCACTTACTTTAATAAATAAACACTATTCACAAAACTAAAATAATAATAAATAAAAACCCTTAAAAATGTTGAAGCTCTTATTGGTGCTTTGAGAATAGAAGCTAGAGATAGCATCCACCCTTACTTGTTAAAGAATGTAAGGAGTTGGAAACAGTCTGAAGAGTTGCTTGCGATACCATCTGTTAAGCACTTGGATTCAGGACTTAAACAGAAATGGGAAAGTTTTGAAAAGTAGTCAGTCTTGGCTCTGTTTGGTGTATTCATTGATCCAAGGATCATAATATTTCAGTACTACAATATGTTGGAAGGGTATGATTATTTCATCTTTGAGGTTTGAGGCCAGAGATTTAGTGCCCGTTTGGATTAACTTATTTTTAGGTGCTTTTGACTTTTAAGCATTTTTTAAGTTTTGGAGGTGTTTGGAAAGGTTAAAAAGTGCTTCTAAGCATTCACATTTTGATGTAATTCTCACAAGAGGAATCACAATAAGATGCGTAAATTGAAAATACAAGAAAATAAAGGATAAATAGATAGACACACAAAGAGGAAATCAAAGGCAACCTAAGGGTATATTAAACCCAAAGACCTCAATCGATAAATCCTACAATAGCACCTAACTCTTACGATGACCTCAAGGGAATCGAGTTCACCTTGCAACCCTCGTTTCTAAGCAATAATCAACACAAGCTTTACCAAGCTCAACACTCAAACATGAGTTTTCAGTTTTCAACATCAATATTCAAAATAGTCTGCCCTAAAATGAACCCAAACTAGCTATTTATAGTTTTAGGTTAAGAAGGCCCAAAAGTGGCCCAAAATGACAAAGGGTGAGCTAAGTCGGGGCTCGCCCAGTAGACTCGGCGATCCGCCCTTCTGCTTGGCGTTGGTTCCCGCTCCTAGCCACGTTCTGTAGATATGGGTGAGCTAGGGTCATCGCCCAAGGGCTTGGGCGATCCGCCGATTGGCTCTGGCTCGCCAAAATGGTCAGCACTTCCCCATGCAATCTTCAAGGCATGGAATCCCTTGTTCGCCATCAATACATCTCAAGGACCTCCAACTTCGTGAATAACCCTTGCATCCTTTGAAGGTTTCGTGCTTGACTTCTAGTGAATGGCCTCGACGCAATCCGGATTGCATCACTTTTAGGCCAAAAAGTTTAAAATAAGTCAAAAGTCAAAAGTCAAATGTAGGGTATCATCTACTCATGACTTTTAGCTTTTGACTTAAAAGTAACTTTTCATAAGCTCATCCAAACAGGCCCTTGTTCATTTATACCTCCCTTAAGATCTTTGATGAGATTGAAAGGCTATTCTGATTTATCTGTGTTGATAGTCTGAAGAGAAAATTATCTGCCTATATACATCGTGCTTCTTTTCAATTTATACATCATTTAACAGAATTGCTAATTACTATCTTTAATTCTTTTTGAGGACACTTAAAAGTTTTACATCTTTTTACTAATCTGATTCTTAGTAGACCCATTGGAGATGGCGTGATAGCTTCTGCAAGTGAAGTCAATTCCCTGAAAGATTCATTTTCAGCTTTAGATGTCGGTGCCGTTGCAGATATCAAAACTGAAGACACTGTCAAGCAGACTCCTGCTGTAGGCATCACAGACTGCAAATGTGGGATGCCTTTGTGTATATGTCAAGTGTCAGCTACACCAACAACATCCATGGCTTCACAGGAAAGGACATATTTACTGGCCTTCAAAAGCTTTTGAGCAAATGACAATCCCTTATATTTTCTTTTTGATTCCAGCAGGGAAATGTTATACCAAATCCAATTGTAAACATAAATCCAAAACCAAAGAAGGAAAATAAAATTCCAACAAGTAGAGCTTCTACATCAGACAACAAGCAAGGGTATGTAACTGATGTATTTAGTTGTCCTTTTGGAGAAATAGGTCCAGTCTATTTTCTTCAAAGACAGACTTTCTTTTCTTATGGCCGTTGTAACTTTTATGGGATTCAGTCAAGGTTATGTTATTAGTCTTGGAAGCATTGACTTTAACTATGTCATCGAAACAACACTCACCAGGGAATGGTTGAAACACAAACCCCATTGATAAAGACGTGTGTATGTCAAAGGAAGACAATAGGTCTAATAAGATGGTATATAACTACCTTCCATAAAGGAACCTAATACCTATGTATCAGACGCTAGGAAAACACAAATAGACCTGAGTTTTGACCGTCTCAATGTACTTAATTTTTCTATTCTAATCTTTGAAAGGCAAGGAACTGTGGTCTTAGATATTTCCGCACCTACTAATTGCACAACCTACAGGTTTAACATTCAACTTAATACTTAGCAGGGCATTCATGGACAAAGGGGGTAATATATTTCATTTAAAAATTAAAATACTCTTCACGAGAAAACATTAGCAGCATTTTTATTTGAGTTGTGTTACCTCTTTTATGGACTTTCATTGTTGGCCTCCAGGTTAATTTAGGATGTAGTTGATGTTATTATCTTCAATAACTCAAGTCTTGATTGACTAATATTAGAATCCTTGTTTTGGCGGAATTCAAATATTTGGGTTATTATTTTTGGAAATCGTATGTACTTGGGATGACATTTTGGATACTACAGGTGATCTAGCATGTATTTAACCTCTTACTATGTGACACACACACACACACACACACACACACATATAATCTTTTGACTCTAAATTTCTTCTCAATAACTCAGAGAGCTTGTTTGGTTCAAGGAATTGATAAAACAGGTAGGTCTGATATAATTCAAGATGCAATATAATAAATTGAATCACAACCAAACAAGCAAGATAAGATACCAAGGATATGATTAAAAAATAGAAAGAGAGTGTGAAGAGATTCAGAAGAAAGAAAGGATAATCTAGCTTTAAAAGATATTTAATTACTAGAATAAATCCAAGGGGGGAAAGAGAAACTGAACTCATACAAGGGGATGCTTACAAAAGTGATCAAGAGGGTTCAATTGGAGAGATAAGAGGATTTTCTTTAATACTCACAAAGGAGCCTAAACACCAAATGTCATTCAAAAGCTAGCTAACTCTATTGTGAAAGACAAAGACTATTTATACTAGTTTTGCAAAAATAATTATATTACAAAAATGACCAAATTAATAATATAAACACTTGAGTATATTAGTGGCCTTTTGAAGTCTTCCTTCCATGCTTTCTTTAAGTCCTCCAAGCTCATGATGGCTGGAAGATTGCTCCAAAGTTCTTGATGACCTTCATGGTTGTCATCATTTCCCTCATAAATCCATTTGAGCATGTTATGATCTTTAAAAGGTCTTTTAATAATTTAATGAATCCAAAACAACAATCTAAAGTGGTCTCGGGCAAGGGACTTGTCACGACACAAATTATCGTGATTGACACCCACACTAACACTCTGGTGGGCAAACCATATCTTACCAACTAAACCATGCCATATCCATACATCTAGACGCATTTAAGACATGAAATAAGAGTTCTCAAGTATAAATAAGATAAAGTGCAAATATCTAACTATTACAATCCCCAAGATTCAAAAGTCACTGTACAAGGACTCTTACTAACAATATCTAAGAATATAAAAACCAATCAATAAAACAATGTCTAGAATGAAATAGACATTTGTCCCAAAAAGATCCATGGCTGCCTAGATAGGAATAACTCACCCTCAGATTGGTCAACCGGTTGCGCTAGATACGAGGTCGCATAAAAGATTCTTGAGTCGCAGTCTGCACTCAAAGAAAAGTGCAGGAGTAGCATCGGTACAAACACTGTATTGGCAGGCAATCTAGGCCGACTCAGATTAGTAACAAGTATATATTATAAGCCAAGTCAGTCAAGTAGGGACGTACAACAACATGTAATCAATTAACTTAGCAATTCAAGTAGTCAACAGCAGCCAGGTAATAACCCCATTCCTGACATGTCAATGTCAAACAACCACTGGACATATAAGTCACCAAAAATAGACATAATAGTCACCACAAACTCTGCAAATATAAAGCAGTCACACACAATCATGAAATTATAACCACACTGATTTGCAGTTGTTAAGTCGCTATATATCATCAGTCTCACTCTGTTTCATATACTAAACTCACCACTGTCACTCATCTGTACGCACTTGCTAAAGAGACTTTAATCTTGCCCAACTAGTCATGACTTGTAGGGGACCCTAGGTGTCTATGTACTGTACCTGATCCATCACATAGTTGTTTGAGAGTAAGCTCACATCAGAGTCGAGCGACTAATCATTAGAATAGTATACATATTCTCAATCCTCTCAACATATCTATGTATGTTCTCTATTTAGTGATCTCATCAGGATAATAACAAGTACACAGTGAATATAACAAGTGCACATCACAATTACAAGTCATCTAAAGACATGCTTCACAATTTAACAACTTATTCATACAAGCATTGTCAAGTCAACAAATATCCACCACAGACTATGTATGAAGACCGAACGAACATGCTTTATCGACTCTCAACACATACAAGTAACTAATCATGCAGTTTTTTAGTTGTAAGTTGGCTATTACAACCCTTCTATGATTAATAAAATTATTGAGGAGACAATTTTCAATTAATCTTTTTGTTGCCTCATGTTTACAAAAAACCAACAGTGGTATAAGAGCCTCATTGATTTTACGGGATATGTGACTTCTTCTAAAGAATTATTTTCAACCTGTCACGACTATTTTAAACCCTCTAGGGCTATTTTTAACCTGTCGTGGTTATTTTCAATGCACAAGCTATTTTTAATCAATATCCATTTTAAACTTATTTTCAACCATGATAAGCAGTCTCTATTTCAATACCCCACAAATTTTCACTGATGAAAACTATCAAATTTGGTTAGTGAGAATGAAATCATGTTTTGAAACTTATAATTTATGGAATGTTGTAATAGAAGAATTCCCACAAGCACTCCTTACAAGTCCTATCACTGTCAAGATGAGAGCACTTTCAAAAGAACTTTCAAACAAGACAAGATTATTGAGGGTGTTTTTTAAGCACAAATCGAAAGAAGAAAAAGAAAAAAGAAGAGAAAGATCAATATAAAAAATTGTGCAAGTTCAAAATAAATCAAACGAATTCAGCATCAACTGTCAAGACAAAAATTGAGGAGTAACTTTTTAAAATTGCAGTAACTAAATCAAAGGAGGAGTGTTGAAGATTACTTTAAGTTACTACAATAATTTTCTTTTTAGCCTAATAATTAAGTTAATTAGCTTTAGGATGATTTGAATTTTAAATTTTTATTAGGTTGTTTTGGTTTGTTGAGATATTTTTGTTTTTTGAATTATTCAGTTTTGTTGGTTGTAAATTTGCTATTAAAAACCCTTCTATGCTCTATAAGATTATTAAGAGACAATTTTCAGTCAATCTTTTTGATGCCTCAACTTTTTTTTAGAAAAAACAACTGATCCCCTGAGTTGATTACTTCAAATGATTTATCGCCTGTAATGAAGAAGATTTTGTCTTCAATGTGAACTGAAAAGAGCTATCACTTGGAATTTTTTTTCTTGTTGTAGTATATTTCAAAGAGAGAAAAAGTATGGGCACTTTTCCCAAGTCAGAGATTATGACAGGAGTTTAGATATGAAAAGGTTCAAAAAGTGTAGTAAACATATCCTTTTTGAGAATGTGGAATAAATACACACGAACAGATGGTGGGAGTAATGGTAGATATATATATTAATTCTAATTGAATATTGTAGGCATGCATATTCTTTTAGTGAACTTGCATGAAGATTGGCAAAATAAAGTAAAATGGTTAGCTTAATTGTGACTTGTGAAATCAAACCAAGGCCACATTGGTCTTTTATACACTTATACGATGAGGATTTTTCCCTTGATAGTTAATTCCACCTTCCCTCATGGTTAAATAGTGTCATATTCTTGAGGGTCAAGATCACTGTATGAGTTATTCCATTTTATAATAGAACTCCAAAGAGTCTGATGAGCATTCTCTATAGAGTGAATTGTGTATAAGCCCCAGAAAATTCTCCTAAATCTAGAGAAAATTTTAAATATGAATTGAAAAACATGTTACTATCAACAATTTATTTCCTTCCTCCTTTTTGAGACTCCCAGCAGCATGTCTGGGAAGGGTATGTATGTTATATGCATACCGTTCCCCTACCTTTTGAGACTGTAAACAAGAGAAATTGTTTTCTGTTCAACTTTGTTATTTTCTATTTCAATCAGACAAGAGGAAGGAGAATTTAATGTCGGACTTCCCCTTGGAATTTTCCCACTTTCACTTTCTTGTTCTCCTGCTCGGCTGCTCCTACTTTTGACGTTAAGTGTTAGTTTATAAGATGTTTTCTTCAAAATCCATAACCTTTCTTGTTCTCTTGTTCTTACTTTTGACGCTAAGTGTTAGTTTATAAGATGTTTTCTTCCAAATCCATAACCTTTGGTGCTCTCTCATTTGTTAGCTGCTTAGGCATTAGGAATTTAATCACAGAACTAATTAAGCATATATTTTGCAGTACAACTTTCAATGTTGGTCCAGCTACCAGCTGCAATACGGAGACAATGACAGTGGATTATGAAGTCAGTGGCGAGGTATAGTGCTTTACCTTGCTTTTCCAGTGGTTTACTCACGCGGAATAGATGTACAGATAGATGAAGTAGGTTGGTTCTGGGAAAACTGAAAGATTGTAGGAAGGTGTAGTTGAAGAAGCAGGGAAGCACAAAATCGGATACCCAGTTATTTCAAAGATGTTTGAAGCCAAATGATTCATCAGCCATTTAGTTACCTGGAACACAAGGTAACTGTATAAAGATAGAAAACAATTGACGAAAGGGCCCCTAAAGAGTAAAAAGGTTTATTAGGGAATTACTGGTGTAAACTGTACCTTAACGTTGCTAGATTGTAACCAATAAGATCACGTGATTGAGCTGTTGAGCAAGTTGATATTTTTTCTATCCTTTGTGCAGGGTTTAAGGGAAGCAATAAAAAATGGTGATGTCGGCGCTGCAAAGAAGCTCCTAAGTCAGGTATTCATGTAGACTTTCTTTCTCTTGTAATTCAATATGGCATTTGTCAGTCTTAGTTGCGACATTTGATCTCAATTTTATCAGGGAGTTGATGCAAATTACCTTGACAAGCAAGGATCATCATTGCTGCATCTGGTACTCTTATCTCATGCTCAACTACATAATTGTACAATTAGCATAGAATTTTCTACTTGCAGGGTGACAATTATAAGTGGCATTGTCTGATGTAGGCAGCGGTGTTCAATCGAACAGAAATAGCATTTGCACTCATGGAGAGTGGATCAAGTTTGCACTGCAAAAATTCACAAGGTAAAATATATCTTAAGGATAGAACCTTTTCAGTCTAATTGGATCTGCAAATAGCATCCAAATGACAATACCCTTTCTGAGGCCTCATAACTAAGTAATAGGATATTTCTACATTTGTTAAAGAGAAGAGCATAAATTCAAACCAATATTCTCCTCCCGCTGATAGGGTAGTCTACTTTATCATACAGTTTTTTGTGTGCTTGCAAATATTCTGGTTTCTTTTTTTTTTTCCTTCTTTTTGTCTGTTGACCGACACATCTCCTGAGAGTTAGCTAGTCCATCCCTAGTTAGCAAACAGGTTAAACATCAGGGATGCAAATATTCTGTTGACAAGCTAAAAATCTTTTAGTGCATTTATTTTAGTCATTTGGATGATCATTCAATCTATTGGTGTTGATTTTTTTGTATAAGGTGAGACACCACTGGATTGTGCTCCTGCCACATTGCAATTCAAAATGAAAAAGAAGATGGAAGAGAGTGGGCAGTAACGTTTCATCCGAAAGTAAATCTTCTCTAAATCAGGCTACAAGGATATTACAGTTTCAGAGAATGGTGATCTATAACCTATTGTTTTATCATATATTTGTACCCCCTAGTAAACGGCTACTAGAGGATGTCAGCAGTTTCAATGAAGTGATCAGGTCCTATTAATGTGTCACAAATTTGTATCAGATCAAGATTTCCTAGTTTTCCATTTCTTTTTCTTTTCGTGTTTTTGCCTTCTCTCTATGCGCAATAATGTATTTCAAGATGAAAAACAAGTACAGGGATGAACCACAGCTTGTGGTTATTTCATGAATTAACACTTGGATTTTAGTTTCAAGTACCTATGAGTTTCAATTGTCTAGATCTATGACAGTATAAGAGGCCACCAAAACTACATATATCAACAGAAAAGAAAGAAAACATAACACCAACATAAGAGAGCTTCATGCTATCTAAAGTTGGATAAATATGCTTTTTGCCTTCTTTCTATGTGCAAGTATGAATTTCAATGGTTGCAAGATGAAAAAAAGTACAGGTATAGATCATGGAGGGAAAAAACTCAAATATTCCATTAGACTTCGAGAGACGTCTCATTTATGTCATTTTTTAAGGGTTGTGCTCATCTATGCTATTGTCATTTACTTCCTCCATTTGTATTCATTGTCATACTCTTCTTTTTGAGAGTCAAAATGATATGAATTTTGACAAATATTTTAAGATGTATTTTTTCATCTTATTGATATGAAAAAAGTTGCAATTTAAAGTACTTTTCTTATAGTTTTTGAATATCTAAAGTTTTGTTTTGATATACCAAATTAATGTAATCTAATTTAGTTTTGAAAATAAATTAAATTGCCTCTCGAAAAGTACAACATGACAACTAAAAAGAAAGGAATGGAGTAACAAAATTCCCATTCGTGCCATTTTTTTAAAACACATTCAGTTTCGACGTACCACTTTGTATACATGACAAACAACAATATGTCCACATTATATTTAAATGAGCTAAACTATAAAATTCATCTAGATATGTGTCAATATTGAGTCAATGATTATTTATCCAATTAAATCCTTTTTTTTTTTTGAATAAGGAGTATTAACACATTTTGTTACTACAAAGTGGTTTTTAACAAGACTTTATGTGCGCAAGAAATAAGATCATTTTAAGTCTTATTATTTTAATATTCTATATTATGAACTATATATATGTACATGATTGACCTAACAATTGAGATTATTTGAACTTGATCCCAAAATGATGTTTTTTCAAGCATGAATTTTCTCTATGAACGAACTATTGACTTGAAACATGATTTTAAAACTTTGTGAAACAATTGATATACCTCTCATAACTTTATTTACGAGAGTAATTTGGAATGTTTTCGACTTATAAGACATACTTTTTTCCTGTTTGGGTTTGAGCTTGTCCGAGCAAGCTGTGTTATTCCAGAGGACGACTAACTGTTATATATCCAAACAAATTACTTCGATTAGGGTTTGTTATGTTAGGGTTTTGCCCTGATTTTCTTATCATAATTTAAAAATTATTTTTCTTTAAAGAAAATACAAAACATTACCATAAATGTTTTTACTTTTCCTGAAAGGAAAATATAATATTCTTTCATATTTGGTTTATTCTTTTCTTTTAGGAAAAGGTTTTGGAGTAGCTAGTTCTTTTCTAGTAAGAAAGGGGTTTAGGATAAATATAGATTTGTTTCTTCTAACACAAGAACAATAGAATCCATAATGTAGTCGTTTAGAGAGTTTTGTTTATGGGGAGATTTTTCTCTCAATAGTATTAATATTTTCTTTTTATTAGTTTTTAATTATGTAGGCCAATTGGTCATATCATATAATAATATTATGTCTTTTAGTATAGTTTTATGTGTCATGTAATTTATCAACCATATGATTTGCAAATTGTAAGCTTCCGCATGACGCCCTAATCACCTTCATAACCCAACATGTTAGTTCAAAGGATGATTGACCTCCGTGGGTTAACATCCACAAGGAAATAAGATTCATAAATGGAATGACACTCCCATCTTGATTCGCTTGAAAGTATGACATTGTAGGAAAGAATGGTGATGTGATTGCCCTCTAGGTGACATGTGTTTATTTATTTATTTTCTCTTTAATTGGCATGATTTGATGAACTATTTGATTTGATATTTGGTCTTAGACGTACTGACACATTTTTTTTAAAAAATAAAATGACTTGAAATTGATTAATTCTTCATAATTGACGATTTTACTAGGTTTCATGATTTACGCTATCCCTAGTTTTGAACTAGTTCATTATAATTTTTTTCTATATTATTATTCATTTTAAATCGTTCTGTTCAAGGAGGAGTACGACTTCCTTTTTCTCATTTTGTTCGTAGACCTTGATATCCTAATCATCCTTTCCTTGTTTGGATTTAATAAAATTCATAAATTCTTTGTACATGGGGTGATTTGTATTAAAATCTGAAGTACCTGCAATGTTTGAAGTTATTAGTCTTTGATTTTTCGTTTGGACTAGGATATTGCCTTTGTCAAGGTGTCAAATGGGCGGGTTGGGTTGAAATAAAAATTGGGTTGGGTTCTGACCCGCCCAAGTTTACCTTGGGCTCAAATCGGTTGGACTCAAATGGGCTTAAAACGGATTGGGTCATGACCCACTCGATTTGACCCACTAAATCTCAATAATTTTAATATATTGTTATTTAAGTTCTCTAAGCATAATTTGAATTTCAACTCAAGAAAATTTTAAAAAAGAAGTTAAAAATGGATAGATAAATCCTAAAAGATATAAAATAGATAGTGATTCATACCTTCAATATAGTAACATACATTACATCAATGAAAATAAAGAGACTTCAAAAGGGTTGAAATTGAAGATTAAATTGGGCTCAATTGAGGATTCTCTTAAAATGGGTTAAAACTTAAATGGGTTGAGAATGAACCCAATCCAAATTATCTTGAGCCCAACCCTTAAAATTATGGGCGGGTTACCTATAGTTGGACTCATTTTTGACGTCCCTACCTTTGTCCATTCTTGCTCATCCCCTTCCTCTTCTATAGGAAGATTGATAAATGGATCTCAGCCTATTATTTATAAAAGGAAGTCTTGCTCATCCCCTTTCTCTTCTAGAAGAAGATTGATAAGTGGGTCGATTATGATTTGGGATGAATTAAAAAAGGCTTTCCTGAAAAGATATTTCTCAATTTCTTTTATGGTCGAATTGAGGGATGAAATTACAACCTTCCAGTAAAATCCAGAAGAACCTCTCCATGAGATGTGGTAGAGGTTTAAACAGAAGGTAGCAATGGGTTTGTGACATGACTTTTCAAAGGTTGTCTTGTTGCAATATTTCTTTCGATCTTTGAGCCCTTGAAACAAAGAGATCGTCAATGTATTGACAGGGAGAGCACTTATGGACCATTTGTTTGGTTAGGCAAAAGTGTTACTGGAAAGGGTTCATTCGGGATCCGAGGGGACATCGTATGTCACCTTTTCTAATGTGTATGAGGAGCTTGAGAAGAAATGTAAGAGAATAGATAATTCATGAACTATTGTCATGATTTAATGCTAATTGAAGGGGTTTTAGGCCCTCGTTCCCTTGGATGTATGCATTTCATAGAAAAAGTGAGTTAGATGGATTTGGAGCCTAAAAGCACTAAAGCGATGGAATTGGCATCCCGCAGAAACCAACAGACCTCTCACTGGCTAAACGCCAGCTTGGATGGAGTAATGTTGTCGTAGTACCAATGTACAATTGGCACGGTAGAATGACAGATCGACATTCACTGATCCTAGCATATGTACTCCTATTAGATATTAACATTGATGCGAGCAGGCAACTGATGCTTCACTTTCTCTGATCGGTGCCTCATCGATTCAATGCAACTTCGAAGGACGGAAGGTGATGGGCAAAAATGTAATTATGGAAAATAGTGCTACCTTTGAAATGTTCCAAGAATAGAATAGGAATTTATGCAATTATATATCATTATATGCTTCCTAATTAGGGTAATGGACATAGGATGAGTAGTGTGATAACATAGATATTTTAGAGAGAAAAATAGTGAAGAACTTTCTAGCTTGTAAAGGAAGAAATACCTCATATTTGTGTCAATCCAAGCTTGGAATCCATGTTTTGCTTACCAATTAGCTTGGAATGAAGATTTCCTATGTGTAACACATCGAATTTCAAAAAGGAAAAAAATTTTAGTTTTTCACAACTTGGTGTCAGCAACCACGACACCATACACGGACCGTAGGTATGACGACGGTTCGTAGGTGGTGGCCGTGGTTGGTCAGTTTAATTTTTCCAAAATGTTAAAGTTTCAGTACTTTGTGATAGATCACTAGGACAGCCCGTCATCCATTCAATGAGCTGTAGATAGGGTTCATAGGTAAGTCCTAGACTTAGAAAGATTTCAGAATCAGAAGTTGAGAACGACGACCATAACCTATGATCCGTAGACTGGACCATGACCCGTAGGAAGGGGTCCATCGTTGGTGGCCCAGTAATTGAGTCTCTGAAGTCAACGACAGATGAATAGGACGGTCCATAGCTTGAGCCACGAATCGTGGTTCTCCACCATCATTGACAACAACAATTATTTGGAAAGAAAGGGCTTTTGGGTTAACTTCAAATGGTCATATCTTTTAGCAAAAAATGAATTAGGTGGCCCAAGAATGCCCTTAATTGAGGAAGTGAAAACTCTTTTGATTGTTCTTCGTAGACCGGCCATGTGACCTACCAAATTGAAGATAATTGAATCCTCTTTCCAATGCCACTAAGTTTGCTAAAATCCAAGCTCTGAGTAAAAAGTTATGCTCATTTCAGTGAAGCCCTGTAGGACAGACCATGAACGACGGACCCAATCGACGGACGGTAGTCCAAACGACGGTCTGTCAGTGTCATGACCCAACCCATCGAGCCATGCGGGCACCTACTCTAACACCTAAGTAGGAGGACCCTTGATCCCCAAATAGTTAAAAACATGCAGAAGATTAAGAAAGCTGGAGAGATTTTCTACATAATAAAGAGCTTAAACAATACAAAGTTAAATTTGTAAAATAAATAACGCCCCAGGGATCTAGTCTAAAGATGTACAAGAAGTTCTAAGCTTACAGGATATAAAATACAGTAACTAATGACACAGCTCCCACCATAGGGAAGGAAGAGTAGAAGTTATTGGAGATTGTCTTCGTCTTCACCTATGAAACATGATAGACCCTGCAACCAGACTATGCCAAATGGCATAACAAGGGTAGTATTAGTACAAACAACACGTACTGGTAGGCATCATTGGTCACCCCAATGCCCACCACATAATATAAAGAAGTCAACCAGTAGGAAACATGCAATAAGAAAGTACACCCCTAAACCTTTATCCTCCTTCTTTTACCATTCCTGTATGCCTTAAACGTACTAGTACACTTGACTATAACCCCCTACTCTATCACCCTACTCGCTCTGGTCTTGATCATAGCTTAACCATTCTATCTCATAGAGGAGTTCTCGAATACAACCACTACCAACCCGGCCGACCACTCACGACATGCCCTCACTTCTTCTGCATCACAATTCAACCCTTAACCACATAGTATACTTTATCAAGGCTAGCTAACCGTTTCAAATACAAATCCTTTTCCCAAGGTAGGACTTGTGGGATTTTTGCATCATGAACACTACCCCACTTCTCATTGTTTAAGAACACAGACAACCTCTTTAAAAATATCAGATGGTAACACCTAGACCCTAGATCTCCACTTACCAGACAACATACAGATTGGTCATGATCATTCACAGTTAATTCTAGTAAACGAGATATAACCAGGTACCCACAACACAATAAAAGCTCATATACCGAGATGCATAATCAATCATCATTTTAGGAGCAATATACAATTCCCCAATATCAATGATAGGTAGATATTGTCATGCCCCGAGGCTACCCCCTTGACGTAAACACGGGACCTAGGATCACGAGTGACCTCAAGCTAACCCTGAGCTGGCATATCGAAAGCATACTTAAACAACTGAACAAAAGATACTATGCGGAAGGTTAAAACATGAGATAAACTAAAAGATGGGGAATACCCAAAGTAGATCTGAATATATAAATACTGAACAAGAGTTAATGATACTGGACTATAACTCAAAATACTAAAGTTGAATCTATGTCTGAAATAAACCTCTAACTGACTAGAGATGCTGGGACATTCCCCCAACTAACTCTAGTAAAAATTGAAACTAAAATGAAAGACTGAAATAGAAAACATGTCTATTGTCCTCAAAGTATGAGGACTCACCACTGATCTACATGTGATCTGAATGCTGAGGACCTGAACCTACATCACGAAAATATGTAGTGTAGAGTATGCGTCATTACTTGAAAGGTACTGAGCATGCAAGATAGGATAAAGTTGAACAAACATATAACTGAACAAAGTATATTGAACAATGATATAATCTGAACATGATAAAGATGCTGAAATATAGTGAATATGAACTAAATTGAATGCAATAACCAAGTACATAACATTCTGAGACTGAATACTGAAGTACATATGAAAACCTGGTCAAATGCACTAGAGTTTGACTGTGGGAGCTACTATTAACCGATATAAGACCACGTGAGCTAAACGTGGACTCCGATGTATACGCCCCATCGAGAGGACCCAATATACCTTGTCAAGGGTATAAAGGCATGACTGGTGTGATCACTAAATCTGATGCCCAACAGAGGGGACTTATAAACCTACGGGGGCACATATTTATAGGACTATGAGGGTGACTGAACCTAGTCCAACTCGATGTTAAGCCTACTCCCAACTGGAATTGTGTGCAATACAACATAACTGAAACATACTGGAAACTCAATATTCTAACATGATAACTAAAAATGCAACATTTAAGTACTGATAATGAAACATTTGAAATTTGAGGCATGTATATTCGTTTATCTGTCCTAGCTAGTGTAATCCATGAACTAAACGAATCTACACAACTAGGATTCTGAGTTTCATGCAAGGAACTAAGCAATAGTGTTATGAAAACCTGATAATCTGATTAAGAACACTACAATAGCTAAATCACAATAATTCTCTAAAGTTCAAGGAACCCTAGGTCTAAACAATATGTAAGTGATTAAGAATCTGACTGAATTCTAGGGACCTAATAGGTGAAAGGAACCCACTAGTGAAATCCCACATACCTGGTGACAAATTTCATGGAGAAATCTTTCAATTTTGGGGCTGGAACTGAAGAAAACTTGCTGCGTTCTTGGAGGGTTTTAGGTCGACTGTTTCTTCTCCTTTTGCTCTGGTTTGATCGATTTTTTATGAATGAATCGCTTAGGGAAAGATTTGATTAAGTAACTAGGCTTAAAATGACCAAAAATATGTAGTTTAGGCGTTAAACGACGTAGTTTAGGTGTCCAACGCATAGGGGAAGAGACCAAAACGACCCTAACTTAAAAGGTGTTGGGGCCACCGACGGTCCGTCCTATCAGTCCATCGTTTGGCTTCAGAGAGCTGAAGGCTAGGGGTCTGAATGGCGGACCTAGACCACAGACCATGGTCCCACCTATGGTCCCTACGTCCAGTCGTTGGTTGAGGGTTTTCTAGGTGGCCAGACCCTTCATACAGTCCGTTGTTCAGACCACGGGCTGTGGGTGGGTCTCGTCGGTGGCACCTGCAAGTTCTGAAATTTTGCATTTTTGGTCATTTTCGAATACGGGGTGTTACATTATTTCCCCCTTGGGAACATTCATCCTCGAATGAAGTCTAACTAGCTGAGTATGGAGGGAAAGAGTTACATTCCCTACCACTAAGTACTAGAAACTGAAATCTGAACTGAGTTTCAACAACAGGCAAAATTGCTGAAATGCAAGTATAACTGAAGGAACAAGATACTGAGACTGATCTTACGCAAGAGTAACTGAAAGACTGGAGAGGAACTATTACCTCAAGCTGGAATGGAATTGGAACGATAGAGATGAGGATACTTGGCCTTCATGGTTGCTTTTGCTTCCCAAGTAGCTCCATCTACGGACTGACTCCTCTACAAAACCTTCACTGAAGCTATTTTTTTTGTTTCTTGACCTTCAAACCTGATGATCAAGAATTTCAATTGGCTCTTCTTCGTAAGTGAGAATATTCTTCACAGCCACACTCTATAATGGTACAATAGATGCCGGATCACTCACACACTTCTTCAACAAGGAAATGTGAAAGAATGGATGAACTACTGCTAGTTCTACTAGCTACTCTAACTCATAAGCCACATTTTTGACCCTCTTCAGGATTCTATAAGGACCTACAAATCTCAGACTGAGCTTCCCTTTCTTGGCAAATCTCATCACCCCCTTCACAGGTGACACTTTCAGGAAAACCCAATCATCGATCTCAAACTCTAAGTCCTTCCTCCTTACATCTGCATAGGACTTCTGACTACTGTGAGCTGTCTTAAGTCTATCTCTGAGAAGCTGAACTTTTTCCATAGCATCATGAACCGAATCTGGCCCAATCAAGGCTGCTTCACCTACTTCAAACCAACCAACTGGAGATCTGCATCTACGTCCATATAATGCCTCATAAGGGGCCATTTGAATACTGGAATGTTAGCTATTATTGTAGGGGAACTCTATAAGAGGAAGGTGATCATCCCAACTACCTTTGAAGTCGATCACACAAGATCTCAACATGTCCTCTAAGGTCTGGATGGTACGTTCTGCCTGACCATCCATCTGTGGATGAAATGTTGTGCTGAGATTTACTTGGGTACCAAGACCTTTCTGAAATGACTTCCAGAAATGAGAGGTGAACTGAGGACCTCTATCTGAGGTGATAGACAAAGGAACCCTATGCAACCTGACTATCTCATGGATATAGAGTTTAGCATAGTCCTCCACTGAATCTGTAGTCTTGACAGCCAAGAAGTGAGCGGACTTAGTAACTTTGTCTACTATTACCCAAATGGAGTCATGTTGTCTTCGAGTACGAGGTAAACTTGTAATGAAGTCCATGTTGATCACTTCCCACTTCCATGTAGGAAAGTTAATCTCTTGAGTCATACCTCCTGGTTTTTGATGTTCTACCTTCACCTGTTGACAATTAGATCACTTAGCCACAAAATCTGCTATATCCCTCTTTATGCCATTCCACCAAAAGCTTTCCCACATATCATGGTACATCTTAGTGGCTGATACGCTCAAATTACACCTCTCTTAAAGAAGCATAAGCGATTGTTATCAAGTAAAGAACCCAACTTGTAGGTTGGGGTCGATCCCACAAGGAATATGGTTTAGACTTAAACTTAACGCACAATTATCTCTTTTTAGACAAACTATTTCCGAGAAAAGTAACATGGTTTTTTTATAACTGAAGTAACAAATTGTTGATCTGAATAAATAAGTAACAAGTAAGCAAAATTAACGGTTTGAGAAATCAATATAAAATGGAAACTAGGGTATATGTGGTCCCCACGAGCTCTTAATGCAGTAATCCTAATAATAGTAATTTTATCCTAGTGTTTGACATGCAAGGTTCGTAAGTTAGGTATCCTTAAATGATTGGTCCTCTAAGTAGGGAATTTCACCGTGCAACTTGGTCCACTTAAGGGGTGTATGCTTTCCTAACCCTTACCATTACCCCAGATTAGTCATCATATCAATTTAGTTTAGTTTTGACCCTCACTTTAATTGAAATCAGACTATTAGATAGCATCCACTAAATTCTGTTGTTTAATCCTTTTCTCATTAGTTACCTACTTGGTCCGACAATTAGTAAAGAGACGAGTTCTATCGTTTGCAATCGTTAAAAGACTTCTAAACGAAAGGATTAACAATACATGCATAAACACTATTCAAGAATTACGTAGTTATTATTCATACATTGTTAATTGCTCATGGTTTTCACAACCCTAGTTGTGAATTTAGCTACTCATGCTTCATAGTTCACAATTCATAATTATGTTAAAAGAATTCATGAACTTACCGCTAGAATAGATGAAAAACCAAATCTAGAATTGAAATTCAAAGTGTAATTGCATAAAACCAACTTCCGGAAATTAAAATGCTAAGAGTTTGCAAAATAATTCCAAAAGACAAAACTAAAATCTTACAATAATGTCTAACCCTTAAAAATGGAAATTACAACTAATATTTATAGAAAACAAATCCCAAACTAAGTAGGAAATAAAATAAGGAAATAACTACTCAGACGCGGTTTCGATCGACGCTTCGACCTACGATCCGTGGTCACCCTCTGTGGATAATATTTTATGGCCTTCAGACGACGGTTGGACCTACGGTCCGTGGACTGGACTACAGTCCGTCACTTGCCTCCGTGGTTCAAGTACTGGAACTTCAATTCTTTGACCACCAATGACAGATGTGTAGGACAACCCGTGGGTTGAACTACGATCCGTCGATGCTTCCTTGGTTCCACACTTGGTCAGAATTCCTTGAATCTTTATCTACGCTAGCCCAATTACGGTCCGTCCATTGGACTACGGTCCGTCCTGTCACTCCGTGGTTTGACTACTGAAACTCAGCTTTCCAACCAAGACCTACGACTGCCTATCTACAACCCATCAATGGACCTACGGTCCTGGGTGGCTCCGTCAGTGGCTCCTTCTGCACTTTTCATCTCATATCTCTCTCAATCACTTTCGAACCAATTTCCTGCAAAGATTACATCAAAACCATCAATCCTAATAACAAAATGGCCCAAGACTTACATAAACTCTAAGTGAAATGCATCAATAGTACCGTAAATTCACGGTACATCAAAACCCTCAACTTAAACTTGTTGTTTGTCCTTAAGCGACACACCAACACTCTAAACAACACTTATGTAGAAGCAAACATACAAACTCAAGCAATCATATGGCTGTCTCAATCAATTCCATCACTTAGTGCAAATCTTTTCATTTAGACTCCGAAAGCTAACTCATACGGATCAACACATGACATAGAACTACCAATAGACATCACCACATACACTTTCAACAATCGCCAAGGTACCAGCTCTCCATCAATGTAACTAGTGCCCTCACTTCAAACAAATAATTTTTCACACAATAAGTATAATTTTAAGTTCAAGTATTCATTCAACACTCACTCTCAAAAGTGGATTCAAATATAGTTAGTGCTCAATACCATATGCTTGCCCTTATTTTCACTGCACAGACTCTCCAGACTAATCACTAGGATCACTATAGAACTTTCTTAGCTTGTAACGTAGGCTCAGGGTCAGGTAGGGTACATGTGGGTACTTTTAGTGACTTTTATGCCCTCCTTGACATTACATTGGCTTTTTACCTCTTTTCTTAACCAATTCTTGACATCTTTTTATTTTCTGCTCTTTTCCTTGACTTTCCTAAGCACAAATGTGACTTTGACTTTATCACTCTTATTTTTCACTTTTTTTTAACAATCTTTATCATTCTTCTCTTTGTTTCTTTTAACTTCAATCACATCTTTTTCAATCTTTTTCTTTCTTCCGCACACAACTCTTTTCATACCCTTTTATTTCGATTTCCTTTTTCATGGCCACCCTCAACTTATGTATTTTGCATGAGTTTAGGTGCACAGTATCCGATGTCGGATCAGGGCCAAGATTAAGGTAAATTTTTGAATTATCCACCCTCAACTTAGGATTTTTGCCTAAGTTAAGGTGCACATGTCTATGGAGGGACCAGGGCCAAAATAATCTTTTAAGGAATGTGAGTTAGGTGTATTGAAAGAAATGGTCTACATTAGGCTCAAACATTTGGATCAAGGGGATAATTTATTTCTTTTGGTTGAATTATTTTAGTCTTTAGTGGACTCATTTGAACAAGGGCCTATGATCATCTCCCCATTCCTAGCCTAGATTGTCTTAACAGGACCAACGGGGCAAGTTCTAGATTGGCAAACATTGTATGAACAAACAAAATCATCTTACACACACTTGGCACATTGTTGCATTACCAGATTATTAAATTAGCCAGTTCAAGTTTTAGCTTAAGTCATGCTATCGTACCGGTTCCTTGTCATGTCATATGAAGATCCAGCATATTCCACTCATTGAACCTATAGATCTAAAACATTTCAAAATTTTGGACAGACATCAATTTCATGGTTCTTAGCCATCATGCTTTCATTCTTCTTACTTACTTCTACACATACAATCCTAAACATGCCGGTTCAACAAAAAAATAAATCAGTCCCTGGGGAAAAAGAACACAGGCAAGAAAACCCCAAGGGATGATTATGAGTTGGGTTACTCAGACTTCACCCATTCACTCACAATCCATTTACCCCACCCCCAACAAAATATGGTGCAATTTCCCTCAGTGCACAACTAATAAAAATAAAGCACAGGGTGATGCAAAACTATGGCGCATATGCGTCGAAGACTCATCAAGAAGCAGGTGGATTCGGTTTTTGAGAACCCGCTGGATCAGAACGCCATCAGTAGTGCCCTCATCAACAGTGGGAATACCCTTAGTAGTTCTCCTCAAACTTGATGGACCAACACCTAACTCGCGAGCCCTCTGTTGCCGCATTTCCTCATAAAGAATGGACTACCTCTGGGCTGCCTCAAGCTCCTGCTTTTCCCTCTTCTTAGCTCGGCGGGCCTCCTCAATATCAAAAGTATGATCAGAACGGTGACACTTCCCAGCACCATGAAAAGTATTGGGTGGTGGCTTAGTGAAAGAGGGCCGTCATCACCATTTCATTCTCCTCAGTCGCAGGGGCAACCTTTGGGGCAGTCTTAGTCGAGGCTAAAAGAGCATCAACATCAGACCGGACCTTAGCCAACTCAATCTGGAAAGTGTTCACGTCAATAGTAGGTGCAGTCTCTCAAGAACTCTTAACTCAAAGGCATCTAGGCGCTGGTGTACTGCCTGAATCTTCCTATCTATCATCTGCTCTATACGAGCCTCAGACTCCTCCATAGATCAAAGATTCAAGGCTTCATGTTTTGCAGCAGAGTGGCCATCTGTGCCTTTAACTTTTGGACTCGGGCCAGAGGAACTACAATAGATCCTGAAGAGGGAGTGGCTCGGGATGAATTCGCAGCCTGACTCATGGAAGTGTAAAGGAGGTCTTGAGCATCTGCGGTGGTGGGAGGTGCGGTGGTATCATCAACCTATATGTGCTCTACATCAGGAGCAAGATCAACACCTAAGGGAGGAAGGTTAATCTGTGTCTCTCTTCGTGGTGCAGCAAGGTTGGCATCATCTTTAATGAGGCCAATGTCCATAGTCTTGGTGGCCTCTATCAAGCTATCACAATGCCAAATAGGCACCCCAGCAGCCCTACACAGATGGAATATGAGGCAAGGAAAAGGCAAAGTGGTGGTGCTCTTAAAGGCCCTCTCATGAATTCCGCGATCAAAATCTGGGTGCAGTCAACCTCCAGTATTGCCACAAGTGCTGCCAACATCACAACCCTATCCTAAGTAACCATGTTGTCCACATGAGTAAGGGACAATCTAGTACAGACAATGGTCTAAAAGAACTTCACAGTGAAGATAAGAGTAGCCTTTCTAATAGGCAAAGTCATATTACGCACCCACTCGGTATGCTCCCCCTCATCGATAATGTGCCGGGCCATCCAACGAAGTAAACTCTCTCTTCTCACCATCCCTCTGAAATGCCCCTCTCTGAACCAGTCCCATCATGTAGTCATACTCCGCGGTATTGATCGACAAAGTGTAGTCGGGGCCATAAATGAACTGGTGGATAATGGTTTCTGAAATATCAACCGAGAAGTTCCGCACTAGAGTTACCGGAAGTGGAGGCTGAGCTATTGGCTTAGCCTTTAGAGATTGAGTTACAGATAGTAGCGGCATAAGAAACATAAAACTCTCGGGCCATCTCCTCACTAAATTTCCCCGGACTCCATACCATCCACTCACACTTGTGTCTCTTGAATAGCTCCTCAATAGTGCGCATGGTGTGGAGGCTACCTGTAAGAACTGGACGCTCCTCAATAATAATGCGGGCCATTTTCTGGTGTTCATTAATCACCTTGGCATCATAATAAATTTGCTATTGGTCCATGACGCACCATCTGTTCGGCTCATTAGCATTGGGAACTGGCTCAGCTCTGGGTGGTATAAGGGTATCAGAGGAAGAAGCGGAATCACCTCTGGATCGGGAGCCAGAATGCGACTCAGAGTTGGACTGTAAATCGTTTGCAGATAAAGCCCCCTCCTCAGACTAGGGGGAAGTGGTCTCGACCTCATCACTGGATGTAATAATTTGCCTGGCCCTGTTCCTTGTTGTTCAGAGAGGGGAGCCTCTGGTGGTCTCCGGGATGTACTCATGATCATTGTTCTCATCTATCAGACATTAGGACGAGGCAACAAATTTAGACTTGCCCCCTCTTGCGTAGGTTGGAGCTTTTTTCTTGGCCATGGTACTAGTGGAAGCTTAGTTAATACCCAAAGAACACAAAAAGACCCACGAAAATATTTTAGAACACCTTTTAGACCTAGATGAAAAATTAAAAATTTGCTAGGCAGTAGCTAGTTTGGTGACCCACAGTGGGTACCTACGGTTCGTTGATGGAACGACAGCCCGTGAGTCCTCTCTGTAGGTCAGAGTACCCATTTTTGGGTTTATGATGTTGGAACCATGGATGTGCAGAACGGTGCGTCGATTGAACGATGGACCATAGTCCATACCGTGGTTTACAAATTAGCAAAAAAATTTGTGCAGTGCTAGTGACTGGCCACAACCTACGGTCTGTAGGTGGACCTACGATCTGTTGGTGGTGGTCATGGATCAGTGTTGTGCCAGGCATTTGACTTCAACTTGCATACAATACAAAACATCTACAATCAATACATCGATCTTAGTCTAAACATGAATTTCAACATATTTTTTGGTAGTTCATCATCCGTAGGGTTTCGATTACACACAATTCAAATTTCAACATAATCAAAACAACGAAACCCTAAGTCAAAACTTCCAATTAGACCTATTAACCCATTTATTCAATTTAATTTAACAACACCTGCACTATCATCCCAAGGGAAGTACCTCAACCAAATTTCAACAAATAAACACATAATTAACTATCCAAGGTCAAGTTGAACTTTGTGACTTCATGATTAAACAGTGAACACGTGATTCAAAGTTTGATTGAAATCTCTTACCTTTCAAGTAAGCAAAGTCGATGAGTGTGTGACGTAGTAACAATGCTCCTAAGACTGAACTTGAAGCCGAACCCGTACCTTGAATGTTTGGTGGAAATGGAGGGATTTGGGAGAGAAAATTGAAGAATTTGGAGAGGAAGGATGCAAAAATGGAAGGGGAGAATGATATGGATGTTATGAGGGAGTTAAGTGGGTGAAATTGGGGAAATTAATCAGGTTGTAAAAGTTGGGGGTAAGAGGGAAGTGGGGAAATGATTTAAAATGAAGGGATTTTAATTAAATAGGGGTCTGGGTCGGGTCATCAGAAACCTTAACTTGGACCCACAAGACCCCGTTGACGGTTTGTGGGTCGACCTACGGTCCTTCGATGGGGTCTGTGGTTCACTCCAACACTTAGAAAAATTTAGAAATCATACCTATAATCTACGGATGCCATCCACGGTTTGTGGATTGACCGACGGACCGTAGATGGGGCCTGTAGACCACTGCAACAACTTATTTTCTACAGATTATTATTTTTGTCCCTACACACATAGCAAACATTAGAACTTCCTTTTTACATTTTCTGGACACTTTTTAGACACGGACCCTATTCTATCTATATCTAGCCAACACTAAAACATAAGATTAAGAAACAGCTATCTAAAAGCTAAAATTTTAAGAAAATTCCTATATCGAAAAGAAAATCCTATAGTTGGCTAGATTGTACATCTTGGGTTGCCTCACAAGCAGTGCTTGAGTTAATGTCACGGTACGATGCAGACACCTTGATTACTCAAACTTCATCAAGATAATAGGCCTTTATTACTTTATGTATACTCTCAGATTTCCCAAGTAGACTTTTATCCTCTGTCCGTTCACCTTGAACCTTGTTCCTTCCTTGTTCTCAAGCTCAACTACTACATGTGGAAATACTTCAGATACTCTGAATGGATCGGTCCACTAGGACTTTAGCTTGCCAGGAAACAAGCACAACCTTTAGTTGAATAAGAGTACCAGATCACCGACAACAAATTCACGCTTTTCCATCGTCTGATCATGGTACTTCTTCATCTTATCCTTGTAAAAGGCTGAACTTTCATATGCTTTTAGGTGAAACTCATGAAGCTCATTCATGTCAATCAGTCTTTGACTCGATGCGGCGCCCCAATTCAAATTCAACTTCTTTAGCGCCCATATTGTTTTATGCTCTAGCTTTACAGGCAGATGACATGACTTCCCATATACAAGTTGGTAGGGGGACATACCTATGGGAGTTTTGAATGCAATGCGATAAGCCCATAGAGCGTCATCAAACCTTCTTGAACAATCAGTTTTGTTGGCATTCACAATCTTTGCAAGGATTTGCTTTATCTCTCTATTCGACACCTCAACTTGCCCACTAGACTACGGATGATATAGAGTGGCTACATTGTGACGAACACCATATTTCTCTCACAACGCCTTGAACAACTTGTTACAAAATTGAGAACATCCATCGCTGATAATTCCCCAATATCAATGATAGGTAGATATGAATGCAGTAGTCACAAATGGTCCTCTCATGGAACCCACACCCAAATTGTTAGTGTGCCGGAACGTGACACCTGATCCAATATATATTTATCGGAATGTGACACCCAGTCCAATATATGTGTCGGAATGTGACACCTGGTCCAATCAGCACAACCACAACCATAATCACACCCATAATGAATAGTTCACATAGTCACACAGTTAAGTAACAGGTTCATGTCATGTAATTGTCCATACTTAGTCATTTCATTAGGTTCAATTCATGTTTCTGTATTCACATACAGGAATGCATAGAAAAAAGAAATTAACAAGTATAACACAAACAAGAAGTTGAACCATCACCTACCCTTAGTTCACAGGATGAGGCTTCCCCCCCACGGTACACATCTACATGTACAACCGTCCCTTTTTCTGTGCCCGAAAGCCTAAATATGAATTCTACTGTCAATTAGCAATATACTACGCAGTGAGCAAAAATTTATGACTACTCAAGTAAGTAAACCTAGCCTACCTAGGCGCCACACAGCTGCAGTGGGATTGTAGCTCCAATGCTGGCTTTCGGACAACGAGACGGTGAATTTTGGCCAGGAATCAGCGACTTGTCGTCAACCTTGCTCTAGAAATCTATTTCTCCTTTCTTCCTAAGCCTAGAGCAGCCTTTTGAGGGTTTCTAGGGTGACCCTAGCCTCTTTTTGGCACTTAGGGAAAAAGGAGGAAATAAGACGTTGCGTCATTAAGCCATCCCACTGTGGCGTCACCGCCGTAGCGGCATCATCCCGCTTTGGTGGGACAATGGGGTATAGTTACTCAAGAAGGTTTTACCCTTTATAAGTAACGACGGTTTAGGTCATTACAATAGATACCAATTTACCCCTCGTTCTTCCCCGAACGACAAGTGGAGGAGTAAGCATGAGCCAATTTAGAGTACTTTGAAACTAATGAATCGGCCCGTCCTGAAACAACGAAAGATAGAGGTTCCACATGCTTAGGCACGAAAGGATATGACACCTAAGTCGGAGGACCCTTGATCCCCAAACGGTTAAAAACATGGGGAAGATTAAGAAAACAGTAGATAAAAGGAAATTCATGAGATTTTAACATAATAAAGAGTATAAACAATCCAAAGTTAAATTTGTAAAATAAAAGACGCCCCGAAGGATCTAGTCTAAAGAGGTACCAGCGCTTCTAAAATTACATGGTATAAAATAAAGTAACTAATGACACAACTCACACCACAGGGAAGGAAGAGTAGAAGTTGTTGGAGATTGTATTCATCTTCACCTATGAAACATCACCGACCCTGTAACTAGACTTTGCCAAATGGCATAGCAAGAGTAGTATCAGTATAAACAACACGTACTGGTAGGCATCATCGGTCAACCCGATGCCCACCGCATAATATAAAGAAGTCAACTAGTAGGAAACATGCAATAAGGAAGTACACCCCTCAACCTTTATCCTCCTTCCTTTACCATTCACGTATGCCTTAAACATACAAGTACGCTTGACTCTAACCCCCACCTCTATCACCTTGCTCGCTCTATTTTTTTTTCACAACTTAACCATTCTATCTCATAGAGGAGTTCCCGAATACAACCACTTCCAACCCGACCGACCACTCACGACATTCTTTCGCTTCTTCTGCATCACAATTCAGCCCTTGACCACATAGTATACTCTATCAAGACTCGTTAACCGTTTCAAATACGAATCACCTTCCCAAGGTAAGACCTGTGGTCTTTTTGCATCATGAACACTACCCCACTTCTCATTGTTTAAGAACACAAACAACCTCTCTAAAAATAGCCAATAGTAACATCTCGACCCTCGGTCTCCACTTACCAGACAACATATATATTGGGCATGATTAGTCACAGATATGAGCAGGTAACCATAACACAGTAAAAGGTCATATACCGAGATGTATAATCAGTCATCATATTTTGAGTAATATACAATTCCCCAATATCAATGACAAGTAGATATGAATGTAGTAGTCACAAATGGTCCTCTCATGGAACCCACACCTAAACTGTTAGTGTGTCGAAACGTGACACCCGATCCAATATATATGTGTCAGAATGTGACACCAAGTCCAATATATGTGTCGAAATGTGACAACCGATCCAATATATGTGTCGGAACGTGACACCCGATCCAGTCAGCACAACCACATCCATAATCACACCCATAATGAACAGTTCACATCGTCATACAATCAAGTAATAGGTTCATGACATGTAATTGTCCATACTTAGTCCTTTCATTAGGTTCGATTTGTGTTTCTCTATCCACATACATGCATGCATACAAAGGAGCAATTAACAAGCATATATAACAAAAACGAGAAGTCAAACCATCACCTACCTCTACTTCACAGGACTAGGCTTCCCCCCATGGTACACATAATATTCAACAACTAGGAGTACATGTACAACCGTCCCTTTTTTTGTGCCCGAAGGCCTAAACATGAATTCTAACATCAATTAGCAATATATTACACAAAGGAGCACGAATTTATGACTTCTCAAGTAAGTAAACCTAGCCTACTTGGGCACCAAGCAAAGAATAGAGGGATCAGAGTCTAACTCGCCTTCCAAACAACGAGACGGTGGATTTTGGCAGGAATTAATGAGTTGTTGTCAACCTTGTGCTAAAAATCTATTTCTCCTTCCTTCCCAAGACTAGAGCAAATTTTGAGGGTTTCGATGACCCTCTCCTCATTTTTGGCACTTAGGGAAAAAGGAGGAAATAAGACTTTGTGTCATTAAGTTCTGCCCTCCGACCATCCTGCTCTGGCGCTCCCATCCCACAAGGGTGTCGCTGCCGTAGCGGTATCATCCTGCTATGGCGGGACGGTGGGGTCCAGTTACTCATATCGTTTTGCACTTCATAAGTAACGACGTTTTAGGTCGTTACAATAGATACCAATTTACCCCTCGTTCTTCCCTAAATGATTAGGGGAGGAGTAAGCATGAGCCAATTTGGAGTACTTCAAAACTAACGTATCAGAACATCATGGGACAACAAAATATAGCGGTTCCCAAGGTTTAGGCATGAAAGGATTTAACCAGGGAATCAGCTAGGGAAATGAGGCAACACACAGAGGAAGAGAGACGCACCAATTTGCCTGACCTTACCCCGCCAGAGTGGCTAGTTCCTGCTGTGGCGGAAGGTCGACACCTGTTTAGAAGGGGAAAGGGGAATTGTTTCCCTATTTCCTCCTATACCCACCCCAAAACTCCAAAAACTCTCTTGATTGCTTCACTCCGAACGTCAATCTTATGGTAATGCTCTTTCTCCCTACTCTAATTACCTCAATACTTGCTTAACAATGATCGACAAAACAATCGATTGGGTAGAACGGCCTTGGCGTTGTTTTCAAAATTTTCACATGGGTTGCTTGATTTGATAAGAACAACACAACATGGACGCTTCCCTTACATTCACAATGTCTCCACAACGTTCTGAGCGTAAGGATTTTGAGATAATATGGCCAAAACGGTTCTGAAATGGGTGGGGGAAGTTGAATAGTGTTCTTGGTGGAAAACTTGAATTCGGGTACCATCTAGGAGTTGAAATGCTAGGGTCTTCGCATGTTTATGTACTAGGGTACTCTAGAAACAATGATCCGTGAATTTTTTTCTAAAAATGAAGTTTTTAGGCGGCGGCTCCATGATTGCGCTCAAGTTCGACCAGATTTAAGGCCGCTCGCAGCCTTCCATCCCGCTGTGGCGAGATCCTGCGAAACACTGGCCTCTTACCACTTCAAATAGTAATTATTCCTTTCCTTAGTTAGGGATTGACTAATTCCACAAAGTTCTAACGCACATTTCATGGATTTTGCAGCTTGTCTAACCATGGTCGAATCAATGAATAAAATGTGCCCTTTGTTTGTTCCCGACATCGCAAGTTGGGAGAGGCACCATGATTAGTGATTTTATATATCGTGACACTTCATCCAATTCTAAGTGTCAATGATCTCTAGTAAGTATAATAACCCAACTAAATGAGTTAGGGTCGAATACCTCAGGAGTGGTATGTGCTTCGAGAATCAAGAGCAAAGTACGAATATGTTCAAGTCAATAATAGGAATAGACATTTACGAATAAAACATAATCTGTTAAGCGGTGACACAAGTGTCAAATAACGGGGGTTTTGGTTGTAATTGTCAACTACAACAACAACAAATAACACGAATTAACAAGTAAAGAGAGGGTTCTGGACGTGATTGGATTATAGGCTACGGTAGACAAACGGGTAATTGCAACCGATAGTAAATGCTATAAATCGTTGAATAAGCTAGACTTTAGTGGGGATAAACTTTCTCTTGAACAATTTACCCTGAATCAAGTTGGTTTCTCTCGAACACCAACAAATAACAATTAAGAACAACCTACGCTTTAGTCCATTCACTCTCTTGAGCTATATGTGTGGAAAAGGATTTAGGATTCACCCTCTCGAGCTGAACCCATGACAACCTAATACCCACAGACCATCAAATCAGTAATCTTGGTTTTAAAACCTCTTTCTCGAGCAAGCCTAAAACACGAAGGTAGAATTGCATTTGCAACTACAACCCTTTAAATTAAAGCATAATTGCTGATTGAAATCACTTTTAAACAACATTTAAATTATCAATTAACAATACCCATAAGCTAAATCAACCCATAATCACATAATCACACCCCAAGAATTGGGGTTTTAGCTAGACATCTTAAAAAGATAGAAATCGTTACCAAATTGTATTTCCATCATCTGGGTATGATTAATTTCATCTTTACAGAGGCCTAGATTGAAGAATCTCAAAGACCCACTTTCAATTTCTCAAAAATGAAAAACTCAATTCTTCAAAGCTAAGGAAAATATTGTCTCTAAACTCAGAGTTCTATATTATGAAAACTGATATATTATTCTCAAAAACTCATTATGTCAAAGATAGATACTAAATATAAGGTTTGAAATTGTATTTATAGTCGGCAAAAATATGCTATGAAGGATCAGTCGGCGCAGTAAGTCGGGATTGTCGATCAACTCGGCGATCCACCCTTTGGTCAGTTCCATCGCCTTTTTGCTTTAGCCTTTAGCATCCTAAATTTATGTAACTTTAGGCGATCTAACGCTGCATCGCGGAACCGTTTGGCAACACGCCGACTGTTCCTTTCTCTTGCCGACTTGATTTTCTCCTTCAGGGCTTTGCACACTAGAACTTTAGGCGAGTTAATGGCCACTCGGCAACTTGCCTAATGGTTTAGGCAATCATCATGCCTCATTTTCTTCGTTCTTTTAGCTGCCTTGTTACTTTTTGCTTCTTAGTGTCTATGCTTTGTTCCTAAATCCAAATACCTGGAAGGCAAGGATTTTACATCAGTTATTGGCACAAAATAAGCATTTGAGGACACTAAATCTATCCAACTAAAGCCCTAAATGAGTCCAAATCGTGGACTCATTAACACCCCTAACTTAAACTTTTGCTTGTCCTCAAGTAAAACTCAAGTTCAACAGTTCAAAAAGGAAGTCTCAAACAGTGCTACACCAGAATCAATCATGAATGTATACAAAAAGACTCAACTTACTCATGCAAGGATCAATTGTGCACTCAAAGATTCAAGTGGTGACTCACCATTACCAAAGATTCTCAAGCTCACAATACCTGCTTCAAATGCAAGTTCAAGCTCAACAAAGGTGCTCAAATGCCCTCATACAAAGAATGATTACATATTCACACACAATGGTTCAATAATTTATAGCTCCAAAATCACTATCAACACTCACACTCACAAAGATGAACACAATTCATGATTTCACCCACAAGTTTGCCCTTGTTTTCCAATCAACCATTGTTTCAGCTCCCTCAAGATCAAAAAGGTCTTTTCAAGGCTTGTAAAGGTGTTGAGTGTAAATGTATGGTCATTTAGGCTCAGTGACTTCTATCCTCATGAAATGTGGTATGAACAACACTTCCTTTCCTTCTCTTCATCATTCTTATTTACGCTTAAAAGTCACCCCGTTATTCACTTTCCATGGACTGTTGGACACCCCATTTCTTTATGCATTTTCACAACTTTATTCTACAACTTTTTCATTCTATTTCTTTTTCATTTTTTTCTTCTTCTTTTTTTTTTTTTGTATGGAGGGGTTCCATCTTTCCTAAAACCATGGGTCAAAGGGGACTTCTTTGCACTTCTTGATTTACCTTCTCTTTTCACCACACTCCCAACTTAGGCTTTGGCCTAAGTTGGCTATTTACACAAACCACAAATCATGAGGATTAAGGGTAATAGATCAGGAAAGGTCACAATTTCATCAAGTTTTTTCCAAGAAAAGGGTAAGGCTCAAAAGGTGTTCAAGCGAAGTTCACACACGCACAAGGTTGGCCACAAAAAGCGGTATAATGTCAAATTATTTCACACTCTCTAAAATTTCCTAAAATCATATCAAGAGATTGCATCACTTAGTCAACCGGACCAACGGGGCAAATTCTAGGTGTCATCGCACATGGTTCATGGTCAGCTCATCACACAAGGCATTGACACCAATGTCAAACAAGACTCCACAGTTTCGCTAGTGTGCAATGTTCATCACAAAAAACTCAATTCGATACGTGGCTAGTCACAACGAGATGCAAAATTTTCACATATTGTCTATGCAACTTCATTTGGCCTCATCGTAGCCACACATTCATTTTTGTTCGATTATGAGCACTATTCAAGTCATCGGTATTGATCAAGACCGATACTCAAATTTGCAAGAGAACGACCATATTCAAAAGCAAACAAGAGGTGGCACAAAATTTTTTGGAAGGGTCAAAAAATCATTTGCAATTAAAAAAAAGGAGCCACAAGCTCAATCATCCACAAAATGCAGTATTAACACAATTTATAGCTCAAAAACCCAAATATATACACAGAACCATCATCACAAAAGGTGGGCCTCACCCCATCACAAATAAAAACCATTTGTCATCAAATGTAAGAAAAAATATCCAAAAGTCAAAATAAGACAGAGAGGGAGGTAAAAATGGATCTTGTCTAAGCAGTCGCTTCGTTTGTTTGTGGGCATCGTTGCTCTGTATAGTGCTCAACTTGGGCATAGTGCCCGAGTCACCTCGTATAATACTAGCTCCACTAAGGCCTACCTCAGACGCCTTTGTCGGCCGATGTCAATCACCGACTATATAATGGTCTCCTCCATTTGGCGTGTCTCCATATATACTCTCTCTCTCACATCAATCTCCTCATCGGTCTCCGCCTCTAACTCATCAGCTGCTGTGCCATCCCTACATACATCTTCGGTGGTAGTCGGAGGGATCTCAAAAGTCTCTGGGACATCAACATCATCAGCGGCCTCCAGTAGTGAAGTGAAGTCAGTAGACTTTAGATAGTCCACTCTTTCCTCAGTCTCAGAATCTCAGCCTTCAAAGCCGTGACCTCGAGGTCTTCTCATGTCTGCTCTCACAAGCCTTAAATCTCTCAGTGAGAGTGTAAATGGAAGTTCGGAGAGGGGTAAGTACATCAAGGATGGCACTCTCGATCATCCATGGATAGATCTCTCTAGGCGGGTCGCCCTCACATCTGGTCTAGGTGCCTTATGTTCAGGATCATAGCTTGAGTGATCCTGGCGGGTTGGGCAGAGGTAGAGGCACCCGGAGCCTGTGAAGAAGAAGAAGTCGGAGCTGATGTACCTGAAGGCTTGGGGGCTGGAGTAGGAAAAGGTACCTTTGCAGGTATAGAATCGATATTCACCTTCGAAGATATATCTACCAGAGCTGCTCTCCTCCTTTCAGCCTCTTCTCGAGTGTAATCAGCCGCTATACGCTTGATATCTATGGAGGAGGAGGGAATGACCTCAATATCTCTAGCTATATCTAGGGGCAATCCAGCACGCCGACATAACTCTATGATCAAGACCGGGAATGGCAGGGAAGTCTGCTTGGCCCTCATGGCCACATCTTGCTCAATAATAAGCCCCATGTCAATGCTCTTCTTAGAAATAATTGACCCAAGGCATGCTGCCTTAGGATGACGGAGAACATACTCATTTTGGGAGGGCATAATAGAGCTGCTGATGATCCAAACCAATAACGTGCAGCTACACTCAAGTCCCTCTTCTCGATCGGGACTTCTGCCTCTATCCACCTCAGGGTGGTGTCTGAGATGAGGGGCACCCGCCAACCCTTGAGCTCATCTAGTGATGCTGTAATGGTAGCCAGGTTGGGGTAGTCAAAGTCTGACCCCCAGTCAAGTACCGCATTGATGTGATCATGGCTACAGTGCACTACTGTCCCCCGTACCATAATGGACCCCACTGGTCTGAACTCACTGGCCTTCTTTTTGCTTTTAGGAACCAGGTTACAATATGCAGAGTAAAACTCCCGGACCCATGTAGGAATGTAGAGGCCTTAGGGCCTGATGAACTGCTCAAAACAATGGTACTGGAGTGTCTCCTCAACCTGCAGTATCGCCTCTAGGCCTTCTATCGAAAGAAGCTTCTCCTCAAGAATTATTCGCAACCCATCGGCTTTCAGTTTGTTAAGTAGCTGCGGAGGAGGAACTACTAGTGGCACTTGAGCCACATGAGGTGCCGGAGCTGGCGCTGAATCTGCTGGGGTGGAATCTGAAGGGACTCTAGCTGAGTCAGAGTGAGATCTAGCATGGATCTCAAATACCATCGGATCGTAGGGTTGGTCGTCCTCCGGCTCAGAGAATGCGGTATGGAGACCCACACTATCGGGGTGGTGCTCCAGAGCCTCAAATATAGGCCTTTTGCCTTCCCTTGCCTCCCTTTGGAGGCTTTGTTCTTCCCCTTTATAGAGGGTTGGATCTTCCTTCATTCATAGTAATTCCCCATGCTCTTTTTCGAGGTGGCATGTCAAGATTTGTCCTTACCATATCTACAAAACATCAGCAAAAATTAGAAATAATTTGGGCAAAAGCACAGAGAAAAAGAGTTGCAGAAAGACTCTTCGAACTGGTCGGCTAGTCGCTGAATCTCTTTGGCGAGCTAGATCAGGCTCGTCGAAAGGATTGGCTTAAAAATCTCTGAAAATTTGACATGTCGACGATGCGAAAGGCCTTTTGGTGAATCGTTGATAGCATTCGATGAATCGATGACAACATTCGGCGAGCAATAATTAGCCCACCAAAAGTTAAAGTGCTAAAAGGGATAGGGGCGCAGACAAAGGGCAATCAAGAAGGACTTTCGGCGAGTCGCCGAGTGCATTCGGCGACTTTAGGCTTCTCGCCATAAGTTACAGAACCAAACTTCACATTTAGCACGAAATTAAAGGCGATATGGGGAACTTCGGCGAATCGCTGAGTGGTTCGGTGAGCTCGACCCAGCTCGCCAAACAACCCAACATGCCTACTTTCAACCCAACTCCTCAAATTCAACCCCGCAACCCCCGAAAACAAAATAAAAAAACACTCATAAAATTAAACTAAGACCCATTACACCCATGCCTCCGAGATACTCAAACTTCTCCCGGTTTGGCCAAATTTGGCCATTTGATAACTTTTGCCCTTAAGAATGATGTCATCCGCTCCACTATTGGGCAAAATACGTCATTTGGCACAAATGCGGCCTACTTCGACTTCACCCGACTAGACCCAACAACATGCAAGCACAACCCACAATTTTAATCAATTTCAAGCATGAAAAACTCGGGAATTCAACAATATAAGCATTACATGCATGATATTCAAATTAACACAGGCACACATAAATACAATTACGATCAGAGAGGCCCAACACACATCACTTAGATCAAAATCATTGCAAATGAGTAAAATTGCTAACAATGAATTTGGGATTCTGAAAACCAACCTTAGATGCCGAATGAATACTTTGAAATGCTAAGCAGCAAAGAAATCCAACTCTGAACACAAATTCGATGATAAAAATGCAAGAAATATGGAAAATATTGTGCGGGTGTGAGTTTGCGAAGTTCAAAAGTGAGGGAAAGTGAAAGAGTTTGAAAGCTTAAACCCGTGGCCTTAAAAAACCATCCAGTTCTCGCCCATTCGACGACATTAGAATTGCTCGCTGACCCACTTGACAATGCGTCGAGTGGGCACTTACCTCACCGAGTTTTACAGGATCTCCAGTTAATGTGGGGGTCCAAACGGCGGACTAGGTCGTGATCGCCGACCTGGTCGGCGATTCACCAAGTTGCTCCTGGGCTCGTCGAGTTTTACAGACTCCAAGTTAAAAGTGTCTTGAGTCCAATAGTGGTCCAAGTCAGGCTCGCCGACCTCTTTGGCGAGTCGACGACTGGACTTTTGGCTCGCCAACCTACACTTTTCAAACACAATCAACACTTTGACATGCACAATCAACACATGGTTATTTCTAAAACAAAAATAAAGCAATAAAACCTTGGGTTGCCTCCCAAGAAGAGCCTTAGTTAACGTCGTGGCATGACTTCCCCACTCAATCTTGATTTTTGGGGTAGAGACGAGACAACACATGACCCATTTGGGTCTCCAGAAGCTGAACATATATGAAATGGGAAGCTATCATCTCATTCAGTAGTGAGACATTCTCCTTTATCTCATTCAACACTTTGTCGATCTTCGACTTTGTGAAGAATGAGAGAGAGTATCTCCTCTATTTGTCAACCCTCGTACATCTTGGGCTTGATACACTCGTGAGAGGGAATGTATTGGTCTTTCTTTTTATACGGAGCTTCCAATTCCAAGATCTTTTTGGCCACTAGATCCAGCTGAGTTAACAATGTGGCCAAGATCTAGTCCTTCTTAGTCTCCTTGTTGGTCTTAGCCATGTAGTCAAGGAGCTGGGCTGCTATCGTATAGGGTAGTCGTTTGAGACCCCCTGGAGACATTTGGTCAGCCACTCCTTTATTTTCCGGACCAAGACCTCTATAGAAGCAGTCCAATAGCATGTTATATGAGATTCCATGAGCTGGGGCACTGCAGCAATAGTGACTTAAATCTCAGCCACAACTCATAGATTGACTCACCCTCTATTTGATTGAATCTTAGGATGTTATCCCTAAGAATCATCATTCTCAAAGGAGAGAGGTCCATTTGGTCACCATTTCTACAAGACATGCTCCTTTATTCTGCTCTAAACAAGCAACACAAAAACCAAAACTAAAAGTAAGTAGATTCAACTACAACTAACAAGAACAAAATTCAACTTAACTTAAGATTCTCAACCAACACCACTCCTCGACAGCGACGCCAGTTTGATTTCACGACGTGACACTTCATCGAATTCTAATTGTCAACAATCACCAGTAAGTATAATAACCCTTATTATTGAGTTGGGGTCGAATCCCATAGGTAGTGGTACATGTTTGAGAATCAAGAGAAAAGTACGAATATGTTCACGTCAATCATAGGAATCGACATTTATGAATAAAAACATAATTCAAGTTAAGGGGTGAAACAAGTGTCAAATAATAGGGGGGTTTGATTGTAATTATCAACTACAACAACATCAAATAACATGAATTAACAAGTAAAGAGACGGGTTCTTGGGTTATGATTGGATTATAGGCTAAGGTAGACAAATGGGTAATTGTAACTAATAGTAAATAGTCAGAATCGCTGAATAAGCTAGACTTTAGTGAGGATAAACTTTCTCGAACAATTTACAAATTAAGTTGGTTTCTCTCGAACACCAACAAGCAGAATTAAGAACAACCTACGGCTTAGTCCATTCACTCTCTCTCGAATGTATGGAAAGGGTTTAGGATTCACTCTCTCGAAATAACCTATGACAACCCAATACACACGCACCATCAAATTAGTAATCTTGGTTTTAAAACCTCTCTCGAGCAAGCCAAAAACACGAATGTGAATTGCATTTGCAACTACAACCCTTTAAATTAAACCATAATTGCTGATTGAAATCACTTTTAAATAGCATTTAAACTATCAATTAACAACACCCATAAGCTAAATCAACCCATAATCACACCCGAAGAGTTGGGGTTTTAGCTAGACATCTTAAAAAGATAGAAATCGTTACCATATTGTGTTTCCATCAACTGGGTAAGATTAATTTCATCTTTACAAAGGTCTAGATTAAAGAATCTCAAAGACCCACTTCCAATTTCTCAAAAATGGAAAACTTCAATTCTTCAAAACTAAGGAAAATATTGTCTCCAAACTCATAGTTCTATATTATGAAAACTGATCTATTATTCTCAAAAATTCATTATGTCAAAGATGGATACAAAAAATAAGGTTTGAAATTGTATTTATAGTCGCCAAAAATATACTGCGAAGGACCAATCAGCGCAGTAAGTTAGGATCACCGATCAACTCAGTGATCCGCCCTTTGGTCAGTTCCATTGCCTTTTACTTTAGCCTTCAACATCCTCAAGTTCTATAACTTTGGGTTATCTAACACTGCATCGTAGAACCGTTCGGTGACACGCCTACTACTTATTTCTTTTGCCGACTTGATTTTATCCTTCAAGGCTTTGCACACTAGAACTTTAGGTAAGATAGTGGCCACTCGCGACTCGCCCAATGGATTAGGCGATCATCGTGCCCTCTTTTCTTCATTTTTTAGTCGCTTTATTCCTTTTGCTCCTTAGTGTCCATGCTTTGTTCCTAAATCCAAATACTTGGAAAACATGGATTTTACATCGCTATTCGCACAAAATAAGCACTTAAGGACACTAAATCTATCCAAATAAAGCCCTTAATGAGTCCAAATCGTGGACTCATCACCATCGGAACACCAAATTTTTACGCGAGAGGGTTTCCACCGTGGGCTTAAGCGGAGAAAGCACCCACCTTCCATGCTCGGCTGATGGAGTTTGGTTGGGGTCCGATGATAGAGAATTACTCCATCGCACATTCAGGCTGGGTGAGGGAGTTCTATGCCTTACTCCATATTGTCTGCTGGGACGATCCTAACCCTACCATCTGCATTTGAGGAGTCGCCATCCCTCTGAGCACTTAGTTCATTAATGCGGTGCTCGAGGTGCCGGAGGTCTCCAACTCAGAGTACTAGACCAGACTGAGAGAGATGGATTTGGGTTGGCTGTGGGACACATTGATCGAGGCTACGCGCCAGGACGGAGTTAATCGAGCTTCTACGGAGGGCATTACTAGTACTCACTAGTCACCGGATGCCTATTGATGGTCAACTCGGTATCTGTGAGATCCGCCGCTGAGCAACCACACATACGTGACCTTCCCTTGGGCTCTAGTGGTGGCTTAGCTATGCAGGGGATTGGGCTAAATGTGGGGGCACAGATTGTGTCCGAGTGGAAGATGTTCTACAGAGGCAAAAAGAAGGCATTCTTCCTACCTGACTAGTGACGACGATGGGCAGGCGGGCAGGGGTGCCACTCCTGGACACTGATGAGATACTTTCTATGGGTCCCCTTTTTCATCCTCTTTTGATCACGCAGCCCTCCACCCCGCGAAGAAACAAAAGAAAGGCGGATGGGGCCACCAATATTAGAGAGGGTGATGATGAGGCCGACGATGCCCCTCTTACCTAGTCTTAGCCCCCACTATTAGGCACACGTGTGGAGGAGGACCTGGCGGCCGTCCGGAGGAGATTAGGAGGCTCCTATATGAGCACTCGACTCAGCCCACCCTCCATCGCCTCGAGGTTGAGATTCTCCACCTCTAACTGCGATGGGAGAAGAAGAATCTAGAGCGGGTCCGTCTGATGGGCTGGATGTGGAAGGCCATTAAGGTCATTTTCTTTTGCGTTGCTCCTAGCGGGAGCTTTCCAGGCTTGAGTCGGAGGACTTTCAAGAGCTCTCCTGGTTGAGTGAGGCGTGGACTGGCGAAGTAGCCCTGGAGGACCTATATTTAGATGATAACATTCCTCCTCCCCATGGACCTTGATTTGGGTTTTCCCCTCTTGGGCATGTAACAAACAATATTTTTACTTCTCTTTTTTCTTTTCCTTAAGTTTTTGTAAGCACATGGATGCTTGTTTTGCTACTTTCATAGTCGTAATTAAATGCTAGGTGATTATAACACACTGTTCTATTGCAGAGTACTGATTAGATTGCGGAAATTAGCCCATGCACGATTCAAAGTCCATAGGCGAACCAAGGGAAAAATAGGGGAGATAGGGCTGAGATTCTGTTTCGCCTTGTCTCGCTCTGGCGATCCTGCCCCGACAGGATGATCCCGCCCTAGTGGCCCTAATGGGGTCAGTTTTCAAGACAACACTTCCTGGGGGTTCTCCCCATTTCTATAGTTTTTCATTGACTCCCAGGGCCATAATTAAGCATTTAGGATTACCCTCTTAGCTAAAATAGGCGTTGTCCACCCCGAGGTCAACCCAACGGTATACACACCAGAACCTTTTCCCACTAATTTAACATAACAAGCATGCACATCCTAAGAATATACCTATTAATCACTCGGTTTATAATCGGTTGCAAAACATGTCAAGGGAACCTTTCATAACAACAAATTCCACTATTATGCAATAATAGCCCTTTTTTTACATGGTTCCCGACCAATCCCGATTGCCCTGAAACCAGAGTTTCCTTATAGTCACAACTCGTTCTTTTCCCTTACCCTCTTTATCAATCCTAAGTCCATGCAGAACTAACATTTGCATTCCCTTTCATAAGTATATCATGTCACACGTTAAGAATTCATTTACGAATCACATCGTAGTTTATCTCTAGACCTTTGCACATAACCAAGTGTTGACTCTCTCTTTAACAACAAGTTCATGAAAACCCAAGCAACCATAACTCAAAAAATTTCAAACATTTAGGCAAGTACCCTGAACACAGCGAAATCTAGACAAGCAATACTGTGCACATAATCACATCATATCATTCAAGCAAGTACACTTCACACACCAACAATTATTTAGATAATACCATGCACATAATCAAAATTTCAAGCTACATCACACAGGCAAGCAAAATTATTATCTTAATTCGCTTCATGGGTGACCATTAGCTGATCCTCCTTGCAATTATAAAGCTTCTAAGGCCATATACCAATTGAAACCTTCTCGATTCTAATTTACTTTGCTTGTGTCACTTCAGTCGTGACTACAACATTCAGTTCACTTTATTGAGATACCAATTGGAATATGAAGATACCAATTGGACTCAACCCATACCACAAACGACAACTCACACGAAAGGAAATAAGAAATGGAACTACTTCCTAGAATGCTTCATAGCTTCCTAAATATTAGATGTGGACGTCAACACACCAATCCGCAAGAGTCTATTCCTTATTTGCTCTTGTACTGGGAGATCGGCAACCTCAGCTCTGATATCAATTTGTCACGACCTACCCACCGGGCCGTGAGGGCACCTACTCTAACACCTAAGTAGGAGGACACTTGATCCCCAAACGGTTAAAAAATGTGGAAGATTAAGAAAGCTGGAGAAATTTTCTACATAATAAACAGTTTAAGCAATCCTAATTAAATTTGTAAAATAAATTACTTCTCTAGGGATCTAGTCTAGATAGGTACAAGAGGTTCTAAGATTACAGGGTATAAAATATAGTAACTAATGACACAGCTCCCACCACAGGGAAGGAAGAGTAGAAGTTGTTGGAGATTGTCTTCATCTTCACCTATGAAACATCACTGACCCTGCAACCAGACTATGCCAAATGGCATAGCACGATTAGTATTAGTACAAACAACACGTATTGGTGGGCATCATCGGTCAACTCGATGCCCACCGCATTATATAAAGAAGTCAACCAAAGAAATATGCACAAGGAAGTACACCCTCAACCTTTATCCTCCGCCTTTACCATTCGTGATATGCCTACACTTGACTCTAACCCCTACTCTATCACCCTGCTCGCTTTGTTCTTAATCATAGCTTAACCATTCTATCTCATAGAGGAGTTCCCGAATACAACCACTACCAACCCGGTCGACCACTCACGACATGCCCTCGCTTCTTCTACATCACAATTCAGCCCTTGACAACATAGTATACTCTATCAAGGCTCACTAACCGTTTCGAATATGAATCCCCTTCCCAAGAGAGGACCTGTGGGATTTTTGCATTATGAACACTACCCCACTTCTCATTGTTTAAGAACAAAGACAACCTCTCTCAAAATAGCTGATAGTAACACCTGGACCCTTGGTATCCACTTACCAGACAACATACAGATTGGGCATGATCATTCATAGTTAATTCCAGTAAACAAGATATAAGAAGATAACCACAACACAGTAAAAGCTCATATACTGAGATGCATAATCAGTCATCATTTTAGAAGCAATATACAATTCCCCAAAATCAATGACAGGTAGATATGAATGTAGTAGTCACAAATGGTCCTCTGATGGAAACCACATCCAAACTGTTAGTGTGTCGAAACGTGACACCCGATCTAATATATATGTGTCGGAATGTGACACCCGATCTAATATATGTGTCAGAACGTGACACCCAATCCAATATATGTGTAGGAACATGACACTTGGTCTAGTCAACATAATCACAGCCATAATCACACCCATAATGAACAGTTCATAGTCACACAGTCAAGTAACAGGTTCATGACATGTAATTGTTCATACTTAGTCATTTCATTAGGTTCAATTCATGTTTCTCTATTCACATACATGCATGCATACAAAGGAGCAATTAACAAACATATACAACACAAATGGGAAGTCGAACTATCACCTACCCCTAATTCACAAGATGAGGCTTCCCCCCTACGGTACACATCATATTCAAAAACTAGGAGTACATGTACAACCGTCCTTTTTTCTGTGCCAGAAGGCCTAATCATGAATTCTACTGTTAATTAGTAAAGTATTATGCACTGAGCACAAATTTACGACTACTCAAGTAAGTAAACCTAGCCTACCTGGGCTCCAAGCAACTAAAGAGGGATTGTAGGTCCAATCCTAGCTTTCGAACAACGAGACAGTGGATTTTTACCGACAATCAGTGAGTTGTCATCAACCTTGTGCTAGAAATCTATTTCTCTTACCTTCCCAAGCCTAGGGCAGCCTTTTGAGGGTTTCTGGGTGACCCTCGCCTCTTTTTGGCACTTAGGGATAAATGAGGAAATAAGACTTTGCATCATTAGGTTCTGCCCTCCGACCATCCCGCTCTGGCACTCCCATCCCGGTGGGGTGCCGGTGCCGTAGCGGCATTATCTCGCTCTGTCGGGACAGTGGGGTCCAGTTACTCATGACGTTTTTCCCTTCATACGTAATAAAGGTTCGGGTCATTACAGTCAGTCCCGTAGTAGATAGAATTTAATAGTTTTTAAGTTAGGGATTATTGGGTCGTTTCCCAATTGTTTTAACTCAATACTACGTCATTTTTCCTTCTAACCAAAGCCTATATAATGATTTTAAACCCCAAATCACCCAAAGCCAAATCATTCTCTCAAATTCTCAACTAAAGATTAAGTTCTTCCTCTCAAATATTTCTCTCTCTGAAGTCAAGAAGAAAGATAGGGTTTCAAGATCAAGCCTCCTAATCTTCCATTGGCTCTAAGCTTTTGACACCAAGGTATGATACTTTTCCTCCATGGATTCCTTCCATTCATGGAGTTCCCAAATTCTATTATTTTCAAAGTTAGAAATTCCCAATTAAGTTAGGGTTTTGTTTAATTGCCATGGGTTCCCTTCATTATTAATTTAAATGATTGAATTATGATCTCTTATGCATGAATTAATGAAATACTATGATTTTATGATGATTTCCCCATGAACCCATGTAAATCCCATATTTTTCCAATTATGATGATATTATGTGGGTCTTTGCTTATGAAAGAAGAGTTTTATGAAATCAAGAAGTGACGGAATAACATGTATTTATGATGAAATCCATATCTAATCCTTGTTCTCTAGATGTGGTGATTTAAAGTAGGTTTTGAACCTTGAAAGGTGAATTATGAGATTATGCATGTTTTTATGAAATCTATGTCAATGTTTTAAGGATGCTTGAGAGTAAAGTATCAATGATGATGTTGTTGTTGTGTTGTTGAAAGGAGTTTCTCATGAACACATGGATGTATGATTGTGAAAGGTCTTCTCACCTAATTGAATCAAATATAAATATCTATGCTAATGAAACATAGCTTGGATTGGATACTTAATTGTACCTTTGCATGTATAGCTTGGATTGAATACTTAATTGTACCTTTCCATGGATAGCTTGGAGTGGATACTTCATTGTACCTTTCCATGTATAGCTTGGATTAGAAACAAAATTGTACCTTTCCATGGATAGTTTGAATTGGATACTTAATTGTACCTTTCCATGGATATCTTGGATCGATACTTAATCGTACCTTTCCACGATGTCTTATGACTTAGCTGGATTAGTTATTGAATGATACCTGTCCATGGATAGCTTGGATTGGCAAGATGACGTGCCCTTCTATGGATAATAAGAACAAGTTAAAGAAAATAACTACTTCCCACATTAATAATGAACTAAGGTTACTTCAGGAAGTATCTCATATGTATTCAAAGGTTTTAAAGATGTTAGCTTGCATTGACCATGTTTTATGACTTATGTTTTCTAAACTTCTTATATCATGTTTTAGCTTGGTCAATTACATGTCATGAAATGTCTGTTTTAGCATGATTTAAATCTTTTATGCATGACTATCATACTTGGTACATTGTTTTGTACTAACACATACTCTTTCCTATATTTCCAAAAGTAGGGTCCGATATTCGTGGTTCGCTTCTTGGCTAGAGGTTGACTTGGTTGATTTTCGAGCTCGGTGAGTCCTCATGCTTCGAGGACAAATTTTCATTGTTCCTAGTTCCTTCTTATTTTCAGTGTTGAACATGATGTATGTGCTAGGCCCAATCTCATTCTATTGTATTAGATGGCTGTTGAGACAAAGTGTTTTAGACTTCCGCTTTCCTTTATAAAATTTTGGACTTGAAATGTTGTCTTTACTTCTTGTGTTCTATTTCCGACGTTATGAATGCTAAGTGGCTTGTATGGGGCCTCTCGGGGTCCTATACGCCATGTTACATCTAGGTGTACCCTTTATCTAGACGAGGTGTAAAACTCAATGAATATTGAATAATAGGCTCTAATATTGATTGTATTGCATGGATCTACTATTATCTAGAAGTTTTAATCTAAAATCAGTGGTTGCAAACATTTGTTGATCTCTCTAACACAATTTTGACTTGGGAAAGCTCAATAGAATTGGGTAAGACTCAATAGTGAAGACTTGATGAAATTACTCTATGATTTGAGACAAGGATGGATAATCCAAGTGGTTTCATTTTTAGTGATATGAGCTAGGAATAGTCTATCTACTCAAGAAACGTTTGGTTTTTCTATTTGAAAGGGTCTTAGCGTCCGAAGAATCCAAGTGGATATACGCTGATTGGAGAATATAAAGTTGTAGCCTAGATCAAACGCTATCCATGTATCAATCAAAACCCAAATCGATATGCACATACCCCTATACTTTTTTCAAACTTGGTTAGATCTTATTTGTTGAGAACTCATTTTGCTAATTTGTTTGAAAAGTGAAATCAATAGAAGAAGAGTCCAATATATTAATCCTTGTGGTTCGACCCCAACCTCATAAGTTGAGTAATTATTTTGTATACAATCGCCTATGCCCTGAAATATGGGACATAGTTGAATGTTTATCAACATATTGTCTAGATCTTGCCTCAAAATGTATTCATGATTCTAGAGTTGACTTGGCTTAAAAGATGAACCTAGGTCCTTTTTTACTAACCACTCTATCCTAGATTTTCCCTTGATTAATGTAATCTTAGTCAGCTGCATTAAGACGAAGCCAAATTATTTTGACCACCATTTTGCATACCTTGATTCACCGTAACCCTCTAAATTAAATCAAGCCTACTTAATTAAAACGTCAATCCATAAGTTGATATCCAAATAGAAAACCCATAACGCAGATACAACTAAATTTTGGGTCATCTTTGAACTTGAAGCTTCTCAAGCTTCATTAATGGCTTTCATAGAGTTCTTAACTTCTTTCTCCAGGTTCTAAGTTTCAATTAAATAATTAATTTTTCTAGCAGTTTTAAAAATCATATCATTCAACTAATTTTAACACCTAGATTTGAAAATTTCTAGGCAAGTTTCGTCAATGACTTTTTAAGATCATTTCTTCAATGGAAGTTGCTTAGGGGAAGAAGAGGAAGAAGATGAAATGTGAAGTTGGGGAACTAAGTGTTTATTTGAGTTAAATGGAATGAATATTTTTACGGGTGAGTCAAGTAGTGGAGGAGAGGACCCGTAATGGGTGGGGATTTATTTAGTTTAATTTAATTATAGCTAGGTGACCAATAGATAACTAACATATTATAAATGAAGATGGTAATGGGGTTAAAATTTGTTGTTAAAGTTTTTGGCCAAAATCATCCATAAAAATATACCCTAAATTTAAACTACATTTTTAAAATGTCTTTTTGGCAGAAAATATCCTACAAGTATATAAAGGTGGACTGCACATGGTTATGTAGGATCAACAATCTAACAAAAGGATGAAATTTGTTCATTTTCAAATACTCGAAGGATGATTTTTTGCCCAAAAAAAAAATACTTTAATGATGTAGTTTAAGTTGATGGTACATTTTAAGGATGTTCTTGATCAAAAACTCTATTAAAAATAAGGGCATAGTACGCAGGGCGAAAAGGTTGATATCGAGGGTGTTTAGAAGCTAAAAGATGGACGGAGGGTAATTTTATATCAATTCAAATAATTAGTGAATATTTTAGGTCTTTTCCCACTTTATTATTTTATAGATAAAATCAACACAAAAGTCCCTTATCTGTTTATTAACTAGTTCTGGATACGTGCATTGCATGTGAGTCCCATATCAAGTGTCACAAATTGTTTAAAATATTAATTAAATCGGAATGTAATAAACAACACACACAATGAGAAGAAAAGTACAATCGAAACATAAGTATTTTGCTACTCATCTAGCTCCTATTCTCAAGTAATTTTATATAAACCTATCACAAACTTAAGATTATAAAAACAAATAAGAATATTATGAGATATATTTTTCTGGTAAATATCAACACTTTCAATAATCTATGTATAAAATAGAAAATAGAAATTAAATAAAAAATAACTCGACTTACTGAGAACGAGAAGAAAAAGACATATGATAAAAGAATTTAGAATGATTAATGTAATGCATATATATATATATATATATATATATATAGTATTATTCAAAATCTAATGATAAAAACTCTTCATATTGCACCCAAGCACACTGAATAATATAGAAGCCACGAGGAAACAAGATCTCAAGGTCGAGATTGTGCAACAATGTGATATCTAGAAAGACCAGACTAATGAAGAAACTGAATGTTGCGAGAAGGCAAATAAATCAAAGATCAAGGGGAAAGAAAAATGGTCGGTGAATGGGAACAAACAGAGGCAATCCATGTATGTAGATAAGGAACTTGTGGAAAAAATGTTTTGCCAAAATCAGTTCAATACGTTAAGGATCCACGCAAAGGCAGCCACACAAAGAGTGGCAAAAGGTTCTACTCCTAAAGAGAACTCACCATGATATTGTGTACTTGGAACATTAGAGGGCTTAACAAATCATGTAAGCAGAAAGAACTCAAGTCTTTCTTGCTGAAGAATAAAGTGGTCATAATAAGCTACCTTGAGACAAAAGTGAAAGTTAGAAGTGCTGAAAAAGTTAGGAGGAAGCTAGGAATTGAATGGGAAATAGCATCGATTAATTAAATGATCCTAATGGGAGAATACGGGTATGTTGGATGCATCAACAGGTTCAAGTACATATAGTATTGTCCAATCCTCAATTGGTCCACTATGTAGTGAGTGATAGGAGCTCCTTATCTACAAGCCAAGTATCTTTAGTTTATGGATACAATACTATCTATCAAACAAAAGAGATACGGAACTAGCTATGGCGCATACAAAGGTCGTTGAACGGGTCATAGCTAATTTTGATACACTCCTTTTAGTTTTCGATAGATAGAATGGCAACCTTGTCCACTAATTTGAGACAATTGATTTCTAGGAATTTATTGATCAACTGGGCCTCGCAAGTAAGAGGAAAATGATTTCATTTCTCATGGTGTAACAAGAGGCGTGATACATATTGAATATATAGCTTAATTAATCAGGTATTCGCAATGATGATTGGTTCCACAACTATGAGCAAGTAGAAGCACACTATCTAAACCCTAGATGCTCCAATCAATCACATGTGGTGATCAATGTTGTTACACAAATTCAACATCTCCTTAGAACTTTCATCTGAGACAAGATTTCACTAACACAGCTCACAATGTTTGGAAGCACCACATTCATGTATATGTTATGTATAGAGTATGCAAAAGCTATTGATGATTAAATGCAAGAAGCTCTCCATAGTGATTTGTTAATTCCAAAACGTGTTTCAAAGGAGAAAGAGCTACTAATAGAAATGGAGATAAGTTCTATTATCAATGAAAAATTTCTAAGGAGGATATGAAAGGAATTTTTACGCTAACTTAAAGCGAGGTGATCCAGAAATTCAATAACCTCCATTTGTAATGAACAAGGTGTGATCTTAAAAGATCCTTGAATTTGTAACATTATTCCAAGAACTAATGGGATCAAGTGTCGTAGAGATTCCTTATCTCAATATAGAAGTGGCAAAGGATGGTTACTACTTTACAAGATATCAATAACTCGCCTTAGTACAAGAGGTATCAAGGGATGAAAACAATTGGGTTGTCCCAGATATGCCAAATGATAAGTCTTCGGGCATTGATGGATTCCCTGTTGAGTCTTTCAAATCTAATTGGTCTATTGTGGGAGAGGAAGTTATACAAGTGGTTATCCAATTCTTTGAACCTGGTAAAATCTTGAAAGTGGTCTATTGATGATTAACTATACCACAATAACCTTGATTCCAAAGGTTCAAAATCCAATTTATGTCAAGGAATATATGCCTATTGCTTCCTGCACAACCTTGTACAAAATTATTTCTAAATTAATAATGACTAGACTCAAGAAAGCGGTGGAAAAATCAATGAGAATCTCAAAACCTTCATTTCAGTAGAGTATACTCGAGTAATGTCATAACAGCATATGAATTGGTTAAAGGTTATTCCCAAAAAGGACTCTCCCCTAGATGCCTAATTAAGATTGATATAAGGAAAGCCTATGAATCACTTGAGTGAATTTTTTTGAAAATGGCACTGCTGGAGTTTGGTTTCCCGATCAAATTTGTTAATCTCATAATGGAGTGTGTTACCATGGTAAACTATTCTTTATTGATGAATGGAAGACTCACTCCCAAATTCCAAAAAAAGAATGGTCTACGACAAGATGACCACATGTCTCTGGACTTATTTTTATCAGTAGTGGAATACCCGAACAGATTCCTGAAACAACTTCAATTGAACCCAAACTTTAATTTCCATCCTAAGTGCAGCAGAATTAATCTTGTACATGTTTATTTTGCTGATGATCTTCAAATATTTTATACAACTGATAAAACCTCAATCCAACTACTACTACAAGTTTTCAATCAATTTTTAGAGGTTTTGGGTTGGAGGACAATCTGTAAAAAAGCTCATTATATATCACTTACGTATCTGAAGAATTGAAAAATCAACTACTATATGAAATGCACTTTAGCCTTAGAGAAAATTCCCTCAAATACCTTGAGTTCCCTTGTCCTCTAGGAAAATCACTATATTAAATGCATGCCACTAGTGGAGAGAAGACCATAAGGATTAAATTTTGGACAACAACATTTTTATCTTACAGTGTTCGAGTTCTATTGATCAAAAGTGTGATATTCGAGATGTAGACGTATTAGGCTCAAGTGTTCCCCCAACCAAACAAAGTGGTTTAGTTGGTCACTAGTATTTGTCATACTTTCTTATGGACAGGGAGCACTAAGACGACTAAAAGAGCTTTGATGGCTTAGGAAACCTTATGTAAGCCTAAATCTGTTGGAGGCCTGGGTTTGATAAACTGCAACCTATGCAACAAGGAAGCTATATGTAAACTCTTATAGGTCATGGCTCTAAAGAAAGACAATTTATGGGTTCATTGGATTCACAACTTCTACATCATGATAGAACTCGATAAGGCAATTAATTCCTAAACAAGCATGTTGGCTTGTTAGAAATATCCTCTAGGTTTGAAAATGGTTTACCAATATGAATATGGTTGATGAGCTATAAAAGTGTTCACATCAAGGGCTCGTGATCAAGAAAATGTACAAGTCATTCCAAACCACGATTCCCAAAAAGTTTCATAGAAGTTCTCACACTTTGAAAGGTATGTTGCCAAGACATCAACTTATATTATGGCTTGCCATCCATCAAACACTTTCTATAGTTGATGACAAGAAAATGGAGTATAATTGTTCCTACTAGTTATGTATCAGGTAAATACATTCTCTAAAAAATTACTCAATCATTTTCTTTTCGAGTGTGGATGTTTTACTAGGGTATGGGGTTCACTCTTGACATGGATGAAAAGTCCTAGACAAATTGGAAGTAGGGAACATGAACTACAATTGGATATCAAATAGAGCCCATAAAAGTAGACCACTCGCAGAATTATTTGGATGGTTGTATGGAACAAATGTCTATCACATTTGGAGTTAAAAGAACTTAAGGCGATTCTCACAACAGTGTACTCCGCCAAGAGATCAATGAAATTTGCCTCCAATTGCATATTAGTGACAGTTCATACCAAAGTGGAAAACAATTCTTTATCAATTAAATACGTGTCCGTGTCTAGACTAATTTCTATAATTACTAAGTATAGATATATAGGTGATCTCTTGAGTACTAGTTCTTGAGTCCAAAACAAACTAGCTGTGTACATGTGCTATTTGGTTGAACAAAAGTTTTTACAGTTTGGTATAAAAATGAAACACCTTCAAAAGAACGGATTCATCATATCTAGTGTTTCCCCATGGGGTGACATAATCCTTTCATGTGTAAGAAAGATGATTCCTCAAAATATGTATCAACAACCTTCACAATTAAGAATAGTATATCATTCCCGATTGACAACATGTTCAACTAGCTTCAAGGTGCCACTTGCTTCTTTAAGATTGATCTTATATATAGGTATCATCAGTTGAAGGTTAGAGAGTGTGACATTTCAAAGAAAACTTTTAAAAATTTGAATGGTCTAATTTGACTTTATTCTGGGACAAGACTTTGTATGTTGGGTCCATTTTTGGGAATGGTACTTTTGTTAAGCATCTACGTGCATTTGCATGACTTCTAGGTTACAAGTGGATCCATATATATATATATATATATATATATATATATATAGGCTTTATTCTCACTTTATCTTCTCAAGCTTTCTATATTTTAGTTTTTCCTTTAAGCTCGCTTGTTTCTATCCTTAAAACCATTACTTGTCATTCCAGGTGCAGGTTAGCTTAACTATTGGTGGATTATTATAATTGGGGCATCATGATTTGA